>OZ005658.1:197485078-198027578 GCA_963930645.1 Salticus scenicus | reverse complement strand
AAGGGGGGGCTATGGGGCAAAAACAAATAGAAATACAGTTAGGCCGTTCAAAATTGGTACAGTTAGGTTTTAGATGCCTGCAAGTCGAATGGGGATATTTTCGAAAGTGTAAAGTTATTAGGAGGGCCGGGAAAGGGGGAGGGGAGAGGGGGGGCAAAAAATAAAAATAGAGTTAGATCGTTCAAAATTCGTATATAGATGTTTTCGATACTTACAAATCGATTGCGGATACTTTCGAATTTTTAAAATTATTAGGTGGGGCGGGAAGGGGGGGCTATGGTCAAAAACAAATAGAAATACAGTTAGGCCGTTCAAAATCGGTACAGAGAGATTTTAGAGGCCTGCAAGTCGAATGGGGATTTTTTCGAAAGTGTAAAGTTATTAAGAGGGCCGGGAAGGGGGGGCAGAGGGGCAAAAAAAAGAAAATAGAGTTAGATCATTCAAAATTGGTACATAGAGGTTTCCCATACCTACAAATCGATTGCGGATATTTTCGAATTTTTAAAATTATTGGGAGGGGGGGGGAGTAGAGCGGTAAAAAAATAAAAATAGAGATATATCGTTCAAAACTGGTGCATAGAGGTTTTTGATACTTACAAATCGATTGCGGATATTTTCAAATTTGTAAAATTATTAGGATAGACAGGAGGGGGGGCGAAGTGGGAAAATAATAGAAATAAGAGTTAGAGCATTTTGGGAATTTTTTCCGAAGGCAGTGAGAACCCGGTGCGACATTTTTCCTACTCAGATTTTGTTTCTCTTTTTTTTCATGTGATAAAAATTAATGCAATTTTGAGAATTCATTATAGTGATTCATTTAAAAATAGGGACCAGCGAAGCGGGCGTTGCCTGCTAGTATATATATATATATATATATATACATTGTTTTTACGGCCAAAATATTTTCTACGGGCATGTAACATAATTTAAGATTATTATATACTTATTTTAAATTTTAAATGTCTTTTTTTTTTTTTTTTTTTTTTACGGGCTTATTCTGGAATCTCTAACATCATCTTATGACATATTTTCATTTTTACTAAATATTTTATAACTACTCGTGCACTAGATTTTAAAAGATATTCCTTTGTATAATTTAATAGCCAAAATCATTGAGCAACTTATATGAAAACCCCAATTAAATATCTTGTAAATTAAAAAAATTATAAGAGACAGAATGAACAGAATTTCATTTCTCTCAAAATAAATGTTAAACTATAAGTAATTTTACTCACTTTTAGGTTGATTTCTTTAGAAATCGACCTGTTGCAATCACTTCGTCTATCTATCTATCTATAATGAAAACTTTCTCATCACGATAACTCCCGAAATAATACTCTAAATCGAACCAAATTTGGACAGTGAACTTATCTCATAAATAACTCTTGGACGAGTTCGTTAACAATGTTGCTTCGCTTTTTTGTATTCAATTGGAGATCACACGAACATTTCAAATTCACTTTGTAAAAAGCATATTCCGAATTTTTTGGAATTTTCATCTATGCTTAGACCATATAAGGGAAAATTTTGTTCTGAAATATTATAACTTGGGAGAATTACGCCTACATATGGACCTTATTGTCAAAAAGACAAAAATATGAAGTCGTGAAAGTGTTAAATTATGTAAATGAAAATTTTAAAAGCTAGCGCATGCGTAGTTAAAAAATGTTTAGTGAAAATGCTTATATTTTGCAAAATATTTAACATTTTTGCATTCTGATTGGAGTATGCCATGTCTAATATATTATGTCAAATTTCCTCAAAATGTCTTTGCTTGGAAAAAAGTGGAAATTTTGTTAGTAATTTTTAAAAAAATCTGTTATATCTTCACGAATATATGATGTATATTCCTAAAATTTTATACACATAATGAGAAAAATCCTTATAATCACATGCTGCCGCCAGAATGCATTTAGATTATTACTTTTTACAGGGTGATAGAAAACATTTTGATATTTTTAATTTTTTTACTGGTCCCCTTTTCCTCTTAAAGACACAACTTTTGCTGAAATATATGAGGTATAATATGTCATTTATACTCCCAAAGTTTGAAGATGATTCCTAAAGGTCTTTTCTAGATATTTGACAAAATTTCTAAATTCGAACGTATCCAAATAATTATTGGTAGATAGTTTGCACATATATATGTCATAGCCTCCTATACTAGAGTACTTCCGCGTGGCTCGGAAATTTGGCGGTAGACAGCGCCACCTGGTACAGATTGCGTGATCTTTTTAATTCAACAGCCACCAAAAATTTTTTAAAGTGGAATTTGATATACATAAAAGGCGAATAGAATTGAAGAAACGTCGATTATATATATCATATATCACATCTTAAAATTACTGGTGACAGTTGAATAAAAAAATCGCGCAATCTGTACCAGGTGACACTGTCTACCACTTGAACTGTTGCCAAGTTTCTGAGCCACGCGAAAGGCATCTAGTTTAGAAGGATATATATATATATATATATATTATTAGAAATACATTAGAAGTGAAGATAAAAATGTCGTCGCTTTAAAACAAAATATATGATAAAAAAGAAGCAAATGACATGTGCAATTAGACGTTACAATGGTATAACTGTATTGAATAAAAAAGTAGCAAGCGAGTATCGGATACTTTAATAAAAATTTATTGAACGCGAAGTTAAAAGATAAGTGTTATTTTGACATGGATTGGACGTATTACAAAAGTAATTGGATTAGATTCAACGATTTCTAGGAATTTTATGGTTTTAGTAAAGCAATTTCTGATACTTCTTTACATTAACAGATTATAGTTCAAACTTTTAGTGATTTATATAGTATATAAAAAGTATAAAAATAATTACATTACTTTAAAATGTGTCAAGTACAGTCGGTAACAGAAGTGTCCGAACACTAGCAAAAATTCCTATGTAAAAAGAGTACCCTTCATACTGTTTTGTTAAATAAATCCTTATCGAATCATGTTCTTACACTGACTAAGATCAGGATTCGACAAGGATTTATTTAACAAAGCCATATGAAGTGTACTTTTTTTACATAGGAATTATTGCTAGTGTTCGGACACTTTTGTTACCGACTGTATATCATTTTATTAAATATGTTTTAAAGATAACTATATAAAAAATATTTAGTTAAATACTTATTAATTAGAAAAAGGGAGAAACTAAGCTCATTGTGACAAAAATTTAAAAATTATCTTTTGTGAGTATAAATTAAAAAAATTTTACCATACTGAATAACTTAATGAAAGTTTTATCTACATCAGTTACACAAGCTGTAATTCCTTTTTTATACCAAAGTGTTATTGTATTGTTAAATACCTTTTTATAATATCTCTATCAATATTCTTGTTGTATCATAATTGGTATTTTATTTGCATTTATTTCCTGAAAGAAAAAATGAAAACATTCGTATAAGAGCATATTTTACTTTTCATAAAATTCCTACACATGAAATAATCCCACATAAAATGTATATAAATTTATTGAGCGCTGAAAAAATAAAATAATTTATTGTAAACTAGAAAGCTATACCTATTTGACTTGTTGCTATATTAAAATGGGTTTAATAAAAAATCACTATTTTTATACTGGTATTGGGAGAGTTTGCTTCTAATGACACATTACAATTTGTGGTAATTGATACCAAGATGACGCTGAAAATTATCAAGATTTTCTAGGCAATACTTTGCTTCCCAAATCCCATAGCATACTTGCCAACCGCCTCATTATGAACCGTACAATTTTTAGTACCCGCCTTTTTTTCCACACCAGTCATTTTCTAGAGTAATTTTATTCTTATTTAATCGTAACAACATTTGGAGAGAATTACTCTAAAAATAAAAAGGTTTGGAAAAAGGGGCATTTTTTTTCAAGGGGGGTTAACAATTGTACGGTTATTAATGAGGTGGTTGGCAAGTATGCCATAGACATAGCTGCCAATATTTTAATTTATTCCGGAGTAATTTTATCCCCGCTTCTATTTCGTAACACTTATTTTTAAACCCCTTAACGCGCGGCGTCCTCGCTGCGAGGACGCAAAATTTAAGATCCAGCTGCAAAAATTCATCCCGGAAATATTTAGCAAAAATTTACGTTTATAACATATTAGAAAAGGCCAGTTTTTTTAAGCTTAAAATTTAAAATTTCTTTTAGTTTAACTTAGTTCATAAATTCCGGTGGCAGTATAATTTAAATGATCCGAATTGTCTTGCGCCGCAAAGGGTTAAAAATATTTTTTTCTTATTTTATTGAAGTTATGTATTGAAGAAATTTTTTCTACAAATAAAGTGGTGCGAAATCAAGGCGGGGCTAAAAGTACTCCGGAATAAATTAAAATATTTTAAACTATGCCATAGATGTCAATATTTTAATTTATTCAGGAGAATTTTTAGCCCCGCCTTTATTTCACGCCACTTTATTTACAGAAAAATTTTCCCAATATAAAACTTCGATGAAATATGAAAACAATATTCTTAAAAAATAAGTGGTATGAAAAAAGGCTGGGTTAAAAATGCTCCGGAATAAATTAAAATGTCGGCATCTATGCAATTCCCCACTAATCATAAAAGGAGATTGGATATTTCATCAGGATAATGCTAGCATCCATGCTGCTCATTCAACAAAAGCTTGGTTTTAAAGCAATTGAGGTCCTCTCCTTGATTGGCCATCCTGCCTTCAGGATTTAAATATTTGGGGCATACTTGCGCAATCTGTTTATACAGATAACATGCGACAGTATTGAAAGAAAAGCAAACTCATGTTTCTCAAACAATGTTTGAGAAAATATTTTAAAAGAAACTTTATCTCGAGTTGCTACAACAATGATTGATCGACTGATAAAAGTCATTAAAGAAAAAGTTGAATTTGTAGGATATTGACTTTAATTTTCCTTCACAACTCCTCGACCTTATATTTATTTCCAAGAGGAAGTGTCAGATTTCTAAATTGTCATTTAATGCTTTGCTTATATTTTACATATGTTCATAACCTATGTTTATGTTTTTTAATTTCATTTCTAAGAAAGAGAGATACTAAATTTTTCGTGTTTAATTAAGTTTTATACTTTGTTGTTGTTGTTGTTGTTGTTGTTGTGGTTAATATATTTTGCTGCGATCTTACACATTTTCCCACGGCCTTGTATATATATATATATATATATATATATATATATATATATATATATAGAGAGAGAGAGAGAGAGAGAGAAACAGAACGTTCAGTAGTAAAATAATATTATCAGTGCAAACATTTGAAATTTAAAGATGATTTAATTTCAGTATTCAAACAATTATTCTGATTGAAAACGAAGACCACCCAAATCAAACCAAAAAAGAAATAAAGTAAAATCTAAATGAATTATAGCAAATTGGAATATACAATATAACAGAATATCAAAAATTAATGAAAAGATGAAAATTCAAAAATAATACCTAGAAACTTGCCAATTAAGTGATAAAAGTAGTTCGAAATGATCATTAAATTGCAAAACACTGAATGAGAATTGTAATACACAGAATGAGAGTTGAAATAGTGTTATAATAATAATAGTAATAATAATAATACAACATAAAATGCGCAGATAGCAGCTATAAAATGATGTATTTCGAAATTTTTTGAAAATTAAAAATCTGCTTAAGAAATAGCAAACATTGTCCATACACATAATGACATAAAAAAAATAAAAAGCTTCATTTCCAAATAAAGCGCTATATGCAGCATTACCTTAGAAATTATAGAAATATAGAGAAACAGTATAATGACATAAAAAAAATAAAAAGCTTCATTTCCAAATAAAGCGCTATATGCAGAATTACCTTAGAAATGATAGAAATATAGAGAAACAGATAATATATATATATATATATGCGTGTTATGTATTATGCGTTGAAGACATAAGTTGTGATAAAACATTGCGATTGAATATTTAAAATAAACAATATAATGCGAAGATAATAATGTAAAGTAATAATGCGAAGGATAGCATGCAAGCTACCGTGCGGATGAAAAAGAACATTTCTTAAACTGTTCTTTACGGTTTCTGTTTTAGTAGAGTTGAGATGTTCGTACCTGCTGAACAGAAAAAAAGTAAAGTTGAGATGAAAATAGTTAAATCGAAAGTGTCATTGAGTGCGGAGTTCGATTATGTTAAGAATCGAATATGACTGGATGGTGGGAATCGAACAATGCGTATATGTATTTGAGTACGGTGATCGGTTAATCTGGATTTAAGGATCAAGAGTTGCCGAGAGAACCTGTTTTCGAAGCTGGTAGACGTTTGTTGCCGGGTTCAATCCCAGGTTACGATCGTTGAGCTAGCCGTTTGAATATTTTTCATCGAAACTAGCATGGATATGAGCTAGGATACCTTTTAAAATGATCCCACTGAGTATATTTTACGCATGCTTACGTCATTGTTGTAGGCAGCTGTCCACAACACATACACACGCGCAAACAGTAACATTTATTCACAGGTTGCCCTTTAATTTATTCAAAAAAAAAAAAAAAAACTTCACTTTAAACTACATGATAGAAACACCCTGAATCCTCAACTCATATGCATAAATATTTAAAAAAAAAAACTACCGAGGAATAATTTTTCACTTTGAATTATTGTACGCAGTAAAATTTGTATAAAACTATTAGTGAAACAATTCAATTTAACAAAAATCATCTATAGTTTGTGTTTTATATAAAATTACCAAATAAAACGTAACAATATAACTCACTAAAATAATTCGCAATGGAAAACATCTATACTATTTTCTTACAATGCATCAAATTCTAGCAGAAAATTTATAATTGACCTAGCTGCCAAGCTAATCCGGAATATGGTTAGTACCCGCCACTTTTTCCTCATTACTTAATTTTTTATAATAATTGTCTTTAAATGTATTTACGATGAAATAAGAACTCTTAAAAATAAAAGACTGATGTGGCAAAAAAAAAGCGGGAACTAACAATCCTCTGGTATATTAAATAGGACTTTGGAAGCTCTGAATTAAGTTTTATTACGTTTTACACATTAACTGGCACGTGACCCACCGGTTGATTCTGATAGGTTTGTTTTAGGGGCGTCATAGTCAACAAGTAGGTCACATCAACAGTCACTTTCGCAAGAACACGACTGGTGGGTCTCAGTTTTTGCAGATTCATATGGGAATATAAATTTATTCGGTTTCCAAATCAGTATGTTCAAATTTTTCTCTAAATTACAAGCACGTATAAAATTTTATACATATTTCTTTGTTGCTCGTAAAAACGTTCAAAGTTGTAAAATTTAATCATAATTAACATGTTGGTCACATCAACGGTCACGTTCGCAAGAACACCGCTGGTGGTTCAACTTTTCTGCAGTTTCGTAAGGGAATATAAATTTATTCGGTTTCCAAATCAGTATGCTCAAATTTGTTTCCAAATTACAAACGTGTATAAAATTATATATATATGTTACGGTAAAAATGATTAATCTGAGGATTATGCATAAACCGGTGATTATGCATAATCCTCAGTAAGTTTGGGTGAATGGGCTTAATTATTCAATATTTATCACATTCACCTGTATTTTAGCGGTGCTGCAGCACAAAATTTTGCATATTTTTCACACACATGCACTTTGAGTCAGGATGTACCCAGTGATTTTTTTTTCATGTACGCAAAGAGTACAGACGTTCGCAATACTGCCTGCAGCAGTACAAAATTGTGTATATTTTTTCAGATTCAGGCATTTTGAGATAGAGGTACCCAGTGATTTTTTTTTCTTTTTTAGTTTTCATGTACACAAAGCATACAGACGTTCGTAATACTGGCTGCTGCAGTACAAAATTGTGCATAATTTTCCTGATTCATGCATTTTAAGATAGGGGTATCCACTGATGTTTTTTTTGGTTTTCATGTACGCAAAACGTACAGACGTTCGAAATACTGGTTGCTGCAGTACAAAATAGTGTATATGTTTCAGATTCATGCATTTTGAGATAGGGATATCCAGTGATTTTTTCTTTCATTTAAGCAAAGCGTACAGACGTTCGCAATACTGGCTGCTGCAGTACAAAATTATGCATAATTTTTCAGATTCATGCATTTTAAGATAGGGGTATCCACTGATGTTTTTTTTGGTTTTTATGTACGCAAAACGTACAGACGTTCGAAATACTGGTTGCTGCAGTACAAAATAGTGTATATGTTTCAGATTCATGCATTTTGAGATAGGGATATAGAGTGATTTTTTTTTTCATTTAAGCAAAGCGTACAGACGTTCGCAATACTGGCTGCTGCAGTACAAAATTATGCATAATTTTTCAGATTCATGCATTTTAAGATAGGGGTATCCACTGATGTTTTTTTTGGTTTTCATGTACGCAAAACGTACAGACGTTCGAAATACTGGTTGCTGCAGTACATAATTGTGCACAATTTTTCAGATTCCTGCATTTTGAGATAGGGGTATCCAGTGATTTTTTTTTTTTTTTTTTTGGTTTTCAAAAACGCAAAGCGTACAGACGTTCACAATACTGCCAGCTGCAGTACAAAATAGTGTATATGTTTCAGATACATGCATTTTGAGATAGGGGTATCGAGTGATTTTTTTTTCATGGACGCTAAGCGTACAGACGTTCGCGATACTGTCTGCTGCAGTACAAAATTGTGTATATGTTTCATATTCATGCATTTTGAGATAGGGGTATAAAGTGCTTTTTTTTATCATGGACGCTAAGCGTACAGACGTTCGCAATACTGTCTGCTGCAGTACAAAATTGTGTATATGTTTCAGATTCGTGCATTTTGAGATCGGGGTATCCAGTGATTTTTTTTTCATATATGCTAAGCGTACAGATGTTCGCAATACTGTCTGCTGCAGTACAAAATTGTGTATATGTTTCAGATTCATGCATTTTGAGATAGGGGTATCCAGTGATTTTTTTTCATGTACGGAAAGCGTACAGACATTCGCAATACTGGCTGCTGCAGTACAAAATTGTGCATATTTTTTCAGATTCAGGCATTTTGAGATAAGGGTACCCAGTGATTTTTTTTTCATGTACGCAAAGCGTACAGACGTTCGTAATACTGCCTGCTGCAGTACAAAATTGTGCATAAATTTTCCGATTCATGCATTTTGAGATAGGGGTATCCAGTGATTTTTTTTTCTTGGTTTTCATGTACGCAAAGCGTACAGACGTCCGCAATACTGGCTGCTGCAGTACAAAATTGTATATAATTTTTCAGATTCATGTATTTTGAGATAGGTGTATCCAGTGATGTTTATTTTTGGTTTTCATGTACTCAAAACGTACAGACGTTAGTAATACTGGCTGCTGCAGTACATAATTCTGCATAATTTTTCAGATTCATGCATTTTGAGATAGGGGAGTCGAGTGATTTTTTTTTTTTTTTTTTGGTTTTCATGAACGAAAAGCGTACAGACGTTGGCAATACTGTCTGCTGCAGTACAAAATTGCGTATATGTTTCAGATTCATGCATTTTGAGATAGGGGTATCCAGTGATTTTTTTTTTTCATGGACGCTGAACGTATAGACGTTCGCGATACTGTCTGCTGCAGTACAAAATTGTGTATATGTTTCAGATTCATGCACTTTGAGGTAGGGGTATCCAGTGATTTTTTTTCATGGACGCTAAGCGTACAGACGTTCGCAATACTGTCTGCTGCAGTACAAAATTGTGTATATGTTTCAGATTCATGCATTCTGAGATAGGGGTATCCAGTGATTTTTTTTTTTCATGGACGCTAAGCGTACAGACGTTCGCAATACTGTCTGCTGCAGTACAAAATTGTGTATATCTTTCAGATTCATGCATTTTGAGATAGGGGTATCCAGTGATTTTTTTTTCATGTACGGAACGTGTACAGACATTTGCAATACTGGCTGCTGCAGTACAAAATTGTGCATATTTTTTCAGATTCAGGCATTTTGAGATAGGGGTACCCAGTGATTTTTTTTTTCATGTACGCAAAGCGTTCAGACGTCCGCAATACTGGCTGCTGCAGTACAAAATTGTGCATACTTTTTCAGATTCAGGCATTTTGAGATAGGGGTACCCTGTAATTTTTTTTTTCATGTACGCAAAGCGTTCAGACGTCCGCAATACTGGCTGCTGCAGTACAAAATTGTGCATAATTTTTCAGATTCATGTATTTTTAGATAGGGGTATCCAGTGATGTTTTTTTTGTTTTCATGTACTCAAAACGCACAGACGTTCGAAATACTGGCTGCAGCAGTACATAATTGTGCATAATTTTTCAGATTCATGCATTTTGAGATAGGGGTAGCCAGTGATTTTTTTTTTTGTTTTGTTTTCATGATCGCAAAGCGTACAGACGTTCGCAATATTGGCTGCTGCAATACAAAATTGTGCATATTTTTTTAGATTCATGCATTTTGAGATAGGGGTTTCCAGTGATGTTTTTTATCCAATGATGAACAGAATTGTGCATATTTTTGAATTTCATGCATTTTAAGTAAATTTTTGTACTGCAGCAGCCAGTATCATGAGCGTCTGTACGCTTTGCGTACATGAAAACACCAAAAAAAGAAATCACTGGATACCCTTATCTCGAAGTGCATGAATCTGAAACATAGGCACAATTTTGTACAGCAGCAGCCTGTATTGCGAAGATCTGTACGCTTTGTGTACATGAAAACAAAAAACAAAAAAATCACTGCATACCATTATCTCAAAATGCAATTATCTGAAACATATGCTAAATTTTGTACTGCAGCAGCCAGTATTACGGACGTCTGTACGCTTTGCGTACATGAAAAAAAAAAAAAACATCACTGGATACCCCTATCTCAAAATGCATGAATATGAAAAATATGCACAATTTTGTACTGCATTACATCATAATAGTTATGTTATTTGCGATAATTTCATGAACAAAAGTTGAAAAATAATACATCATTACGTGAAAACTTATAATACGTCTTGTGAAACTTGAATTCAATACTGGTTATTCGCTACTAGTGCGAGAAACTTATAGGAGATGCAGTGGGCACAAAGGCATTTCAGATTAATATAGCAATGCAGCGTCAGAAATGCGATCTTAACGAGAAAGAGGATTTTTTAGCCCTTTTAAAACTGTTTAAAGATAAACCCAAAATGTTCCAATTTTTACTAAATTCAAGACACTTATGTTAAAGTAATGATGTGAATGTTATCATTTTCATTTACCTTACATTTTTAATACATTTTAAATAGTAAGAGATTTACGAGAGCAAGGATGGAACACGGTCGCAGAATTCATACCGGTATCTGTTTAAGATATTTCTCTACCTATAAAATCGTTGATTTAAGAAATAGAAAAATTTGTTACATTCATAGTGGTATGAGTTCTGCGCCCGTGTTCCGTCCCTGTAAGGTCTATCACAGGAAAACTGTCAACAGCGACTCGCAAAAGTATTAGGATGAAAACTATGAATACATGCTCAGAGCTGCCAACCAAATCCGGCAAAATGTTAGAACCGCCCCTTTTCGTACACCACTTAATTTGTAAAGTAATTTTCTTCAAATATATTTACGATGAATGAAGAAAACAAATACTCTAAAAATTAAGTGGTGCAGAAAAAGGGGCGGCACTAACAATTTGCCAGATTAGGTTGACAGCTCTACATGCTAATCGTTAAATGACATTTAAAGACCCAAGAGCCTTAAAATAAGTTACAAGTGTCCTAATAATTATTACCTCCGAACAACACCCTATCTCGTTCGGATTGCATTTCCCACCCTGCAGTTCGAATTGTCTTTATGCATTTTATATCTCCTGTAAGTTTGTCTCCTTGATAGTGAATTTGCCAGTATATTTTGTGTTTTTATATGAAATTACAAAATTAAATTAAAAAATGCAATACATTGAAACAAATGGCCGTATTCACCATTAACTTCAACTCCCGGTTCAATGCAAAATCTTGAAAAGCGTCTAAAGGCAGGGTACAGCTTTCCAGCAAAATTTGGCACGTTGTTTCTGCCATCTAGCGTCGAGGATTTCATATAATCTTTGATTGGTTATTTTCACTTTAAAAATCCGAAAATAACTATACCGCTAGATGGCAGAAACAACACGGCAAAATTTGCTGAAAATTTGAACCCCGCCTTTTTAGGTTTTTTAAATTTTCATGTTCAACCGGGAGTTGAAGTTATTGGTGAATAACAGCCTAAGTGTAATAAGAAAAAACTTCTTATAGGGGAGAACCGTGTAATACGGACCATGAGGAAATTTATATGTTCAACACTAGATGGTGAAACCATCTCAATGCCTTTAGTGAATATTATTGTTATCCAAAGCAAGAAGTGACTTATACATGCGTACCTGTATTTGGATGATTATGAAATTGAGTTTTCAGTTTATATGATCATTGATGTAATAAGTATGTTAAAATGGAAGTATTACTTTCTACTGTTAGGTAATTCTAATATAATTTTCGAGTTAATAGTAGCAAATGTACTTGTTATCTGAACAATTTAGACATGTGTTTAATGGGCGCCAATTTGCATAGTGATATATGATTGAAAACAACGTTGCTCTGTTTACGCGTGTAATATGAACCATGCTCTGTTGTGTAATATGGACCAGTGGTCCATAATAAAATCAGAGAGGTTTTGTTAATTCTCGGCGTACATATGCCGCACACTAAAAGTCTTGAGGCTATAGAATAAGCCATAGAAGCAGGGATAATCAAGCTATCACTTCTTTCACATACTACCCATTGAATATAATCTTTGGATCTCCCTTTTTTCGTCCATTAACTATTATTTTTTTCGTCCATTTCTACTACTCCCAAGAGATGGCTAAGTGTAATAGGGAAACTGTTCGGGAAGGACTACATCGAGAAGGACAACTATGGACCACTTGGTTCATATTACACGAACGTATGTGTAATATGGTCCATATTACACATACGACCGACACATAAATAAAATAATTATTTACTGCAATTATTAATACTTTCCAGAGTGCTTTACTAAGCTTGAACCATGCAACTATAGAATTGTAATGAGCAACCAACAAATTAAATCTTTTTATTTTAATAATTTTAGTTTTATGAGCACTCTTTCTTAGGGGGTCCATATTACACGGATCTCCCCTATATTAATTAAACTTTTTATATATTTTCTTACGTATTAAATTTTAGACGAAAACTCTAAATTATTTGTTGTTACATTTAAATTATTATAATCAAATACTTAAAAAAAATAAACGAATAAATAAAAAGAAGAAGTACAGATAACTGAAAAATAAATAGAATTCTCTATAAATCAATATAGCCAAAATAATACAAAAAAATATAAATAAAACTAAAAACAGATATGTTTCTCTGCTGAATAAAAATATAGCAAGTAAGCCAATGAAAACAATACAAAAATAAATGAGTTATTTTAATATGAAGTGGGCATATAAAAAGTAACTTTTTAAAATAAAACTAAACACAGATATGTTTAATTACACACGTTACAGCAGTATCGCTCTGTTGAATAAAAATACAGCAAGCAAGCCACTAAAAGCAATATAAAAATAAATGCGTTATTTTAATATGAATTGGGCAAATAAAAAAAGTAAATTATTAGGTTCATGATATTTCTAAAATATGTATAGTTTTAGTAAAGCAATTACTGATACTTCTTTATACTGAAAGATAATTTTTATAGTCCGAACTTTTAGTATTTCATGTATTATATAGAAAGAATCGAACTGAATACAAAACATTAAAAGGCCTGAGGTACTTTATTTCCATAAATAAATTTCTAAAGCCAGAAATAAATGGAATATTTAATAACATTCTAAAAGTAAGACATGCTTTTTATTTTGTAAAAGGGGCTGTAGTCAGCATTTCGTGATCAAAATTTCATAGATATTTCTCATTTAATTCTAATTCACAAATTTTTATTATAAAACTTGGAATTATGTCGAAGATTTGAAATATATATTCTATGTTTATACGTATAAATGTGTATGTTTATGGCATAATTTTTATTTACATAAATTTTATATGTCTGCTTCATTTTTTTATATCAAAAGAAAAGGTGGTTTTTTTTAAATATGTTATAATTACAATATTATTATTATTTGAATTAGAAAAATTACTCGAAAAATATCGTAAAATTTAAAGTAGGTTAAATTTTAATATAAATTAAAAGCCTATTCTCTATTCCTCTCTTTTTAAGAGTAAAATTATGTGTTTGGGGAAATGTAATGATTAAAAAGGCATTTCCATATAAATTTTAGTCTTAAGATTCCCCCAATAAAAACAAAACAAAATTATAACCCCCTCCCCCCCCCCCCCCCCAAAAAAAAAAAAAAAAAAAAAAAAAAAAAAAAAATCAAAAATCAAAAATCAAAAATTATATTTTACGATTTTCATCGCCATTTTCAGAGGGAAAAGTCACACGATAAAAGGAAACATTTCATATTTCAAAATTCAATATCTCGAAAATACTGATAATATACCTAAAATGAGCAAGAGTAATGCAAAAACAATTGCAAACTTTTTACAAAAACAACAAAGACTTTTAATTAAATTAAATATGTTTATTATTATTATTATTATTAGGGGAGCGTGGGGCTAGTTGTAACAGGGGTAAAAAGTAACACGCAATTTGTGAAATAGGTTGCAACATTGTTGATTAAATATTCCAATAAACGTAATTCTTATAGCGCGCTTTATTATGTAAGCATAATTAGTGTTCCAGAAAAATGATTAATAAGTGGTACTGTAGGGGAGAGTTGTCTAAAACGGGGACGGCGGGTCAAATGGGGACGTACAGTTTCTCACTGATTAGTGCTGTTTTCTTTGAATCCAATAGTCTACGATAATTCTAATTCGGCTATATACAAGTTTGAATCTAGTTGTTGACATATTTAGCCGGTTCTGTTATTTTCTACAAAGTTTTCAATTTTTTTCGATTTTCATTTCGATTGTGGCCGTACACTCTATTGGATCTTATCTAGTGACCGTTGATCGTTCGAATTTGGTAAATATGTTATGAATTCGTCTAGATTTAATTTACATTTTCACATATTGTTTTATGGTTTTGTCTGACACGTATGCGTAGGGACGCCACGTTTTTAGCATACGTCATGGTCGGCTCAAATGCGGACATTGACGGTAGTCCAAAACGGGGTCGTCCCCATTTTGGACGCCATGAAAGTAGGATAAATTTACAATTGTTATTTCGTTTTTAAAGTGTTTTAAAAGAGTACAAGTGCTTATTTATGTGTGTAATACATGTGTGGAGAGGACGAATAAGAGACAAGAAAATGGCTCATGCATCACCCTGGACGCTACGTGACAATTTACTAGGTAGGAAAACTTTCCGGAACTGCATTTTCAAGAGCAGCTACTGTGCAAAATGCTATGAATGGATTAAAAAAAACAGGCATATATCTCTTTAACAGAGTAGTGCTCCTTGAACATTTATTTGCGCCTTCAGAAACAACTCAAAAACCTGCTTACAACTCTTTAGAGCCTCACTTAGCATCAAGGTGTGAAAACGTCACACCCCAACCTACCACTTCACCATTTGGAATATCTCCAGATATAGAACCCCAGAAATGTGCAGTTTTTAACACTTTGCCTAATAATTCCTCTACCAAAAGGAACTGAACGTTAGCAAAAAAAAGTGAATGACATGAGCAAAGGTAAAACTGTCATACTCACTTCATCACCTTACAAAGCAGAATTGAAAGCTGTAGAACAGGAGAAAAATGCAAAGCAGAATAAACAGAACAGAAAATTGGTCAAGAAACCCACCGAAACTAATCCTAGGTATCCAAAAGAGAAGAAAATAAAAAAATTCAAGACCCAATATTATCATCTGATGAGAACACTTGTATATTTTGTAATGAACTTTACATTGACTCGAAAGAAAAAGAGGGGTAGATTCAATGTAGCAGCTGTCGAAGTTGGGCACATGAAGTCTGAGTTCAAGTGTTGAAAAAAGCGATGTCAATTTCATATGTGAGGTCTGTGTTTGATTATTTTTTGTGTCATTCAAGTAACTGTTGAAAAAGATAACAAAATACTTTATCTGCATCTTGATTTTGCATCAACTTCACCTTTTCTTTGTAATCCAAGTTTTTCTAATAAAATTTCGCATTAGGACTTGAATTTACGTTACTTCTTATGAGTACCCCATTTTACCCAACCGGTTGTCCAAAACGGGGACTTTGCACATTTTTCAGAAAAATGTTTTTTCTGCCTATACTAATGATAATATTTTAAAAATAACTTTGCCAACCGATAGTCCAAGACATGTTCTATTCAGGAAATGCTTTGCCAAATTTTTCTTGTTTATAGATTTTTCTTTACGGACAGAGATATGTTAACGTCCCCGTTTTGGACATCTTTCCCCTACATGTGCTTCATTTTAGCTAGTTAATGGGAAAAAAATATATTTCGTAAATTTTAATTAAGGGTATGTTAATTTATACTTTAAAGAAATGTTTATAGCTATTTATTTAGTCTGTGTGTTGAATTATAAAATGCATGTTTAATTTTTTCTATACATCGTTATATATTTTTAATAAATACACAAAATGTCAAAATCGTATGATGGAACAAGTTGCAACAAAATTTTGGGGCAAGTTGTAACATGTTAGAGGAGTGGCTTGTGGATATGTCTACAGCCAAAGCTCGAAGTCTCCATCCATTTTCAGGAAACTTTCAGAAATGAAACATTTTTGGCTTCTTTGTTACTACTATATATACAGAAATATTTTCTGTGTTTTTATCTTATAGTGCCGTGATTATTTAATCACGAATTATAATCAAGATTTAATCACGAATTAGAGAATATTGTATAAAAATAGTAGTAGAAAAAAAGGCAGAAATTTCTCATCAATGATAGTGTTTAAGAAAAAGGGCGGAGAATACTAGCTCTGCTAAACCATCTCTGAGGCAGAAGAATAGGTATAATGCTTAATTTGCAAAATGTGGCCACACGTTAAATGTATGAGAGTTAACAAAATATGATTTGTTTGAATTAATTTCACCTCTGACTAAGATTGACTTCTATGTTGATTTGATACTTAATTTTCCCTTTATTTTCTATAATCCATTTGATATAATTCTGTACATGCCAACCATCTCATTAATAACAGTACAATTGTTAACGCCCCTTGAAAAAAAGCCTCTTCTTTCGCACCACTTTATTTTTAGAGCAATTCTCTCCAAATGTTGTTACGATTAAATAAGAATAAAATTACTCTAGAAAATGACTGGTGTGAAAAAAAAAGGCGGGTACTGATAATTGTACGGTTCATAATGGGATGGTTGCCAAATATGTAATTCATTGTTACTTTACCAAGAAGGTTGTAATTTAATATTAGTTATTAATAGCCTTTTTTTATTAAATTAGTAAATGATGGATAACAAAAACATTTTTAAATATTGTCGTTTTTATTGTTAGTGTTCCCTTCGTATCTGTTACAATTTGCCCGAAATCCGGGGCAAATTGTAACAGGCAAATAATTTTGAGAAAATATTATTTGAGCTAAAATTTGCAAAATTAAAGCAAGTTTTTTTTTTTTTTTTTTTTTTTTTTTTTTTTTAAATGAATATGATAGATGAATATGCATGCTATTAAAAACAGCAATTATAAAAAGGAAAACGTAAATATATTTCAAAATATATTTAATTTTCCAAAAACTGTTACAACCAGCCCCACGCTCCTTTATAATAAAATATCTAATTTTATTTGGAAGAAAACTAGCTCGCAAATTATAAGATGTGAACGCAAAACTGGCCTTAAGTTTAATTAAATATTATATTGCTTTAATATATCGAATTTTTCAAACGAATTTAGCGAAGTATTGTCTGTGAACATAAAGTTGTTATTTATTACCAAATATGAAGTTTTATCAAAATCTATAGGAAATTTTCGGTAATATATATATATATATGTGTGTGTGTGTGTGTGTGTGTAAGAAAATATAGATAAAAGTTTGGTAATGATCACAACATACTACCTTCTTCATTTCCGCTTATTGACGAAAGAAGAATAATAGACAGTATCCGTGTTTTGAAATCGAGGCTAAATCATACTAAACATGTGACATTTGATTCTCGATTTCCCTGTGAATTTCCCTGCAGGATACAGATATTTTCCAGTAATAAAAAAACATTTCCCCATGCAATATAAATATTACAATTTTGCACTTTTCCCTGTTGAAGTCGCGTGCCAACTGTTTTATGATGTACTACGGATAATGTCCGTTCCTCCAAGACGGATAGCGCCTTGAACTTTTCGATATTATTTTATTTATTTATTTATTTATTTATTTATTTTTTTGTGTGTGAGTGATTTTTGGTTAAAAGATCCTTGCTATTGTGTTCTGTACTAGCTGTTAAAATCATTGCCTTGAAAATAGTGCAGATCAATGTGGTTTAAATATTAAGAAACGATTTTATTTATTGCCAAAACTCGAATGTGAATTGTCATATAAAGATCCCTGCAGAACATTTGGATTTAATCAGCCTTTTCATAATGATAATAATAATAATAATAATAATAATAATAACAAACGCATTGAAATTTGCCAATTTCTTTCGAAGCTAGAATGCTACAATAAGAAAGGCATACAGATACAAACATAAAGATTTCAAATTTTTAAGAGCCCTCTCTTGCTAGGGTTTAACAAATGACAACGATGTAAAACTGCATATGTTTCAGACATAAAAAATAAAAGACATTTAAAAGAATCATTAACAGGATTTTTAATGTTCTTTAATGTGTAAAAAAATTCCTGAAAATTCCAAATCAGACGAAGAAGTAGCAAAATAAGTTACATTAGCCTTGAATGAATAGAAATTTAAAAAATAGGAAAAAATAAATAAAACCCTCTAAGTCTACCAATGGGAAGAAATAAAACATTAAGTAATACCATACCCTCCTAAGCTAGATGCTTTCCACGTGGCTCGGAAACTTCGCGGTAGACAGCGCCACCTGGTACAGATTGCGCGACTTTTTTATTCAACAGCACCAAATTTTTTTAAAAGTGGGATTTGATATATTACATAAAAGGCGAATATAATCGAATAAACGTCGATTATATATATATCATATATCACTTCTTAAAATTATTCGTGACAGTTGAATTAAAAAGTACACAATCTGTACCAGGTGTCTACTGCTTGAACTGTTGCCAATTTTCCGAGACACGCGGAAGGCATCCGGTTTAGGAGGCTGTGGTAGTACATTCATTGTATAAATATAAAAAATGTTCACTAATTCTTTATTCCAAAATCTTCTGATTTGTTAAGTATGACCTAAATTGCATTAAGAAGAAAGAATAAATAAATATAAAACCGTATTCTATAAGAATAAGATTATTCCAAAAAGAAAAAGAAAAAAAAGGACTTTTTTGAAAGATTTAAAACAGATTTTAAATACAAAATGTTAAGAATTTGGGGGTACATACAAATGAAACACTTTCGTTTGCAAAGCCGTTTGCAAGCGTTCCAAATGTATGACTACTGTCGGCAGCAAAGTATCCGAGCAATAGCAAAAATTCCTATATAAAAAAAGCACACTTAACACTGTTTTGTTAAATAAATCCTTGTCGAATCGTGTTCTTAGACTGACTAAGAACAGGATTCGACAGGGATTTATTTAATAAAACTGCATTCAGTGTACTTTTTTACATAGGAATTTTTGCTAGTGCTCGGATACTTTTTCTGCAGACTGTATTTGCAAAAAACTTACAAAATTTACGTCATCGAAGTTGCAAGCATTCCGTTTGTATGTAACCCTTGGAATTTAAAGAAAAAAAGAAGAAGAAGGAGAAGAAAAAAGGACATTAAGACCTTATGGAAATGACTTTCATTTTTTTTTTTTTTTTTTTTTTTTAACATAGGAAGAACAGATTTCTTACAAAGATATGACTCTTTTTGATAGTCTTGATTCCTAACTACAAGAACTAACAGATATTTTTCGTAAAGTACATTTTTCATAAAGTAGTTAAGGTAACCTTAACTACCTAACTTTACCTTAACTACTTTATGAAAAATGTACTTTACGAAAAATCTCTGTTAGTTCTTGTAGTTAGGAATAAAAAATATCAGAAAGAGTCATATTTTTGTAAGAAATTTGTGTCAAATATCTATATTGTTCCCGTTTTGCAAAATTCATTCACTGTTCATGGATTACGTTTTTCTAATGTCAGCTTTAATAAGTCGATTCTCATGAAGCCCATTAAAGAATCATCATATAATTTTTAAGCATTTTATTAAATGTAAATTATTTTGTTTACGATTCTAATTATAACCTGTCTGTAATATCAGCAGTTACCTTATTAGACATGTAAGTGGACAGCTTATTTATATGGAGGTCAACTTTATTTATAGTCTTTCAATGTAACAATGGAATTAATTTTTCATAAATTAATGCTAAAATACTTTGCTGATAGTACAGTATATTATTATTATTATTGTTATTATTTACTGCTACAAAACAATCCCACGATTATCATGATTGCACCTGGGAAATTTCCTGTTTAGTAACTAAGATTTTTATTTTGTAATTTTCAAGAGAGATTAGATAGACATTTTTTTCTTCTTTTCTTTCTTTTTTTTAATCCCTTAAATACATGCACACTCCATCAATTAATACAACAAATTTCTTTTTATCACCAGCTAGGTGCCATTATGCAATTTTCGACAGTTTATTTTTCTTCTTGCTTAAAGTTTAGTTTCATGTAGATAAATTCTCTATTTGCAAGTCTGAGTCAACTGACGCTTATTAAAAACAGGTGCAATTAGAAACAAAATAATAATAATAATAACAATAATAATAATAATAATAACAATAATAATAATAATAAATGCAATTTATTAAAGTACGCATAAAATTATATGATGACTCCAGTATACACTTTATTGTGTTCGATTTGATAAAAACAAGATAAATGGAATCCAAAAGCGCTGGATGAATTTAAGAAAACAGAAAAATTGATGTGCAAAGGTCGGTTTTTATTTCGATTTTTTAAATCTTCTACTGATGAAGACATTTGAAGTAGTCTAATTATCAAATTTGAATTTTCTGACTGTATTATTATTATAAAAATCATGCAAAAATGTGATTTTCGAGAGGATTTTCCCTTACCCCTCCAACTCGCATTTGCTGAAAATGTCAAACTCCTACAGTATTTCAACCTTTATAATAAGCGGTAATAGGGCAGTTGCAAACAGCTGATAGCAGCATGGCAACGTGGACAGCTTGTCCTCCGGCATTGGTTGCCATGCGCCGTTGCCATGATGCTATGAGCTGTTTTCGATTGCCATTTGCTTACTATGCTAAAAATGTCTATTTATATTCACGTGGAGTTGATTGTCCTCCATCCACGTCACTCTAACGTCATATGAAACTTCCCTATTCGTGTCATGTTTCACTGAAATGGTTCAGTGGAGACGTAAGACATACATACCCACTTACATATCATACTTTTATTTATATAAAGATATAAAAGGGCAATTTTTTAAATAAGGTCCATTTGTCAATAAAAGTGATAATCATGAGCGAGTGCCAAGGATCACTCGCGCGTCCGCTATCAGTATGCTTTGCGTGTAAGGCTCCTATATATACGAGCTGGCGCATCAGGCATTTTGTTGCCTTAGGGTTGCCATATGTACCCAGCAGGGCCCGACTTAGACTACCTCGAGCCCCGGGGCAAGCTTATTCTGGGGGGCCCCTTTCAGTGGCATAAGAGGTCTTTAGGTTGCAAAATTTCTGCTTACGTCTGTTGGGGGCCCCTTCCAGAAGGGGGCCCAGGGCAACTGCCCCGCATACCCTGGCGTTAATCAGGGCCTGGTACCCAGCGCGTTTTTCTGATAAACAAACGACAAACATTTTTTTTTTATCGTCTTACGTTACTTTAGAGTAACTTTTTTTCATTATATTTCATAATTTTAGCTATGTAAACTATGATATGGAAGTTTGTTTAGCGATAAACTGCTATAATCATTCAAGAAGTGAATATAAAGTGTTCACAGACCTTCTATTACTGTGAATTAGAGTTTTGGCGACATTTTGTAAAAGAAACAGAAACCGCCCGAACAACACATCTTACCCCAGTACATCCTTAGGATATCCTCAAAATAAAATGACATCTTGAGAATGTACTGTGAAAAAAAAATGTGTTTTTAGGCAAATTGTAACATGCTAGAGAAGTGGCTTGTGGAGATGCCTTCAGCCAGGGCTCGAAGTCTCCGTCCATTTTCAGGAAACTTTCAGAAATAAAAATTTTTGGCTTCTTTGTCACTACTATATATATACAGAAATATTTTCTCGGTTTTTATGTTATAGTGCCTTGATTATTTAATCACGAATTATAATCCCGATATAATCACGAATTAGAGAATATTGCATAAAAATAGTAGTAGAAATAAAGGCATAAATTTCTCATCAATGACAGTGTCCTGAAAAAAAGGGCGGAGAATACTAGCTTTGCTAAACCATTTCTGAGGCAGAAGAAAGGGTATAATGCTTAATTTCCAAAATGTGGCCACACGGTTAAATGAATGAGAGGGAACAAAATATAATTTGTTTGAATTAATTTCAACTCTGACTAAGATTGACTTCTATGTTGATTTGATATTTAATTTTCTCTTTATTTTACTATAATCCATTTAATATAATTCCGTACTTGCCAATCATCTCATTAATAACCGTACAATTGTTAACGTTCCTTGAAAAAACGCCTGTTCTTTCGCAAAACTTTATTTTTAGAGTAATTCTCTCCAAATGTTGTTACGTTTAAATAAGAATAAAATTAACTCTAGAAAATGACTGGTATGAAAATAAAGGCGGGTACTGATAATTGTACACTTCATAATGAGATGGTTGTTAAGTATGTAATTCATTGTTAATTTACCGAGAAGGTTATAATTTAATATCAGTTATTAATTGCCTTTTTTTTATTAAATTAATAAATGATGGATAACAAAAAACATTTTGAAATATTGTCGTTTTTATTGTTAGTGTTCCCTTCGTACCTGTTACAATTTGCCCCACGTGTGTTACAGTTTGCCCGAAATCCGGGGCAAATTGTAACAGGCAAATAATCTTGAAAAAATATTTTTTCAGATAAAATTAGCAAAGTTAACGCAAGTTTTTTTTTTTTTTTTTTTTTTTTTTTTTTATGAATATGATAGAAGAATATGCATGCTATTGAAAACAGCAATCATAAACAGAAAAACGTAAATACAATTAAAAATATATTTAATTTTCCAAAAAATGTTACAACCACCCCCACGCTCCCCTATAATAAAATATCTAATTTTATTTGAAAGAAAACTAGCTCGCAAAGTGTAAGATGTGAATGCAAAACTGGCCTTGAGTTTAATTAAATATTATATTTCTTTAATATATCGAATTTTTCAAACGAATTTAGCGAAGTATTGTCTGTGAACATAAAGTTGCTATTTTTTACCAAATATTAATTTTTTTCAAAATCTATAGGAAATTTTCGGTAATATATATATATATATATGTGTGTGTGGGGGGGTAAGAAAATATAGAAGAAAGCTTTGTAATGATCACAACATACTACCTTCTCCATTTCCGCTTATTGACGAAAGAAGAATAATAGACAGTATCCGTATTTTGAAATCGAGGTTAAATCATACCTATGAATCATATGACTTTTGATTCTCGATTTCCCTATGAATTTCCCTGCAGGATACAGATATTTCCCAATAAAATATAAACATTTCCCCATGCAATATAAATATTACAATTTTGCACTTTTCCCTGTTGAAGTCGCGTGCCAAGTGTTTTATGATGTACTACGCACTGTTAAAACTTTTTGTAAATTTAATGTAAATATTTATCCAGAGTCTCTGTAAATTTACAGTTATTCTTAGGTAAAAGTGACTAATCAAGTTTCTCAATCTTTACTCTGTATTTTTACCAACTTTTATTATTTAATTATTTAATTAAAATTAAAAATGACTGTTTCTACTTTAGAAAAAGCATTCTAAGTCACAAATATATTCTGACCAATAATTAATTAAATAATATTAGTCATTAAGATGAATGTATAATTTAAGTTTTTAACATCGTTTATTTTTCTCTGTAATTTTACGTAAAACTTAAGATAATAGATTACATAGAGTTTTCTGTTGAATTTTTTAACACTGCGGATAAAGTCCATTCCTCCAAGACGGATAGCGCCTTGAATTTTTCGATATTACTTTATTTATTTATTTATTTTATTTTATTGTGAGTGATTTTTAGTTAAAAGATCCTTGCTATTATGTTCACTACTAGCTGTTAAAATCATTGCCTTGAAAATAGTGCAAATCAATGTGGTTTAAATATTAAGAAACGATTTTATTTATTGCCGAAACTCGAATGGGAATTGTCATATGAAGATCCCTGCAGAGCATCTGGATTTAATCGCCCTTTTCATAATAATAATAATAATAATAATAATAATAATATTAATAGTAACAAACGCATTGAAATTGGTCAATTTCTTTGGAAGCTACAATGCTACAACAAGAAAGGCATACAAATACAAACACAAAAGTTTCAAATTTTTAAGAATCCTTTATACTTTACTTAAGAGCCTTTTATACCCCATATACTTCAGTGAAACTTTTAAATTAATGTATGTTGTGACTATTTTATTTTTTATGATTTACATATGCAAAATTTTCTATACTCAATATTTGTAAGTTAAACAATGTATTAAAAGTTTGCAATTAATGAAAATAACAATTTAGTAAAAAACATCTTTTTCATTATTGTTATTATTGTTATTTTTTAATATAATGCACTAAACACGGTAAACGAAAAATATGTTATGCATGCTTTATTTTTATTTATAAATCATGCTATAAATATGATTTATATATGTATCATGCATTCTTTGCATTATCTGATAAATATAATATGTTTCAATAAATGTTGTTGTTTACAATTTTCTGTCATAGATCTTGTGTATCAGTTAGTGTTGTTGAGACAATTTCTTTTTCCTTAACATGTGTAGTTAAGTTAATCATAATTGGAATGTAGAAGATATATAAAAAAGCACACACAATGTAAAAAATGTATTATTCGCATTAACTTGTCTTGTTATTGATAAAATGTTATTAATACACGTTCCATAAAGGACTAATAAATATACGTAGCAGAGTTTAACATAGCTTCAATGTAAATGTTATTATTTGTTACAAAAGATTTGTTTGAAACTCTAGTTTATGCATTTTTTTTTTTTTTTTTTTTTTTTTACTGCATTTGTTTCCAAAGGCAGCAACGTCAGTTTGAGAACTATTTCAAGACGTTTGGCTAAATATTTTTGTTTACCATCCCATAAACCTGCAAGGAAACCTCGATATTTTTTATATTACGCATATTTTTCATATTATTCCTTAATTATTATTCAGTTATTGATGAAAAGAATAAAATCGGGTTATATGAGCATAAATTACTATAAGTGTGTTATTTATTTATTATTATTGTTCTAAATACGTGTTTGATTTCCGATTCAAAATAGTTGAAAGAAGTTTTAAAGTGACAAGCTATTTTTTAAATTTCCAATTTGCCAGTGCTCAGAATCGTTCATTTTACATATTTTTACCGGCTAAGTATTTACAGCTTCCCAACACTCCTAATATTTTCGTAGAATTTTATTATATTGTCACCACTATCTTCAAAAAATCTTTTTCTTGAATATTTTAATACTAAAATGTTGTGTAGAAAAGTATTGTTTTAACGAAGTGTTGTCAACATAATAAAATGAGAAAAAAGTTTATGGGCGCTACACGTTTATGTTTAGTAACATTAGTTGAATCTCCAAATTATATTATTTACAGGGGTCGACTCTCAAAGATAAGAATTTTCTACCTATTTTGTCACCAGTAATTATATGCATTAATACTTCTGGATACGTTTGTAGCAATGGACCATGATTATACAGGGTAGAGATTATTACATAAAAATAGTGGTAGTAATAAATTAAAAATTTTTTCATTTCTGAGAGAGTCCTAAAAAAAGGGCGGAGATTACGACACCTTTGTTTAACCCTTTAACGGTGCCATATTTTTTAAAGACACGCCCATAAAGTCCACTTTTTTATCTAATTATAAAAAATAAAAAAATAGATTGAAAACAAATATATGAATAATATACAGGGATGGAACACGGGCGCAGAATTCATACCGGTATCAATGAAAGAAAATTTTCTACTCCTTAAATCAACGATATTATAGTAAGAGAAATTTCTTAAACAGATTCCGGTATGAATTCTGCGCCCGTGTTCCATCCCTGAATATATAAAGTTATTCTGCACATATTTTCAAATACATTATATATAGTTTGGTACTGGCTGGTGCTTTCATGTACCCTAAAATGTTAAGGGAAAAATACACGTGGGGCGTGGTCAAAGCCCGTGAATATCACGGGAGCGAGAAGGAAGGGGTTAAAATTCCTAACAACCCTTTAAGAAAAATATTTATCAACAGCAAATAAAGGCGACAAAATAGGTACAACAAATATTTTAAATACAAATGGCTACCCTTATATGGAGACTTTCATAAACCGTCCACTATCTAAAAGACATAACTGAACTAATAGAGTTTTCTAACTTTAACACTTTCGCGACCGCTGGCGCTGACGTACATTCACGTCATTTGGAAATCTGTAATTCCACCAGTGGACGTTTCTGGAGCAATTTGTATGTTGCTGTATTTCTTAAGAATATTCTCTATATTCATATCTGTATCATCAAAATACTATGGATACAAATACTGTTATTAGAAAGAATATAATTATTATGTATATTCATATGCAATATAAATATGGACACAGGAAGCCTTGTTCTGGAGTAATGTAGCTTGAAAAAATAACGCCTACAGGCGCAACATACTATCAAAAAGACAAAAACATGAGGCCGCGAAAGTATTAACAGAAAGTATTATTTCTTCGCACTTTTTTCGGAGCACTCTCAAAGATAAGAAATTTCCGCCTTCTTTGTCACAACTAATCTTATGCAGAAATACTTCTGGATATATTTATAGTAATATGTCATGATTATATAGGGCGAAGATTATTACTTAAAAATAGTAGTAGTAATATATTTTTAAAATTTTTATTCCTTAGAGTGTCCTGAAAAAAGACCCTTGCATTAATGAATGTTAGAAACTGAAAATCAAAGAGTTTTCGTGTTTTACGGCAGGGTCGTATTCTTTGTTTTTGATTTGAACTTCATTTGCATAACTGCAAAACAAATCAAAATAATAAATTTTTAATATTACATTCAAGAAACTTTCCATTATTTGGATGCGATTTTATAGAATTAAGGTGTGAGGTAACTTTGAAAAAAGAAAATATATTAAATAAATAAATAAATAATAATAAAAACACCATAACTTTATTTACAATAACTCAAAATATAATTATTATTAAAATTTGTAAATAACAGGCAGTAAAAAAACTTTTATCTCTTTATTACCACCATTAAAATATTTTTAAATAGAAATTCTTTTAATCATCAACCTTAATTCATTTTAGATAATTTGGAGTGGAAGGCAGATTTTTATACCTAGATGCTCAGTGGTAGAGCATCCGCGCGTTAAGCGGAAGGCCCGGGTTCGATTCCCGACTCTGGTATTTTTCACATAGTTGGTAAAAAAATTAGCCTTCCACTCCGAATTATCTAAAACGAATTAAGGTTGATGATTAAAAGAATTTCTAAATTAGAATTTCGTGGTCAATTGGAGTTATGCCACGATTAATATTGTTACTTGATACAGCTGCGTTTGCAGACTCGGTGACCTTGTCAATGAATATTATGTGAGAAATGCCTAGCTGGTTATCACCCAGGGTAGCTCAGTGGTAGAGCATCCACGCGTTAAACGGAAGGCCCTGGTTCGATTCCCCTATCTGGTATATTTCTAAATATTTTATTTAACTTATTTTTATATAAAGTTGTCAGTGCTCTTTTTGTCGAGGATCTTGCGCGCACATTATCTCCGTGATGATTAGTCAGAATTTAATTAAAGTTGAAAAGGTTTTACCTGTCACATAAATACATAAAGTGACGAAAAATTATTTTTAACATTGATATTTAAAAATTAATCAGCATAGTTGCGTTAAAAATAGTGATAAGCTTATAAATAGCAGTAAATTTTTGAAGAAAAAGAAGCTTTTCAGCAAAATTATTTTTCGTTATTAGTTCCCCATCATACTATAGGTATGGGGAACTTAGGTAATCGTGAAAATTTTTGACCTCGGTTTTTTGACTTTTCTACACGTTTTCAGGTGTGAGGAATCCGAAAATGACAAAATTTCTATGGTGTCTGTCTGTAGGGTGTCTGTTAGTCTGTTAGTGGGTTAGTGTGTTAGTCCGTTAGTTTGTTAGTCTGTGTACACGATATCTCAAGAACAAATTGTCGCAGAGAGGTCAGATCAGTTTTAAAATATTACTTTCGACACTGACAAGAACCCTATTCATTTGCAACATTCGAATTTAAAAACTTCGTAAGTTATTACAAATTTACGATTTTCTTAACATGGGAGAATAGGACAAAAATTCACTTAAACGTGTATTAAATGGAAACTTTTTACTGTAAAAATGTCAGACTAGTTTTAATATATCCGTTTTGATGCCGGAATGAACATAAGTAACTATAAATATGCTACTTTGAAAATTTCGCAAATTATTGGAAATTTACGAATTTCTTAACATGGCAGTATAGGGCAAAATTTCACATAAACGTCAATTTTGAGAGATATTTTCATCGTAAAGATGTCAGACTTCTTTTGAAATATTATTTAGGACACTGGCATGAATATTAGTGACTATGAATTTTCCAATATAAAGATTTCGCAAGTTATTGGAAATTTACGAATTTCTTAACATGGCAGAATAGAGAAAATTTCACATAAACGTCAATCTTGAGGGATATTTTCATCGTAAAGATGTCAGACCACTTTCGAAATATTATTTAGGATACTGGCATGAATATCATAGACTATGATTTTTCCAATTTAAAAAATTGTAAGTTATTTGGAATTTACGATTTACCTAACATGTCAGAATAAGGCAAAATTGAGCATAAACTTCCATTTTGAGGATCCTAAATACATTAGACAACTTCAAAATTACGTTTATGATATTTGTTTGAACATGATTTAATACAAATATTCTACTAGGAAAATGTCGTAAATTATTCGTAATTTACTATTTTATCAACATAGCGAAATTGTAAATTTTTCATATAAATATGAATTTTGAGGATTATTGCATTGGAAATAGTAGCATGAAAACTAAACAACGGAATTGACGCCGATAAAATAAATTAATAGATTAGAATAAGATAAATATATCGAAGTGAACGGTGGATAGCCCATTAGGCGGGGATTTCTTTCTGTCACTGTATCAAGCTTTGGTCAAATTCTTTTCTTTTAACATGATTATAATATGTCTCGCACTAGAAATTTCTGAGAACATAAATATGATGGGGAACTGAGCAGAGTCCACCTATGCCAACTAGTTTTTATTATAGTGTACATTATCATGCTTGCCAATCATTTCATTACAGGGTTCGTACGGGTCCTATTTTTTCCCTGAGTCTCACCAGTATTCTGAAACAATAAAATTCATCTTGATCAGAAAGATTTAATTTATAACGGAAATCGCTCTAAAACATTACTGGTATAAGACTCAGGGGAAAAATAAGGACCGTACGAACCCTGCATTATGAACCGTACAAATTTTAGTACCCGCCTTTTTTTTTTTTTTTTTTTTTTTTTCACCAGTCATTTTTTAAAGTAATTTTATTCCTATTTAATCGTAAAAACATTTGGAGAGTATTACTTTAAAAATAAAGTGGTGTGAAAAAAGGGGCGTTTTTTCAAGGGCATTAACACTTGTACGGTTATTAATGAGATGGCTGGCAAGTATGCATTATCATGTGCAATTTTTTTTTTTTAAAGATTCATTTGATGTATCATTTGTATGTAATCATGCACGCAAGGCCACTGTTGCCAGATCTGGAGGATTTTTCATTCAATAATCACCAATAATTTTTAATTGTAACGCTTGACTAATCACTTCGTAGATTGATAGTCGTTTATGTATATCAAATATCACATCTCAAAAATATTGGTGATTATTGAATGAAAAATCCGCCAGATCTGGAAACACTGCGCAAAGCTTATATTGACAAAAGAAAGTTTTTACATTTTAAAGTAAAAAATTTGAAATAAGAATGTATAATTATTCTTACAAATGTAATAGTACGATAAAACCTTTTTTAATGCCTGTTAAAAATTACAGTTTTAAGGCGACTTGACACCATTGCCGGAAGCATTGAAGTAGGTTTCATATAAAAGGTTATACTTCTATTTAATATTTATAAATTGAAATATATTTGATTTGTTCGATAAAATACATATTCAGCCAACAGGTTTTATGGTTTTTCGTATATTTTTTTTTTTATAGATTTGAAATCTTAAAATTGGAGAAAAGATATTCTGAAATTCAAAATATCTCCAATATTTTGAAGATATATTTCGAGGTATTAACAAGATTCTGCTATAAATGACATTTCAAGTGACTTCCTCATAGTATATGTACTTACATATTGTCAAGCTTCTTACATCTGTAACCATCACCATGAGTTGTACTATATATGTTAGCTGACTTTTCTCTTTGTACCTTTTAAAATGCTCTGTTTGACCTGAAGGGGCCATGTAAGTCATGGCGAAAAGCTTTGTTTTTAGATATTGTAAATTTGGTTTTAATAAATGGATGACAGGCTTTAAAGCGTGTTTTTAGCTTTTAGTGCTTTTTAATAATTAAAATGAACACGTGTTTTTTTTTTTTTTTTTTTTTTTTTTTTTTTAATCTTAATTTAAGATATTGTGTTTTACTATTTATTTATGTCTTTATTTTAAATTTATTTATTTACGTTTTTATTTTAATTGTATTTATTATGTCTTTAATCGTATTTATTTATTTAAGTCTTTATTAATGTTATTATTATTATTATTATTATTTGCTGTAAAAATGTTAAGATTTGAAGAACGCCCTGTATTTTTTGATTGAAGAAGAAGTTGCAATAAAGTACATTTTTTAAACTAATAATGTTATTTTTCCATATGTCTATTATTTTTGTTCCCTTTATTCGTGAAATACGCTGTATGTTGTATTAGGAATTTATACAGGGTGCCGACAGTCGAAATTTTTTTCCTAATTCTTCCCCCAGTATATTTGTATGATAACTTTGTACTTAATTTATCTAGCAAACTTACTAGTAAAAATTCTGACAGAAAAATACTGGTGTAAGAATATCGAGAGAAATTTCGACTGTCGACACCTGTTATAAGATAATCCATAGCTGTCAAGTTTTTTCATTTATTCCAGAATGTTTTTAGTCCCGCTCCTTTTTCACACCGTAATAATTTTAGAGTAATTTTCTTAATATTTAATCGTAATTATATATTTAAAAAAAAATTCTACAAAGATTACGAAGTGAAAAAAGGGCGGGGCTAAGAACATTCCGGAATGAATTAAAAAACTTGGCAGCTATGGATAATCTATGCAGAATTCGGTGTCTCTACCACTTTTTGAAGACACATTCAAAAATGAGAAAAATTCGTTTTTTTTTTCTTCTTCTTTACTTTCTCTTACACATAAGGTAGAGAAAATAATTGTTTGTGGGTCAAAATTTCGAAAGTGAGTTTTTGTTATATTTACACGTTTTGATGTTCCATCAATCCAAAAATCATGTTTTTAGCGGTTGGTCTGTCTGTGTAGCTGTCTGTTATAAGCATATCTCAAAAACAAATTATAGCAGGAAGTCCAAACTTTGTATTCTAATTGTGTATGATATAAGAATGCTACACTAAATGTTTCATTGAGATGAAGCAAATGGTTCGTGTACAGGAACACCTAAGATAATTCAAATACATTACGTCTATAGAGGAAATTGCAGTTAAGTAAAGTTTAACATCTATAGACTGCAATAAACCAAATTAAATGAATATATATTTTTTATATGCGTAAAAACATGTCTCATGTAGAATATGGTAGGGAAATCATTCCCTGTTCATTTACAGGGCTACACAAAAGAACTAGATTACAGTGCGACAATGGTTGAAAATTGATGGAAGTGTATTTCATGTTGTGCCGTGTATTGTTTTTACACAATTATATTTAGATACACCATCTGGTCTGTACATAATCTTCAAAATACATACAAGGATACAAATATTTAAGTGGTAACATTCTTTGTTATTGTTAGTGGAAGTGCTTTACTATAATATGTTACTATTGATTTTAGAAATTTTATTCATCAACCTTTAAAATACGGTGACTTTGCCAGTGTATATTATGTGAAAAATGCCGAGCTGTTTATCAGCCAGGATAGCTCAGTGGTTAGAGCATCTGTGTGAAGGTCCGGGTTTGACTCCCGGCTCCGGTATTTTTCACATAGTTAGTATAAAAATCAGCCTTCCACTCCAATCTATTAGAAATGAATATTTTACTATGTCCAGGAAAGCTGCTCAGTAATTGAAATGAATTTATCAAAGACATATGATAAATAATGTATTTTTTAAGCTAAATATTCATCGCTTGTTTTTTGTACATTTACACGTTTTGAAGCTTCCTGTCTAACGAAGCAAATGGTTTTTCATTCATTCCACCGCCACTTTAGAATGTAGGAAAAGAGGGAAAAAAAGCTAAAAAACCCATAGAAATAGCATGGGAAGAGAAGCAAAAAAACTCACAATGTCAAGTGTGTTTAAAAAAAAAAAAAAAAAAAAAAAAAAAAAAACGGTTCACACCGGTAGTAATAAGAGGACAAAATTGAGTAGATAAATATATTGAACAGCGGGAACGGAGCGGGCTGGGGCATGGTCCTATCGTCCAGGATTAATACGACTCGCTTAGTATAGTAGCTTTTTAACGTTTGATTTTTGCCTGTGTCTGTTAGAGTAAATTAAAAACAAATAATTTCAGATGACCCAAATGTTGTGTTTTAAAGTTAATAAGCTTGTTACAAGAAAAGTTTGATCAAGTTTCATAAGTTTCAAGGAATGTTGCGTGTGAAAATTGTTTGAATAATTTTAAATAAACATTTGAATTTAATAATTGATTTGAATTCTATATAAATATATGTATAGTAAGGAAACGGGAATTGATGAGTGTTGTAGCCCCCCTAACATAGAATTACATACTTGCCAAGATACTAATTAATATTCCATAGTATTGTTAGCCCCGCCTTCTTTTTCACACTAGTATCTTTTTAGAGTACTTTTAATCTTATTTAATCGTAATTGCATTTGGAGAATGTTACTCTAAAAACTTACTGGTGTGAAAAGAAGGGCGGATCTAACAACCCTACGGAATATTAATTAGGATATTGGCAAGTATGGAATTATTTGTCAAATGAAGCTGTTCTGAAGCCAAATTTGAATTGTGTTAAGGTAGGTTTGCATAACAGTACTCGTTATCGTATACCTTAATCTCCAATCTATATTTATAATATTAAATTTCAGGGTAAGAGAAAGAACGTGTGAGTGACACATGAAAATTATTTTTCCTACGACTTTTTTCATACAAAAATATTTACAGTATTTTTTTTATTTTTTTAATGTACCTTGATTGAATAATGAGGAGTTTATTGCTTAAAAATAACGGTAGCGAAAAGTGTGAAAATTTCTCATCCTTGAGAGTGCTTAAAAATAAATAAATAAAATAAGAGAGACTTTGAGCTTTGTCTATGTTCGACATTAAGAACTCTCTTTTATCATAAGTAAAAACTTAAGCTTAAATACTGTGAAATAATTTATATTGTGTAAGTTAAAATTCAGTCAGAGTCAAAAACTACAAACACATTAATAAGGTTTTTATTCATGATGAAGCAAATGTAAATCATAAACAAAATTTCAGGAACGAAACTAGCCATAAATTTACAGAGGCACTACGCTATATATCTCACCAAAATAAATGTATAAACAACTATCGTCGAAAATAACGGTAAGTTCGCTTAGAAAATATATATTCAGGTAATGTACATCATGGACAGAAAGAACTGGAAAAAAAGACGGGAATTCGTAGTCAAAATATGTCGATACAGTTTTTCCAAATTTTACCTGTCAAATAGAAAAGAAAATAATTAGGTGCACATATATTAGTAACACTTTATATTTAAATGAAAAAGGAATTAAAACATAAATTCATAAAATAATTGAAGTATGTAAATCTGATTCATGTTGTTATTAGGTTTGTCCTGAAATTTCACAGTTTCATTATGAGAATATTTTGTGAGAAATTTGTGAACATAATAATCTATATGCTTTTGGTATATTTTTCCATTAAATTTTAAGATTCATCTTTAGTTTGTCAAGAGTGATTTATACAGTTTTAATGAAGATATGTTAGGGAATATACTTTCAAAGGGTGGGGATGAGAGGATGAGAGAATGAGAAGTAAAAACCATTTACTTCAATAGTATGAAATATATACTTTCGCAAAAATGTGCTCATCCAATTTGTCAGATGATGTTTAAAATAGCAATGATAAAAAGCAGTTCAGATCTTCATGAAATATAGCAATACGTTAATGATAAATTATACTTTTACTTGTTTAAATGGACCTTATGCACCGCGCGTCATTGCGGGTACATAAAAATTTCTTCACCAATCGCTGAGCTCTAAACTTTTGTTTTCTTCTCTATCAGCCAATACCAGACGCTTAAATTGGTAAATACCCGCAACCGTTACCACTCGTGCATAAGGTCCATTAGTTTTTAGCTTTCTTTAAACACAAAGATTTACTTCTCACGTGAGACTGAATGAAAAAGTAAATTGTTAGTTTAGTGTATAGTCGGACAAGCCAACTACATTTCAAGAGAAAACTAAATTATAATGCAACCACGTTTGCCGCGCCTAGCATCGAGAACAACTCTAAAGGGGGGGGGGGGGTACCAAACTGACCGACAAGTTGGGATTTTGTAAACATTCTGTCTTTCGGCGTTCCTATCAGATTGTTTTTTCTCTCAACCACAAAAGTTATCACTCCTATTTTAACACTGGACGCGTTGACTCAACACATGCGCAGAGGTTACCATGATCGCAAGAAACGTGGTTGAAGAATATTAAGAAATGTAACTGAAGACCTTTTCCAATTATTTTTCACATCAGTCTTTTTTTAAAGTACTTTTCTTCTTATTTAATCGTAAATATATTTCAAGAGAATTACTCTAAAATTAAGTGGTGAACAAAAAAGAGCGGGAACTAACAATCTTCCGAGTTAGGTTGGCAAGTGTGCTGAAGAGCTTATTAAATAAACATATTAAGTGACGATTTAGTAAATTTTAAAGATCTCTCAATATAAAATGAAATCACTCAAAGTCATGTATATAACAAATACTACACAGTAAGCCTCTTTATTACAAGAAAAACACTTGAAATATGGATAATTAAAGAAGACTATAACAAATTCTTTCACAATGATTTTTTTTAAACTATCATTTAACATATTCATCCATTATTCTTATTATATGTGATTCTATGTGTCTTATTATATGTGATTCACAAATACGTGAGATAAGCAAAAGTAAATGTATTTTAAAGCTCTACCATGCAAAATTTAACTAATATATTTCTTCTTAAACATGCGCATTGGAAATCTTATACACATAATTTGCGAATAAATGTTGGTAATATTATATTTTGTTTATAGATAGTACAGTAGTCGTACTGTGGATATTGTGTATCTCGATAGATCCAATTATGGCTTTAACCGCGGTTACAAGATGACCTGTCCAACGTTTTTCGGTGAATGATGTCCCACAACAAAACATCGCGTGTATGTGGTTGCAGGTCCATCAAACAAGACTGGTTTGAAAATTTCCCTCACAGCGTCTGTCGCCATAATATTGGCATAATATTGCCTCACACCTTCGATTGCAAAGATCATGCTATACAAAATTTGGCAAAAATTAATGCATTACAAATTTTGCTACGCACATCATGTAATAAAAGGAACACATATTAAACATTTTTGAAGACTGAATTAAAATATTGATTGAAATATCTCTGAATGCTTTTATAAAACTACGTTTTATCTTTCATACACATTTCAAGTAAATTTTATTTAATAAAAACACTATGTTTGTGACACAAAATATATTCATGCAAAGTGTATAAATTTTTTAAATTGACTGAGAGAAATTTTTAAGGGCCCTCTTCACTCACCGTCGTCGAAAGCCGAAGATAATGCTATTCTATGAGAAATTTTTCTTTACAAATAACTTATTAACTAATACATATTTTTAAATTCTGTTTTCAGATTCTGAAAATTCCCAGCTGTTAAATTGACGGACCTTTTTTAAATAAATATATTTTATATTTTTTATATTTTATTTTGAAGCTGCAAAATACGAATTTTCAATATGTGATTTTTTTCATTTTGCAGTTTCAAAATAAAATATTAAAAATTAAAAAAATTACATTTTTAAAAAAGGTCCGTCAATTTAACAGTTGGGAATTTTCAGAATCTGAAAACAGAATTTAAAAATATGTATTAGTTAATAAGTTATTTGTAAAGAAAATTTCCCCATAGAATAACATTGGCTCGGGCTTCCGGCGACTGTAAGTGAAGAGGGCCGTTAAGGTACAGCAGAGTTGTCAACATTTTAATTTATTCTGGAGCATTTTTAGCCCCGCCTTTATTTCACACCACTTATTTACAGAATAATTTTCTCCAGTATCAAGCTATGATAAAATGAGAAAAAAATTTCTTTTAAATAAAAAGTGATATGAAATAAAGGTGGTGCTAAAAATGCTCTGATATAAATTAAAATGCTGGCAACTTTGATATAGTAAAAATGATAAAATTAACTAAAGCTTTTAACGGGATTTTGCATAAATACATTAATTACATTTTGCATACTCAGATTTAAAATCTTGATATTCTGTTCTATTTTACCACTGCTTGTGCTAAAGCTCTGCCATGACGATATAATATCGTCATGGCGATTTTACGAAAACAAATGTAAATACAGATTTTTAAACTATTTTGATAATCTTATTTTAAATTTTGTTGCACTAAATCAATAATGTTTATTACAATATGGTAAATATGCTATATATATATATGCGTGTGTGTGTATATTTAACAACGGCATTTTATGTTTAGCAAAATTGTGATCAACCCCAGCCTATCAGTTATAACTTAGACCTGCTAACTATGCTAGTTTATTCGTATGGTATTAGGCTCCACCCTTTTTTCACATCAGAATAGTTGTAGAGTAATATTCAGTAATATGTTCTCATGATTAAATAAGACTATTGCTCTACAACTAATCTGGTGTGGAAAAAAAGGCGGGGCTTAATACCACTACGGATAAAATAGCATAGTTAGCAGGTCTAGTTATAACTTGACATAGTCTTAAAAATTATCTAAATTAATGTATAGAAAATAAGACAGTAACCTATGTGTAATATGATAGTTTTTTAAGTTTTATGTTGTTTATTTTACGAATCAAGGTTTATTTTTAACAGTGGAAAATTGTCATAATACTTGTATTTATTTAAAATCTAAGAAAATTATCAAATTATTAAAGCAGAGATGTCAACATTTTAATATATTCCGGAGCAAATTTAGCTCTGCTTTTATTTCCTACCACTTTTTTTTAAGAGCAAATTTTTCTTGTTTTGTCTTAGTTATGTATCAGAGATATTTATTCCATAAATAAATTGGTGTGAAATAAAGGCAGGGCTAAAAATGCTCCGGAATTAATTAAATGTTGGCAACTATGCCAAAGAATGCGTTTCTTTAAAAACTTTTTTTTTTATCCGAATTATTTCTAAATTTAACATTGGTTGTCCTTTGTCAGAGTTTCATGGAAAACGCAGAATTCAGAAGCAAATTATGATACAATTATAATAATAAAATTCTCATTTCTATATTAATGTACCTAATTTGTATACACTCTCTCTCTCTCTCTCTCACACACACACACACACACAAAAATTATATATATATTATTATTTCTTTTTTTATTTATTTATTTAATTAAAATATAAACAATGCAAGAATGCACGATACATAAGGCACTTTGCTAAAGCATATATAAGAGCAATATTTTATGCTAAAACATAAAATATTAATTGCTAAGCATACATAAAGTTTATTCATGATATAAAATAGGGTAGCAAAAATATAAAAGAAAAGAAATTAGGATAATGCATTTTTACAAGAAACAGTGAATATTTCTTCTGCATAGAAACTATATTAGAAGATTTAAAAGCTGTATTGAATTCAGAAAAATATTCTCTCCTCAAATTTCAAAGAAATTTCCCATTTCCATATGCCTTGAACATTATTTGACCATTTTTGGACTATTTCTGTCTGTCTCTCTGTGTATTATCAAAACTTTTTATTTCATGAGCCTTTAAACGAAATCCAAGAAAACTTTATAGTTTGGTGGACCTTGACCTAAATAGATATTGATAAGATTATGGGATATATGACCTAATGGGTGGTACTGCTAAAATACAATCACCCATACTTAAGGAAATGCTATATATCAGCTTCTTTAGTGTATATATGTGCATAAAACTCTATATATATGCAAGTTACTATTAGAAACTACGTTGAATCAGTTTCATATCGATCAACAGGTAGCGCTGCCATGTTGCGATAATTCTGGTTTACGGATGGCTATATCTCAGCTTCATTGATATAGAGATTTACTAAATTTGACATGAGATAGATATCACGAAAAATTATGCAGATTCCATTTGTGTGTATATAGCATAACAGGTTACATTGTTGTTATTACTATTTTGTGATTTTTCAGATGGATATATCTCACCATCTATGGATTAAAATTGCTTCAAACTGCATATGTAAAATCTCCATTGTGATAATCTATGTTGAAGAAATTTTGAGCAGTCAGACAAATAGTTGGTGCTGTTATATAGAATTATACAGAAGAAAATTTTGTAATGAACACAGCGTTGCATATTTATCATTGGTAAATAAATCTTCAGAAGGATATGTATTTTTAAGCGATTTTGTATATGTAAAAACACTGTCACAATTATTAAATAATATTTTTATATTTCCAGAAAAGCTAAATCTAAATTTTACATAATCTTTAAGTATTTCCTTTTGTAAAGCTTCATATAAAACAAGGTGAACTTTTTTTTTCCTGTTATTTTTTGTTTGCCATGAAGTTACTAATGTTATACGTTCACAATATTTACACTTTTAAGTTTACAGTGTATTAAAATACAGAAATTCTTGAAATAAACAGAACTTGTATGTAGTTGGATAGTGGTTATCATTTAATTTCATATTAATTAATCGCTAATTAATAACTTGCTCAAAGTTGGCAAAAAATGTTTGATTATTTCTTTCATGCTGAGTTAAATTTATAAATAGGAAATTATATTTCTGTTGTGGCATTAAAGAGTTTGTTAAAACCTTAATATTCACACCAGTAAAATAAAATATTTACATAGAATATTACCAGAAATCAAACAGTACTCTATTTCAGAGTTCATATAGTTAATCGAAATGATAGTTTATGTTCTGATTGTTATTATTTTATTTATTTATTTATTTTATACATATCGCTGTAAGTTTTCACTTTTTATAAACCTCATTCTCAAAACAGGGTTGGCTAAAAGTATGTCACATATTTTAAGCTTTATTATACAGTTAAGTAAGAACCATAGATGAGTGCGATTTACACTATGAGGTTTTATTTTGTTCGAATATTTTAAATAAGTAAAAAACTTAGTTCAAAATATTTCCATTAGATAGCGCTACCTGTCCCTAAATTTTGTATATAGCATAGCTGCCAAGGTTTTTAATTTATTCCGGAATGTTGTTAGCCCCGTCATTTTTTCAAATCGTACTCTTTGTAGAAAAATTTTATTCAATATATAATTACGATTAAATATGAAGACAGTTACTCTAAAAATATGACGGTGTGAAAAAGGGGCGGGACTAACATCATTCCGGAATAAGTTAAAAAACTTGGCAGCTATGATATAGCGTCTCTTGCAGTTTCATTATGGCAGCATCGATCCCCAGAAATATATATTTTTTCTTTTTTTCTTTTTTTTTTTTTAACCATATAAAGGAAATAATATATTTTCCTTTTTTCCGACATTAATGCATTAAAGACGTGAACAATGCATGTAATATAGTTTCTTTTGATATCAACGCATAACGAATACTTGGTTTGAATGTGATTAGAATTTGCATGTAATTCGAGTTGTAACTTTCGCACATATTGGAATCTCGTAATGAATTTCCGAAAATAAATGTTCTTTAATTGATTTCCTTCGTTTTTGATATATTGAGATACAGTGCCCTCTGTGGGGGTTAAGTTGAAAGTTCATGCCCAAGCGGCCCATGTGAGTATATCAGGTCATGAGGAGTAAGAATTGCATAGAAATTGGAGGTTGGAAATGTGATCGTGACAGTGCAATTGCAGCGTGACTGTCGCGGAAACAAAAAATTATAAGTGATATAAAGTTTGGTACACCCTTGCGCGTAGTGCGGCGCGCAAAATGTTAATAAATTTCCATTATCGGAAAATGACCCTTGAACTTTTAGACATGTTTACAATTAAGGACATTATTTTTACTGCTCCTTCAAGAATATTACAAAAGAAATCCAAGTTTTTTATGTCAATTATTACCACAGGACGTGACGATAAAATTGTCAGAGGCAGAAAACGCCCCGTTTATGCTCCCTTATGCTTGCGGCAGCTAAATATTCAGTTCAAAGGAATTTCAATAGGACCGACTTTCTGCTTGCTGTAGTATGCTAGAATGAATCAAGCTTAAAATAATTTTTATTTTACAAGAAACATAATCAAAGTACAAAATACAAGTGAAAAATATTGCAACTTATAAGAAGTGCTTAAATTGTGCCTCTTTAGCCGTGAGGCATGTTTCACATTGTCTTTTGTGTCTTTTTACTTGCGTAGAAGTTGGCCAGAGCTTATCGCCCGTCAGCGGATTGCAATCGCGTTTTCGACCCACTGTTCTTTTGTAATTCTTACTTCTCATAACCTAACATATTCACATGTGCCGTTTGGGCTTGAGATTTTTGATTGCCCTATACAAGCAAAACTTGGAACCAATTATTTTAACTAAACTTTTTACCGTACGAAGTAGTTTAGCTAAAAACGTATACATGTACGTCAGTTATTTGATTTATTATTATTATTATTAATAATAATATTAATACTATTATTAAAATTTTAAATCTGTCAGATAATTTTGACAAATCCTGTATAACCTCATATTACATAATAGCATTTTATGTCTTATAGAAGTGTAACTTATGAAAAAAACATCAAATTATTAAGTCTACCAGAAAGTTTCTATCTTTTTGAATAGAGCAGAAATAAAAGTTTCAGAACTTTCTGTTTGATAATATTTATAAGATGCTTGGAAAAATACATTATACTTTTTTTTTATTTATTTTTATTTTCTTATTTATTTATTTATTTTCGAATTCTAAATACGGAATTTTCTGGTTGGCCTAATGTACACACTTCAAACAGAAAAAATCAACAGAAAGATTCATACTTGGTAATATCATCTGATTGCAAATCCTGATTTTCCAGTTCATTTTCCTGGAGCCGAAATAGCCTCTCTGGCAACCGACGAAGATATGCCATAGCATCTTGTCTGCTGGAGGCGAAATTCATCTTAGGTTCCCGGAAAAAATCCAATGGGAAATCATCTTCCATCTGGTCATAACTGTAACTTCGTTTCCTTTTCCCTCTTTGAAAAAGAGAAACGAAAAATAATGTAAGAAAAAATATATAATGATCGATTTTTGAAAAATTGTTCTGTAAATTACAGAAGACATTGTTTTTATATTTAATATCTTTTGTAAAATTTTGAAATGCAGTAAAAATATCTTAAAAGAAATATCATTGGAATTTTACGAAATTTGTTTTATTTATTTATTTATTTATTTATTTTGTCTGTAGTTGTTTTTGATTTATTATATATTTTGTTTTTTGTTTATTAGAATAATTAAATCTATTAGCAATATGATAAAATAAAATCCTTATTGTTATCATAAAAATTTATATACCATGTTACAATAAATTTGATATTGGCTTTAGTTTCTTTTATATTGATCTTAGACATTATTTCAATGTGCAGTGTAGTTAGAAGTGTTTGCACGAGTTTATAAAATTTCACACTTTTTTACACATCTTATAATTTGTTATGTATGTCTAAGATCATTATTTAAGGAAAATTGAACTAAAGACTTTTTGCACAAACTGACTCTGGATATGATGCAATTTTGTATGCAATCTTATTAGAGCTGAAATTTTTGCTTTTGATGTGTCATTGCTCTTTTAAGACAAAACAATTAGCTAAGTTCAGTATTACACGGGGGCCACCACCCATAATCATTCTACTGACTAACCTCATTATTTATTAACCTCATTATCAAGAAACAGCACTTTAAACGTATAAAAATATATTTAACTATATATATAGAGAGAGATTAACGGCCCTCTTCACTTACCGTCGCCGGAATCCCGAGCCAATGTTATTCTATGGGAAATTTTCTTTACAAAAACTTATTAACTAATACATATTTTTAAATTCTGTATTCACATTCAGGAAATTCCCAACTGTTAAACTGACGGACCTTTTTTAAAAATGTATTTATTTTTATTTTTAATATTTTATTTTGAAATTGCAAAATGAAAAATTTGCACATATTGAAAATTCGTATTTTGCAGCTTCAAAATAAAATTTAAAAAATATTTTTTTTAAAAAAGGTCCGTCAATTTAACAGTTGAGAATTTTCAAAATGTGAAAACAGAATTTGAAAATATGTATTAGTTAATAAGTTATTTGTAAAGAAAATTTCCCATAGAATAACATTAGCTTTGGCTTCAGGCAACGGTGAGTGAAGCGAGCCCTTAAGTTTATTTATTTATATACAGTATTTTTTTAAATAAATGAATTACTTTTTTTTTAATGTTTAAAATACCTATTTATTTTTCGAGCTATATATATATAGCTATATGTTGACAACAAACCATTTATCTGCATTTATCTGCAATATAGTTTTTATATTCTTTTATTGCCAGCGGGAATTTATTTACGATTGAACTATCTATTTCAAACACAATAAATGAAAAGTAGAAATGAAAATACTCAAAACTGAATTTGGGGGCCCTTTAAAATTCAGATGCTAGATTTTCTGGCTCATGAACCTAGCCATTAAAAACGGCTCTGGATGTGGTAAGTATGTGTATTAGCCCATTTAAGAACATTCTGTGTTTCCGTTATTGGAAATATACCAGGAAGTTTTTTTTTTTTTTTTTTTAACACTTTTTAGAGCATTAATCAGACAAAAAAGCTGCTTCCATATTTTTAAATCTATTTTTTAAAAGAGTTACAAAATGTTGCATTATCGAAAAATCAAGAGAAAAGAGTAAGGGAAAAAAATAGATACGTGATTTATTTTTATTTATTTTATTTTATTTTATTTTATTTTTTAAATATAGTAACTTATTAGTTATTGCATTGTTTAAAACTTTTTAATTTACTATTTTCATTATTCTCAGTAATAATGTGGTCCATACTCTTATTTGAGGTTTCTTGAGAATAATACTTTGAATTATGGTCGTTCGTAGTTAGTAAAATTCCAAGTATTAAAAAATTCTAAGTGCTAAATTCCGGTTAATGTGGATTCAAAGAGTTTATTATGAACAATTTTAACACTTTCGTGAACGCACGTTTTTCCCCTTTTGACAGTTAGCTCCGCCTGTGGGCGTTAATCTTATCACATTATTTTGAATCAATGTTTTCTGTATTCATATTTATAATATAAATGGTTATACATTACAGTTATATTCTTTGTACACAAAGCATTTCTGTCCATAATACATTCATTGTATAAATGTGAATATTAGGTGTATTCTTAAGCGATAATGTAACCTATGTAATATAAAGAAACGCCCCTGGCGGAGTTACAGATTTTCAAATGACGTGAATGAATGTGTTAACATGAGCATACTTGCCAACCATCTCATTAATAACCGTACAAATCTTAACGCCCCCTGAAAAAACTCCCCTTTTCTCACACCACTATATTTTTAGAGTTATTCTCTCCACATTTGTTACAATTAAATAAGATTAATTACTCTAAAAAATTATTGGTGTGAAAAAAAAAGACGGGTACTAAAAATTGTACGGTTCATAATGAGATGGTGGACAAGTATGCATGAGAATTGAAAAAAAAAAAAAAAAGAATTATATATTAGATTTTCACAATTTAGAACATGCTTAAAAAAGATACAAAAATTAATGTTGCGTTGTCGCAACCTAAATGTTAAATAGGTTAATTCTTTCAAAAAATGTCATATTGCAAAATTTGTTTTAAATTTTGTTTTTAAAATTATTATACAAAATTATGGTATAATGTTTATTGTGTGTTGCTACGGTGGAATTTGTGCAAACTTTATAATTGATTTTTATTATTGTTATTACTTTCTTCTATCTTCAATAGAAGAAAGTATTGGATTCGTAAAAATTTTCGATTTCGGGTTTTTGATGGATTTACACGTTTTGTGAGATGTAGAACACGATTTTACCATTTTTAGAAAATGTCTGTCTGTCTGTCTGTCTGTCTGTCTGTCTGTCTGTCTGTGTGTGTGTGTGTGACAAAATTTTGTGGCAACTGTATCTCTGGAACTACTGCACAGAATTTCATACAAATTGGTATGTAGTTGCACCTTGACATAAATTAGTGCCTATCAACTTTTGGTAAAAATCGTCTTACAGGTTGCGTTGCCATCCCGCTTTTTCTAAATTTTCAACAGGGAGATAAAGGCAAAAATTTTCAAGATGGGTATCTTTCGAAAGGTCTCGTCAGTACCTTTAAAACGAATGGTTGAACTATAAATCTGTGATAATTTAAAACAAAGTTATCGATTTTTTTTACTTTTTACGAAAAAAAACTTAGAAAAAAAATCTTTTTTTTTTTTCCTCTCTCCCCTTAATTTTAACAAACTCCCACGGTTTCCGTGTTCTGACAAACTTGAACTAATTTTTGCTTTTTTCCTCTAATTTTGTCAAAGTCCTACGGTTTCCGTGTCTTGACAAACTTTAACATATTTTTGCATTTTTCCCCTAATTTTGTCAAAGTCCCATGGTTTCCGTGTTTTGACAAACTTTGGGTAAAATGTGAAAATTATTCTAAATTTGTCAAAACACGGAAACAGTGGGACTTTGACAAAATTAGGGGAAAAATGCAAAAATATGTTTAAGTTTGTCAGAACACGGAAACCGTGGGAGTTTGATAGAATTAAGGGGAGAAGAAAAAAAAAAAAAAATGTGGGACTTTGATAAAATTTTGGGTAAAATGTGAAAATTTGTTAAAGTCCCACTTTTTTTTTTTTTTTTTTAATTATTGTTGCTGAGTGAATTTGTATAGGAAAAGATAGAAGAAAGTCATGTGGTGGCCACAACATACTAGTTATTATTATTTTACTTTCAAAGTTGCGGATGCAATTTAGATTTGCACTTAATGATTTTTATTCTTGTGATGTAATTACTATTATGTTACAATTTCTGTCATCATCATCATTAATCATTTTATTAATATTAATTAAAGATTAACTTACATTAAAGAAGGATCAACTAATCCATGTGCAACTTCTCCTTTTCCATGATTAGAAAGGGCGAGTAAAGTCATTATTTCAGCAAGTCTTTGGTCAGATATTCCACTCCGCCTTTCTCTGAAAATAGAATATATATATATATATATATATATATATACATATAATTAATTAAGAAAAGACCTTACACCACAAAACAATTAAATTAAGCGAAATATTCAAAAATAAATTAACAAATAAATAGATAAATAAATGTTGCTGAGTCATATGCCTATTTAAAGGGTGGTTTACGTTATGATTCTCTTTTGTAAATTATCGTCTTAAAGTTATGACAATTTGCATATACAGTCAAACCTCGTTAACGTGAACACTGTTAACGTGAATTACTTTTGACATGGACTAATTCAACAATCCCTGTCAAAATTAACCCCTTGAACTGCAATTTGTTTTCAGTCAGCTCATGCAGGCAATTTAATTTTCTTAGTTTTAAGAGGAAGGATTGATATAAAATCTTAAGGTTTTGTTGCTCAAATAATTTGTTATTATTAAAAATAATATTTGTTCCACAGATTTATATGAATGCAGGGATGGAACACGGGCGCAGAATTCATACCACTATCGATGTAAGAAAATTTTCTACTTCTTAAATCAATGATATTATAGATAGAGAAATTTCTTAAACGGATTCCGGTATAAATTCTGCGCCCGTGTTCCATCCCTGTGAATGTTTATTGTTATATATACATATAAGAACATAATTAGTGTCGGGAAATTCATGACGAGCTGGACTCGTCATTTTATATGTATGTATGCTTAGATTCTTTATATGAATCTGACACCTAAAGAAATGGGATTCATCGAAATAACCCTGCTTCCCCCCTGGACGGCAGGAAGCCAAAAAATCGTTTGTAAGCATAACTCGGCCCTAAATTACTTCACGGTGAAGAAATTGCACATGATGAGATTAGACTTGAGTATAAATAAAACATTATCTACGATATTGGAATTCTTGATTCTTAAAGGAGAGAGGGGAAAAATCGTTTTTCGGGGGGAAATTTCAGAAATTCCGAATTTTTGAGTAGATCTCTACTAAAGATGTTACAAAGGTATTGAAAACAGCAGTGTGTCTTCTTTAGATATTTCCAAAAACACATTTTCGTTTTTTTTTTTTTTTTTTTTTTTTTTTTTTTGGGGGGGGGGGGAGAGGACGGTTATGAAATAGCAAATTCAAGACACACACACCCTTCTTTTGCGCTAAATTTGTCTTGGGAAATCTGTGGGATCTGCAGTCACGAAATTTCGTGCGTAAATTGTTTTTATGTATCCGACAGTTATTGTAACGGGATTTTACGAAATTCCCCCATCCTTACAATATTGAGGTCTAGGAGGCTATAAACACTTGTAAAAACACGTTTTCCCGTTTGAATTCTCCTTAAATTATCTTAGAATTGCGAACTTTGGTGCATGGATGTTGATTAGGTGTACGCATTATGTATATTGGTGAGATTTCACAAAACTTCGAACTTAGCCACTGGGGAAGGGGAAGTAATAATCGTGTAAGTTGCTGCCGAAGGCAGTGGTAACTCGAACTCCTCATATTGCGAGCGAGAAATATCTCTACCGAAAACAGCGGGAACTTTAACTCAGGTTAATTAATAATGATATGGGATTTTGACAATCCATTTAAGTATAGTGTCCAACGAAGCGGACAACTAATTATAATTATAACGTCCAAGTACCTCTTAAGCGATCAAATCTACATAGCCATAAAAATTGTTTACGATAAATGAGTCATGAAAAAATGTACTAAATTTTCTTTTAACGTGTCACTAATTATAAGGAAAAAAAAAAGGAATTAATAAACGTTGAAATGATTATCTTATTGAAGTATATGCAAAATATATTGATACTCCTGTTCTTAAAAAGTTCAAGCAAAGTATATTGATCCCCTAATTTTATTTTCAAATATAAAATAAAAATAATAATCTTGTCACAGTTCTCTTTCTCTGCACTTTAATACTATAAAAACAGACTGCAGATTAAGAGGTAAGATAAAACAAGTACTGTGTATATAAATTGACATTGAAAAACACTCAAATAAGTTATAGGAAGAGTTTTATTTGACAAATATTTCTATGTAAGAAGGACCCTCTTCACCCCTTCACCCCATTTGAATATAGTACCAACATTTATATAGAATTAAAGGTTGCTATTAAATTCAAAACTTTATTTTAATTTATTCGGGTACCTTCCACTCCACTCTCACTATTCCTTGAAGTTTATCTCGATCAGACTTTATAAGAATCACCCACACACACGCACAACCTCATAAAGTCTACAAAATACAAAATTTGAATTACCTGCAATCATTTAGGTTGCAATAAATATTAATTACTTGCACCTGCTAACGGTTCTTGTTGGCTTATAAAATCATGCCAACTTAGGGGTTGCTAGGTTGCAAGCGTCTCTTCTAAATTCAAATTTCTGATTAGATTAACACTAACAAGGAGAGGTCACGCCATGGAAAATTCAAATCGGGACGAAATTGCGCAGGATTGTAGTATACTATGAGGGTAACAACATATTATTGCAGTAGGACCCACTATCTACAAAATTTCGAGAAAAAAGCGTTTAAAGTTTCAGTAATCTTTAAATAAAAGTTATTTCGCAAGCGAGTAAAAGCCCCAGTGGTGTGATCCTAAAGCGCAAGTCTTTCAACCAGACGACTTGGGTTGAGGCTACCTACGGGGGCTACTTTTTTTTTTCTTTTTTAACTTTTATGTACTCTAAACTTTTTATTTATTTTTACTTTATTTTACAATTCAATTCAAAATTTGAAAATTTTAATAAAAAATTATTTAATTTTCTTCAGTATAAAATAATATTTTCTATTTTTAATATTTATAACTTAAAAATACAATAAATTTCTATAACTTAAAAAAAATAAAGTTTAGTTTTACAAAACCGTAAATAAGAAACATAAAAGAAAAACTGACAAATATTTAAATAATTAAAAAATAAGCAAGCTGTAAATAAAATGTAAAATACTTAGCAGGTGTACTTAAATTTTGGTTTGAGTTTCCTGATTTTGTTTAAATGTGTATAAATTACGTAAACGTTTCTGGCTTGTTAATAATAAAGGGCAGGTGGAATTTTATTTTGTGCACAGAAGGATAAAAAGAAAAAAAAAAAAAAAAAAGAAGTCGTTATCGAAAAAAAAAAACGATGTTCATTAACATTTAAAATCTACATTTAAAGATAACATTTCTTTACCTGTAATAATTTAATAGCACCGTAATCCTATACTATAATTTTTCAAGAACCTGTATTGTTTGGTGAAGTACTTATTTAATTTGGATAGTAATTATATATGCAATTAAAATCATCATTTCTCTGTATTTTTTTTTTTTTTAATTTAAAAAACAAAATTTAATACTGTTTCAAATACACCCAAAATAAAATAAAATATTTAGATAAATAATTAAAAACAGTTTCTTTAGTTTTACCTTATTTTACAGTTAAAATAAAACTAAAATTTATTTTTTAAGTTGTAGAAATTTATTGTATTTTTAAGTTATAAATATTAAAAACAGAAACATTTATTTATTTTATATTTAAAAAAATTAAATAATATTTTATTAAAATTTTCCAATTTTGAATTGAATTATAAAATAAAATAAAAATAAATAAAAAATTTAGATTACATAAAAAATTAAAGAAGCAAAAAAAAGTAGTTCCGTAGGTAGCTTCGAACCCAGATCGTCTGGGTGGCAGCGACGCGCTTTACGCTCACGCTACTGGGGCACTGGTTCACGTGCGAATTAACTTGTATTTAAAGATTACTGAAACTTCGAACACTTTTTTCTCCAAATTTTATGAATAGTGGGTCCTACTGCTTTAATATATTGTTACCTTCATAGTATACTACAATAGTATCCTGCCCAATTTCGTCCCGATCTGAATTTTCCATGTCGTGACCTCTCCTTGTAAGACAAAGAAACTTTTATTTGGCGGTTTTAGCTGATAATTTCGTAGTACTGCCAGATCTGACGAACAAAATAGGGAAGCGAACTTGGTTCGATTCGTCACTCTTTCTAGAATCGCTAGATAAGCTAAGATGTAGTTATATTGCTCTCTCTCCCACTTTGTTTTTTAACAGTTCTCTAGTATGATCGGACCTGGCACATCATCTTAATTGCTTTCAATAGTACTTTTATCAAGAGAATGTTTATAAATTAAATAAATCTGAATTTCAAGTCAAAATTTATTGAATCTGTTTTATTGAAGACTGAATTTTACTTTTTTTTTCGCAATTTACACCATCTATGAAGTTTCCTTTTCAGATGGAAATAATTATTGCTTTAATAGAAAGCTAATAAACTACGGTATAGTTCCTCTTCCGTTTTCCAATGTCCAACTTTCGTTATTAAAATTTGTATCAAAATTTGGAGAATTCATCTGTACATCACACCTGCCTCAATTCTGAAGTTCGTCGTTCTATCTTTATTAATTTCATATCTATGATAGCCAGAAGATTCCCCGCATTCATACATACATATATACATACACATACACTGACCAACTGCCAAAAACTAATTTTTTGGACTCAGGAGACTATAAAACGTGTAAATCAAATGAAAACTCGATATCGAATTTTTGGACCGAATACAGTACTTCTATTACCTACGGTAGTCGGGCAATGGAAGTAATATATTAATTTACAAATTACATTTTAAATTATTGAATTACAATTCTAACAACAATTACTTAGTATGTTTTTTAAAGAGAAATATAAAGAAAAATATCTGGAGTGATTCCGTTTGACTTTCTAAGCATTAAGTAATTAACGATTGTATAAAAAAGTTATTGTAAGAAAAGTCGTTAAATAAACAGCAGAGAAAATTATAACAGGATATTTGAGTGTTTTTCTCAATAGAGTATTTCTTTAGTTTAAGGCTACTGCACTTGGAATAATTTGAACCGATAGATCATAACGAAAAAGCATTTTTGTTGTGTCCCTGTAAAAATCTTTTAGCGGCGGATTCACCAAAACCTATACAATTCGGGCGCAGCTGAACATTTATATACAACATGTATATAAATTTTCAGGTAATTCGAATAAGGTGTTCAGACGCTATCACACTTTAAATAATTTGAGCCCATAGCTTATATTGATAAAGAATTTTTCTTTGTGTCTATGTAAAAAAGTATATAAGAGCTAAATTCACCAAAATTTATTCAGTTCAAGCAATGGTAACCTATATTATGTATACGAATTCTCAGCTCAATCCAATTTAGATGGTATAGCACTTTGAATATTTTTGGACCCATAGGCCATAATGATAAATATTTTTTCTTTGTGTCTCTGTAAAAACTATGAGTGCTCTCCAAAATCAATAACGTTTGTGCCACGGTGACTTACAACATACGTACCAACTTTCAACTCATTCGATCAAAGAGTTTAGATACTATCATTTTCCCTTACATACCTGCATTCATACATGCATGAACATATACATACATACATGCATAGATACATCACCTTAATAATATTATTAAAAAATAGTTTAATAGTTTTAAAAAAATAAAGAACACTATTTTATAGAAATGTGAACTAAAAAGCACAAAATATCTATCTTAGTATTAAAATGTAGGGTAAAAGAAAATCGTTTGAGAGGCACACCATAATATTTACATACGTTTAAATCTTTAATTAAAATAACTTAGAATTAGACAAAAACCATTTTTTTTTTAATCTCCCCTGACTGGGATCGAACGCTGGACCTTTAGGTTCGTAGCGCGGAGCTGTACCTCAACACCATATCGATCACGTAGGGAACGTATATTTTTACAATATAAATTTCTTGTTTGCTCCCACAGCGGTTACAAACATACAAACATGCATACGAACATACATAGAGGTGAAGCTAATAAAAGCGTGTTAAAAAGAGTAAAAGTGAATTTAAGGGAGACCTCAAAACGTGTAGAAACACCAAAATCTTAAAGTCGGATTTTTGTCACGATTGCAATATTTTCCTTAAATATGTATTTTTGGAAAGTAAAAATGTCTAACAATTTGTTTCAATATTCATAGTTTCAAATTTGTTAAACGTGTTCAATATTTTTACATCATACTAAATACTTTTAAAAATTTTAAATGCCAAATAATATTTATAATGTTGCGAAAATTTTAATAAATCCTTTATTCTAATCCTTACATTTTGACATAGGAGAATAATCCATCAAAATGGCTGAACAGATAGATTTATTTCTTTGATATATATATTACAAAATCGATCATAGGATTCTGCGTTAATTCTGACATCTAGTTGATGTGGATACGAAATGTCAATTTTGGTATTTTTATTTCTTTATTTTAGTTGTTTTAATATGTATATGCGATATGATACATTTAACAGCAGATTTATAAATTTAATTAATTTAGTTGACGTTTTGCATATTAAAATAAACACGAAACAGTATATAGCGAAATATAAGTTATTTATATTTTCTTTAGAAAACACAGATACACAAGCTTTTCTGTTGGTGAATATACCCAGACATTTGAAATACGAAAATAATTGAATTTTCATCATAAATCTGCAATTTAAAAATATTTATTTCTTTTTTTAGTTACTTTTATACATAGTTAATATTACACAATCAGTGTAATGTAATATATTTAAATAGTTGTTCCATAAATTTAGTTAATTTAGTAGACAATTTCTATTTTAGCTGACAATTCCAGGGATGGAACACGGGCGCAGAATTCATACCGGAATCCGTTTAAGAAATTTCTCTACTTATAATATCGTTGATTTAAGAAGTAGAAAATTTTCTTACATCGATAGTGGTATGAATTCTGCGCCCGTGTTCCATCCCTGCAATTCCTTTAAGTTGCTTTTAAAATAAACCCATAAACAAATATTAATGAAAAGGAATGCAACACTTATTTTTTAATTGGAAATATTCAGAAATTAATAAATAATAAAATATAAAATACTAAACAAAATCTGTTTAGTAAAAGTGAAATAAAATCAAAAGTAAAATATAATTCTAAATTTTTATAGATGTCCTGTCTGTCGTCACCCTGTTTAATCACTATTTTTTACTTTCTCTTACCCATAAGGTAGAGAAAGTATTGTTTTTGGGTCAAATTTTCGAACGCGAGTTTTTGTTATATTTACATGTTCTGAGGTCCCCTGAATACGAAAATCATATTTTTAGCAAATGGTCTGTGTGTCATCAACATATCTAAAAACAAATTTAGGCAGAAAGTTCAAACTTGGTATTCTAAATGTGTATCATATAAGGATGCTACACTTACCTTTTCGTTAAGATCAAGCAAATGGTTCGTGTACAGGGACACTCAAAAGTATTCAAATACATTACGTCTATGGGGGAAATTGCAGGTAAGTAGAGTTTAACATCTATAGACTGCACTAAACCAAATGAAACGAATATATATTTTTTGTAATAGAGATAGTCAACAGGGAAAAAAAAATTGTGTATGTAGGAGCCTCGCCTCCCCCCACCAGGGGAGTAAATTTTCATGATGGGTATCTTTCAAAAGAGCTCGCCAATACCTTTAAAACGAATGGTTGAACCATCGATCTGCGATAATTTAAATTAAAGTTATCGATTTTTTTTTTTACTTTTAACAAAAAAAAAAAAAAAAAAAAAAAAATTAGATTTTTTTTTTTTTTAAATATTGAGAATAAAATGGACTTTTTTTTTATATTTAGTGTTATACTACTTCTATAATATGGAAATCGTCTGCATTATCGTAAAAGATAATTTTTTTAAATAATAATTTTAATAAATTATTTTTTAAAAACAGAATTATTTTTTAATAGCCGAATTAAATTCTATGTAAATGTAGGTGTATTAATGAAACGGGGGGTTGAGGGGGGCGGTAGCCCCCCCCCCCCTCACACAAAACTAATTATCATATAAAACTCTTCCGAAGCCAAATTTAAATTGTTTAGCACAGGTTTACATAACAGTACTCGTTATCTTACCTATTAATCTGCAACCTGTATTTATAGTATTAAATTTCAGGGTAAGAGAAAGTCGTGTGAGTGACACACCAGATTATTAATTATATATCAGATGAAAGTCCAGTTCTTATAAATTAAAATCTATGGATGTCAAATGCGTCTCAATTTTGAGCAACTGAGTGATAATGATGCGTCACTGAAAATAAGTCTGTTTTCTATTATGCCTGTCACAATTTTTACCTTATTAAGAATATTTTTCTTAAATTAAAAGTTTCGTTTTATTTATAACGAAGACATACGAATAAAACGGCACAATCATAATTCATTATGTAAATCAAAAATTAGTGTTTAAAATTGGACAAGAAAGATCCCTGATATCTAAAGCCTCGTTGCAAACATTTTAATTTATTCCCGAGCATTTTTAGGCCCGCCTTTATTTTGAACCACTTTTTTTTTTTTTTTTTTTTTTTTTTTCTTTAAAGAATTTTTATTATTTTTTTTTATCGTAGTTCATACCTGCCAACATCGTAATTACATATCTCCCAACCATCTCATTAATAAACGGAAGATTTTTAGTACCTGTCTTGTTTTTCACACGAATCATTTTTTTTAGAGTAATTTTATACTTATTTAATCGTATTTACATTTACACGTAATTACTTTAAAAATAATGTGGTGCGAAAAAAAGAGTGTGTACTAAAAATTTTCCAGTTCATAATTAGGATACTAGCAGGTATGTATTTATAAAACTGGAGATTTTTTACACACGCCCCTTTTTCCATACCACTTTATTTGTAGAGTAATTATCTCCAAATGTAGTTACAATTAAATTGTTCCATAAATTTAGTTAATTTAGTAGACAATTTCTATTTTAGCTGACAATTCCTTTAAGTTGCTTTTAAAATAAACCCATAAACAAATATTAATGAAAAGGAATGCAACACTTATTTTTTAATTGGAAATATTCAGAAATTAAGAAATAATAAAATATAAAATACTAAACAAAATCTGTTTAGTAAAAGTGAATTTTCATCATAAATCTGCAATTTAAAAATATTTATTTCTTTTTTTAGTTACTTTTATACATAGTTAATATTACACAATCAGTGTAATGTAATATATTTAAATAGTTGTTCCATAAATTTAGTTAATTTAGTAGACAATTTCTATTTTAGCTGACAATTCCTTTAAGTTGCTTTTAAAATAAACCCATAAACAAATATTAATGAAAAGGAATGCAACACTTATTTTTTAATTGGAAATATTCAGAAATTAATAAATAATAAAATATAAAATACTAAACAAAATCTGTTTAGTAAAAGTGAAATAAAATCAAAAGTAAAATATAATTCTAAATTTTTATAGATGTCCTGTCTGTCGTCACCCTGTTTAATCACTATTTTTTACTTTATCTTACCCATAAGGTAGAGAAAGTATTGTTTTTGGGTCAAATTTTCGAACGCGAGTTTTTGTTATATTTACATGTTCTGAGGTCCCCTGAATACGAAAATCATATTTTTAGCAAATGGTCTGTGTGTCTGTGTGTTATCAACATATCTAAAAACAAATTTAGGCAGAAAGTTCAAACTTGGTATTCTAAATGTGTATCATATAAGGATGCTACACTTACCTTTTCGTTAAGATCAAGCAAATGGTTCGTGTACAGGGACACTCAAAAGTATTCAAATACATTACGTCTATGGGGGAAATTGCAGGTAAATAGAGTTTAACATCTATAGACTGCACTAAACCAAATGAAACGAATATATATTTTTTGTAATAGAGATAGTCAACAGGGAAAAAAAAATTGTGTATGTAGGAGCCTCGCCTCCCCCCACCAGGGGAGTAAATTTTCATGATGGGTATCTTTCAAAAGAGCTCGCCAATACCTTTAAAACGAATGGTTGAACCATCGATCTGCGATAATTTAAATTAAAGTTATCGCAGTAAGTTAAGTATAAAAATACTCTAAAAAAAGACTTGTGTGGAAAAAAAAAAAAGAAAGAAAGAAAGAAAAAAGACAGGTACAAAAACACTTCCGATTATTAATGAGATGGTTGCAGGTATGGTAGTTATATATTGGCTCAAATCTGTCTATAAAATAAAAGCTGCAAAATAAAGGAGTGGCTAAAAATGTTCCGTATAAATTAAAATGTTGGCAATATAGTTGCCTACTATAGTTGCAAATTTTATTATTATTATTATTATTTTTAACTTAATCAGTGAAAATCGTTACAGTTCACGGATTAAATAAAATAAATTTTTCTATTAAATTTTTCCAGTAGCCAAAAGGTGCTAAGTTGGCAACTATGGTTGACAACTATGTTATAACAGAGTGTTATATGTTATAACTATTGTGTTATATATTGTAACTATTGTGTATAACAGAGTTCCTACTTCAACGCCTCTATTCAAAGACTTTTCTACCATTATTATCTTATTATTATTATTTTTTTTTCCCTTAAACACACAGACTTATGCTATAACAAAATTTGCTATATAAAATTAATGGTATACAAATTCAAGACCATGAACTATGAATAATATCCTATAACATATTTAAAAGAATAAAACCTTTTGTACTTATGTTAAACATAGAACACTCTTAACCCTTTAACGTTCACTACTTAATTTATTTTAAAAATTACTAAACTAATTTTAAAAGTGGCTTTTAGACACATAGCTGGTCATAAATATTTAAAAAATAAAAAATTAGCATTGTTCCTTTTCCAGAAATTATCAGTTTGAAACATTTGTAAATAAACCTTATTAAATTCAAATAATATTTAATTTAATAAATAAATCACTTTATAAGTAAACATTATCGACAACAAAAACTCGTAAAAGTTGCATAGATCCCAACATTTCAATTTATTCCGGAGTATTTTAACCCTTTGCAGCGCAAGGTAATTCGGATAATTTAAATTACACTGCCACCGGAATTTACGAACACAATTAAAATAGAAGAAATTTTTAATTTTCTCGTTAAATAAAAGGGCCTTTTCTGCTATGTTATAAATGTAAATTTTTGCTAAAAAATTTCCGGATGAGTTTTTGCACTTGAGAATTATAATTAGTTGTTCCATCAGCGGGAACATTGCGACTGAAAGGGTTAAACAGTAAGTAAAAAAAAAAAAAAAAAAAAAAAAAAAAAGGATAAATTTTTAAAAGAAATGCAAAACCTATTTTTTCTTCTAAAATATTAATCATATGCAAACAACTTTAAAAATATATAATAGATTGAGTACAAAGTAAAACTAATGTAAACTTGAAAGACAGACATTTTTAAATTCGCTTACGAAAAAGAAGTAATGAAAAAAAGTATCATGCAGTCTACAAGCTTAAAATATTTGTTTTTAGTCCCAAAATTGTTTACGTAACAAAAAATTCTTGACAGGTGGGTGACACAGGAGATTTGCTTTCCTGCTTTTTACTGATAAGATAAGCGATTTTTCTGAGTGATGTTCTATACTTGCAAAAGCATGTTTTGTTTTCTATTTCCATAGAAATAAGAAAAACTTTTATATAAAAAGCTTTTTTTTTTTAATACTCATCTCTGAAGTATATATACACTGTAAACTAAATTACAAAATTTTTGAAGTTTCGAGGTAATGAGTTTAAATACATCTGACTTTATGAAAAAATTATATATATATATATATATATATATATAAAAGAAATATAAAACGATTTTTATTTTATTTATTTATTTTTCGAAGAATCGTTAATTCTAAATTTAAAAGAAAAGTGTTATATGTCAAAAAGATTTATTGTGGAAAAATTTAGTATGATTTGGCTTCCAAAAAGATGTAATAAATGCGGTTTGACTCAGATTATACTATACAAATGGGAACAGAGATATTCGTGAATTTTTTTTACCTCTGTTTTTTGAAAAAGGTTAGAAATTTCGAGGTTGAGAAATTCGAATATTTCACGATAGACATGTTGTCCGACTGTTTGTCTGTCAGGTGTTATTTGCTTGTGTAAACGTTATCTGAAAAATCAAAAATCAGACCAGAAAGAAAGTCGGACCAGTTTTAAAATACCATTCAGGATACTGACAAAAACTCTGCAGAATATCAACATTCTAATTTGAAAAAAGAAAACAAAAGTAACAGGAGTCTATCTAGCATACCTACAAAAGTCCTAATTATGAACCGGAAAATTTTTAGTACACTCCCCTTTTTCCACACCACTTTATTTTTAGAGGAATTATCTTCAGATGTAGTTACGATTAAATAAGTGTAAAATTACTTAAAAAAAAACTGGTGTGAAAAAGAAAACCAGTACTAAAAATCTTCCGATTATTAATGAGTAGGTTGGCAGGTATGATCTAGGATTTAATTTTTGGAGTCTGTTTTCGCGAAAAACGTAATATTGTGTATTTTTTTTTTTTTTTTTTTTTTAGCTGTTACTCTATACATTGTTTAATATCAATTTAAAAGTGTTTCATTGAACTAAAAATAGGCATTGATTTAAAATTATACTGAAAGCGTTGGAATTTTTTTTTAAAGTGTCATTTTTAAAAGACGAAATTTTATAAAAGGGCCATTTTTTAAAATTTTAATATTGTGAAGGGGCACATTTTCTGGATTTGAGTTTAGTGAAAGGCCCCATTTTACAAATCTGAATTTTCTGAAAGGGCAGTGAAAATCTCCATTTTTTTAGCAACTGCATAATATGGCAGACTAGGGGCAAATTTTACATAGCATGCATTATGACATATATTCATATCGTAACTGTAATCATATCGTAACTGTATGATGTAATCATCATACGTGTTTTAAAATATATATAAAATTCTTGCTTCAGCATTAACGAGGAATAAGAAACTTCGTAAATTATTCGAATTTAAATTTTTTTAAAACACGGAAGAATAAAGAAATATTTCCCTTAAATTTGTTAAAGGTGTGCTTTGATATACATAAAAGGCCAGTAGAATCGAAGAAACGTCGATTATATGTATCATATATCACTTCTTAAAATTATTGGTAATAGTTAAATAAAAAAGTACGCAATCTGTACCAGGTAGCACTGTCTACCGCTTGAACTGATGCCAAGTTTCCGAGCCACGCGGAAGGCATCTAGTTTAGGAGTCTATGATAGCACTTATGGGATCAATACATACTTTTTCCCCTTACATTTTTAAACTTTTCTTAAATATTCCTTACTTTTTTTCTTTTTCTTTTCTTTTTTTGCATATTTAATAGGAAAATGTATTGTATTCGTAAAAATTTTCCCATTCTGGTTTCCTATGCATTCAAACGTTTTGAGAAGTCTAGGACACAATTTGACTATTTTCTGGAAAAAAATCTGTGCGTCCGTGTGGGTAAAAAAAAAAAAAAAAAAAAAAAAAAAAAAAAGTGGGAACTCTACTTTATGAACTAATGCACATAATTTCAAACAAATGTATGCATAGTTGCACTCTGACATAAATTAGGACCTATTAAATAATTATCCAACATACGTCAATGTGTTACCGTTTTTTAAATAATCATTAATATAGAATTAGTATGAAAATAAATTGTATATTTCGAAACATCGTCATCACCCCCCTTCTTACACTACGGATACAGAAATTTTCAGTATCAGTATAAAGCCCTCGTCAATGCCTTTAAAAATGGTTGAATCATAAAGTCGTGAAAATTAAAAACAAAATTATTGCTTTTTGGTTTTTTTTTAAGTATTTTTAAAAGCGCATTTCGTCATCTAAAATTGATTTACTTCGATATTTAAGGGTTATGCTTTTCTTAATTAAAAATAGTCTGTACTCACCATGGAAAATAGTTTTAATAAATAATTACCGCTGTGTAAATTTGTATAAGCCCGTCTTTTTCCGGCACGCATAGTCAAAATAAAAGGCTGGTATAGCTAAATTTTGAAGTATATGTTGCTTTTTTCAAGAAAATAAGATAAATAAACATGTGTAGTATACAGTATTAAATTCTCATATTTATACTGTGCATAGTATTAATTTTATGAATCATTAAACAGATATACCGTAAAACGGCTAACGCTGAAAGGGTTAAAGTATACAAGAAAATTTTGCGATGGTCACAATATACTCGTTTATTTTAGCGAATTTGTTTAAAGTCAAACACTGAAAATCACTGTTACATAGTATGTTATAGTATTGTGTACAGAATATTTTATGATGAAACTTTATACCTAAGAAACACCCGCTAGTTGCTTTCAATGCGACCATAAAAATGTCAGTACAACTTTTCCCTTCACCGGAAAATTGATGTCATTATCATTTCTTTTATAGGGGCAAATATTTGTACAACAAAATCTCAGCTTAACGGCTTTTGTTGTAGCATACTCCCCTTATTGTATCTCTATTGAGAGAGATTTCAAAACATATAAATAGCATATATAATATGATCTTTTGAAATTCTAGGCATTCTTTTCAAGATATGAAGAATAATTTTAATCTTAGGATTCAATTGTAGGTTCCAAAGAATTTCTGTTCAATATCCCTAACATTCAAACAAATTTATTTTTATCCTTTTTATACTCAGATCTTCCGATTTCCAGTTTTTATTATATATTACGAAACATCATGCTGTCACATTGATGTAAAATCGACACTTTCACTTCTTTCAGTTTTGTATCGAAATAGTTATGCAGAGAAGATCTATATTCAGAAAAAAAAGAAATTTTTAAAGCCGTGATCCCCAGTCTTTTTACATCACGGACCACTAAATTCACATTTTAAAATTCCACGGATCACCCTATTCATAATTTAAAATCCACTAATATTATATTTTAATCAAATAAAGTATATTTCTAAAATAAAAATTAGAGAGTACCCATTTTATGAATATGAAATAAATCTATTTGATATAAAACATTGCAAATGCCTATTTTTATAAGAAAAATGCAATATTAAGAACGATGCTTAAAAATTGTTTGATTATAATAAAATAATTGGGGGGGGGGGATGTTGTCACCTTTGTATAGACAAAAAATTTAACTACAGTATTAAATTGCTATTTCCATGTATAAAACTGCAATCCCTAAATTAAATAATATGTATGTTATGTTTTTAGATTATTAAAATCAAATGAGAAAATATATTTTTTACGTACATTTGAAACATTTGAACAATTCCTAACTAAATGCAGATCAGAAATTTAAATCGATAACTATGCCTGATATTTATAATTAAAATTTTTGTGATAAAAAAAAAAAAAAAAAAAAAGAAAAGAAAGAAAAAGAAAGAAAGAAATCCATTGTTCTCTCTCTCTCTCAGCCAGAAAATTCTGAAGTTTAATGCAGTGAGTATTAGTGACTAAAAAAATCCTAAAGTTAAAATATTATCACAATAAGTTCTAATTACCATTAAAAAATGCAAATAATTACAATTTTTTCTACATATTACCAAAATTCTCCGTCGGACTGCTGTTTTAAAGTCAAATAACATTTAAATTCTCTTTTCCTGCCATTTATAGACAGAAATTTATTTATTCCCATAGCTGCAAAATTTTACGCTTTTCGACTATCGAAAAATGTTAATAGATATTTTTTTTTTTTTTTTCTGTGACAATTTTTACTGATTAAATAAAATAAAAATTTCTATTACATCTATCGATATCCAAAAAAGCGTAATTGTTGGCAAGTATATATTCCTTTCAGTACGTTATTCGTTCGATGGAAGAATGCATTTTCCCAGCAAAATAAATCTCAAAAATTTACAAATTAAAATAAATAAATTAATAAGACAATTTTTTTTCTTGAAGGATTATCTACATAAGGTTCTCTAATGATACGCATTTTAACATTAATTCAAGTTTTACAGGGTAAAAAAAAACAAAGAGAGAGAGAGAGAGAGAGAGAGAGAGATCGTCTTTTTCACTTTCCATCACATATCGCAGGAAAGGAAGACGGGTGTAGAACTCATACCACGCTCAGTGTAAGAAAATTTTCTATTTCTTAAATCAACGATATTACACGTAGAGAAATTTCTTAAACAAATAAATACCTGTATGAATTCTGCGCCCGTGTTCCATCCCTGCATAACGGTATTCGTAACATTAAAAAAAAAAAAAAAAAAAAAAAATGCTTTATACATTTTAAACGAAAGTTGTGTGTATATATATATATATATATATATATATATGCCAAGTTTTTAAATTTATTCCGGAATGTTTTTAGCCCCGCCCTTTTTCCCACACCGTAATCATTTTAGAGTAATTTTCTTCATGTTTAATCATAATTATATATTGAAGAAAATTTTTCTACAAATATTACGGTGTGAAAAAAGGGCGGGGCTAACAACATTCCGGAATAAATTAAAAAACTTGGCAGCTATGAATATATATCATACACTTCGTCTGATTTTATATTTAGTTTAACGTTTTGATATGCTCTGAACTTTAATATATTCACACTAAATGTTAGTTAATACTGCAACACCAACATTCATTAAAATAAATTTAGAAATGTTTTACAAAATTTGTATATAAAATTATTCTTGTAAATGCAGTTCTCAGTTCCTTTCTTTTTTTCTTTTTTTTTTTTTTTTTAATATAAGGAGGTGTATGAATATTCAGAAAAAATACTGAATCTTTTGGACAAACTCCTTTTTCTATAAAATGTTCATAGAAAAGTAAATAGATAATCGACATAGAAAAGTCTTTTAATATTAAACATAGAGAACAAATAAAACCAGTCCAAAAAGTTTTTACTCCTTTTTACTGTGCTTTTAAGAATAATTTATTTTAAAAAGTTAAAAATGAAAGAAAGAAGTTTGAAAATCTCATGGAAATCATGGTTAGAGAAAAGATGTAAATTTTAAATGTGTTTGAAAAATGACGGAAGAGATATTTTAACTCAATTTACTCTCTACAAAGGACGATATTTTTTTTAAGTTTTAAAATGCTAAAGTTTTACAATAAAATTTAACTGCTTTATTTATATGTTATAAAGTGCAACAAATAAAACTTTCTTCTAATAGAATCGTATATTTTAGAAATAAAAATACAATCCTCTTTTTTTCTTACTCTTTTTCGAGAAAGGATAAAATATTTTACTTCACCTATAAAATTTTAAAATGTATTTTAAAAACACACAGCCAAACATTTCATGTGTTTAAAGTAAAAAGAATAAATTTCAATTTGTTTTTAAATGAAATCTGGTCATATATTTCTTGCAATCAAACTGGAAACCCAAAACATCGACAGTCAACTAAAATTTACAGATTTTAAAGTACACTAAAAAAGTTATATTTTTTACGAATTACGTGACCTAGACCTTTTATTTTAAAAAAGGCCTTTAAAATGAAATTCTAAAAGTTTTTTAAAAAGCACTTTTATGATGAGCTAGCAATTTCTTTTTTCCGCCTATTTCGTGTGAGTTGTTTAAGCAAGTTTATACCTTCGATTTCTATCAATCAAGTTTGATTTCTATTATAAAGTTTGATTTCTATCAATCACTTATTCTCTTGAGGGACAATTATTTTATAGTAAGGGAAAAAAAAACATTTTGTGCTATTTATTAATTTGTAGTGAAAGCAATTCAAAAAGAAAAATTGGAGAAAACAATAAAAAAGCGCAATAAAAATCACAACTTCCATATTTGTGAACAGAGTTCCCAACTTTTATAATTTATTCACAAGCATTTTTAGCCCCGCCTCATTTTCATACCGGAAATTTTGAAAAATGATTTTCTTCTTATTTAATCGTTGTCACTTATTAAAGAGAAATAATTTACAAAATTTCTGGTGCGAAAAGAAGGCGGAGCTAAAAATGCTCGTGAATAAATTATGAAAGTTGGGAAGTCTGGCTGAGCGTTAACATCAACTTAAAAGTGAAATGATTTCATATATTCTCAACATGTAGGTTCGTCACATTTCTCACAAAAAAATCAGGTCCATCGTTATATTTTTGTCATGTGATATCTTTGAGGATTTTTTTTTTTTTTCAGTTTAATGACGCACTATTCAAACTGATTTCAGGACCTTCGATGTTTTAGGCTATCACTGCAGCCAAGCGATAAGATTTGCATTTTTCTTCCAGGGAGATTCTGTAGTAATTAATTTATTATCAAAATTTTTTTCTTTATTTTAAGGATAGTAATTATAATTATAAAAACTGAATGTTCATATATGTGCAGAGCTGCCAACCTAATCCGGCAAATTGTTAGTAACGCCCCTTTTTCTACACCACTTAATTTTTCGAGTAATTCGCCTCAGATATATTTACGATGAATTAAGAAAACAAATACTCTAAATATATATTGGTGTAGAAAATGGGGCGGTACAAACAATTTGCCGGATTAGGTTGGCAGCTCTGTATGTGGTCAAGGACATTATCACTAATGTCCCCTTTTCTAATATCTGGATATAGATGTAAATTACGTATGTTAAATAAATAAATAAATAAATAATAATAATAATAATAATAATAAATACTTTACACTCTTAGAAATTTATAAAAAGAAACCAGTACTACTACCTTTATATTTAACTCGATCTTAGGATATAAATACATGTTATGTCTCCTTAGAAAGAACCTTTACGGAGAGCATTCCTCCCAGGCCAGGATCTTAGCGCAGTCAATTGGCTTTAATCCTTATACACATTCACACGTACTCAAACTTGTCACGAATTGAAGAAATTATATTTTAGCATGTATAATTAAAAAAGATTACGCGTCTATGTATGTACTAACGGCAAATAAAATGTATAGAATATTCATAACGAGAAAATGTGATGATTCAATTTTTTTGCATTTAGTCCAACAGGAGAAAATACTAAGCTACATTTTTTTTTTTTTTTTTTTGTCACGAAATTAATTAATGGTGATCGGTCAAGCGAGAATATTCCATCCAGGTCTTCAGAAATATTTGATATATATTGATTAATAATTAAGCTTAGTAATTGATTAATGATATTGGGTTAAGCTCAAGTTTTCCTCCTAGGCCTTAAAATACTCGCATAATAAATTGACCTTTACGTATACACTGCCACCATTCTTGATTACTTTATTTTCACGAAGATGTGTAAAGCTAAATTATTTACAAAAATAAATAAATAACTAAAATAAAAATAAAAATAAACGTCTAATGTCTTTTTATTTATGGGATTGCTTACTATGTTTCTACGCGCAGGCCACGCAGCGTTCCTAAAATTTTTGGCTTATTTTATTACATTATCACCACTATTTTAAAATAATATTTTTGTACATGATATTTTAACCTTAAAACATTCTAAAATATTAAAAAAAATAAAAATAAATAAAAATAAATAAACTCGATAGTGGTGAGAGTATAATAAAGTGTTAGTAAACTTTTAGAAAAGTTGCGAGGCTTGTATTCATCATAATTCAAAACCAATAATTTGTTTCTTTTATCTGCACATCATAACAGTTTCACGTGCTTTTAAACACCAAAAAATCAGCTGATAAGCATTCTATTTCAAACTATTGTTTTTAATTCGAAAAATTAATGTTTATTTTTAAATATTTTTTAAATATAATAATGACTGATAATTTTTGAGATAATTTGAATAAAATAGTTTATTTTAAAATCTTTTTTCCTGTTTTGAAATTTTAATATTTTTATTCAAGTAAGAAAGAAAAAATTTTCTCTGGAAACCCACGTGTGCTATTTTTAATTGCATTACTGCAAAATAACTTTCTGAAATTTTATGCTAATTATCTTTTAAAGCAGTTAAATTGTAATTATTAAAGTAAACTGAAATATTTTAAATTTTATTGAATTAAAATTCAAGTAGAGCAAAACATTTCTAAGATTTTATACAAGCTACATCAATATTAAATCTAAAACTAAATAAAGTTTGGAAAAATCTACAAAGTATTTGTTTCCGCTTCTAGTTCTTCTTCAGTGAAATTTGATTTATTTCTAACAGAAAAATAATTAATTATTCATAGTTGTTGGAAAATAAACATTTAAAAAATCAGTTGAATAATTTAACAATAGTTTCTAAAACTCAGAATTCTTAGACATATCTGAATGTAAATTCAATTTAAACGGCTCGATAGATTATACTAAATTGAAATACTTTTATATTTTTTGTTGTTTTACTCCAATAAAATTAAATTTTCGAGTCAGAGATTTTTTTGTTAGGATAAAAATTAAACATCAAAACAGATTCTTTAAAAAAGAGAGAGAGAGAGAGAGAGAGAGAGAGAGCATATTAGTATTTAATGCAAAACTTTGTGTTAGCAAAAATATATTTAAATATTAATTCTTAAATGGATTTTTCATTGTTTTGCATTATATATATATAAACCATTTGATAATAATAGAAAAGAATGAGAACGAAGAATAGTCAGTCAAATAAATCACCACAGAAACATACACAGTATATATAATCATTTTATAGTAAAAAAAAACAATGAGAACGAAGAATAGTCACTCAAATAATTCACCAAAGAAACATACACAAGCCAAACAAAATAACTAGATATCTTAAATTGATTTAATTTTTAAGATTATTAATAGTGCTTACTTTAATTTTTAAGACTACAATACCTGATGAAATTAAATAGGACCGTGTAATAATATTCTGAGGAAAAGAAAGTTGACACTAGGATATTATTTTGAGGGGGAAAAAGAGAACAATGTTATGAAATGAACCTATAAATTTTGAGATGAGGAAAAGAAGGTTGGACCAAAACAGAACAAAACTGAATCTGTGCTTAAAAGCTCATTATGCTATAAGACGTTTACAAGTGCTATCCTCATAGCATAGAGCGAAGAATTGTAGGTTTTCTGTAATTGATATGCATTTTAGCAAAATATCAACTGATAGCACGAACCTACAAGAAAAATTAACCTTTAGATGAACTAGATGAAATAATGACAGAATATTTTTCAAAGAAATAAAAACGGAATACCTTCCAGAGAACTAAAAACACATCAGTAACCATGAACTAATATATATATATATATATATATATATATATATATATATATAATGTTTTTAATTTTACACTCATTTTGTGTATAACATCAAGTAAATTACATTCTTTATGAAATAATAATTTCAAATACACATTTTATATTACTCATACATTTTTATTTACAATACCCGACTACCGTAGGTAATGGAAGTATTGTATTCGGTCCAAAAATTAACTATCGAGTGGTCACATAATTTCATGTTTTAAGTTCTTATCAATCCAAAAAAGTAGTTTTTGGCAATTGCTCAGTATGTGTGTATGTGTACGGGGAGAATATTTACAGAACATACATTGTTTTGGAACCACTTTGGCGCTTGTTTTATTTGGCGAAGAAAGACTTCATATTGATCAAATGATAAACGATCACAAGTAATTCTTTTTTCATCGTATTAAAATAAGTCACAAAAAAAAAATTCGCAGTATATTTATCATTTGTATTAAAAAAATATTTAAAAGAAGAAATTAGTTGCAGCATAGATTGGTATTTTAAAACCCGAATAAACTACTACATCAGAAACGCCAAAAGAAAAATTTGCGATGCATACTGCACTGAAGACGGTACGCTTAAGGCTACCGAAACAGCTGTATGCATCGCAAATATTTTTCTTTTGGCGTTTCTGATTGCACTGAAGACGTTACGCTTAAGTCTACCGAAACAGCTGTATGCAACGCAAATATTTTTCTTTTGGCGTTTCTGACGTAGTAGTTTATTCGGGTTTTAATATTCCAACGCCAAGTCTCCTGTTATTATAGATAGGTATTTATCAATACCTTAGCTTAAATTTATTAGAATTATTTCTGCAAAAGAGCAGAAAGGATTTGTTTCTCTTCAAAGATTTATTATTAATACGTTTTTAAATAGGATTGTTTTATTTTTTTTGTTTTTATACTATACATCATAAATTGACAATTAAAAAAAAAAAAAAAGGTGAATATTACTTGTTATTTAAACAGAATAAGGTATATTAAGAGTTTATAAAAACAATTTTGAAACATTCGGATAGGTTGTTAATATAATTGCTATTTTTCAAAACACTGTTTTACTTTTTATTTTTAAGAGGAGAAATGATTTCGAAAGTCTAAAGTATTTCTGGATTTCACCTGAAAGAGTGCAGAAAATATTTATTTCTATTCGTGCATTCATAACTAATGTTTTGAAGTTTTTTTTCTTTTTTCTTTTTTTACTTCATTATATAAAACACAAGAAGAAAGTATTGAATTCATGAAAATTCTTAAACTCCCTGTTTCGATGAATTTACACGTTTTGAGATCTCATGAAAACAATTTGATTGTGTCCGTACATGTGTTTGTGTGTATTTATCAATAATTTTACAGAAATAGTATCTCATGAATGAACAAGCGGAATTAAACTAAACTTGGTATTTAGTTGGGCTTTGAACTAAACTGGTACTGATAACATACTATGTCATCAATAACTATGTTTCTTGTTATTTTCTACATCATGTAATGATAGTGTTAAAAATACTTTAATATTCAATTCCATTAAACAGAACTAGTATCACTCAGTGGTCGAAATTCGATTACTTTTTTTCAAAGCAAAGTAATTGCTTTCTCATTAAATTGCAACACAACAGTGCCATTTGTCGGCCGATATGCACCCAAATTAAAATAGAATAGTTTTATATAATTTCCATATCATATACCATGTTTAGTACGTTTATGCACTACAGAAGTCGAGATATAGCCTTAATCAATATCATGCAAGCATTAAAGAAATATATTTTTGTTTATAAAATCTTAAATATATGTTTCTTTATAAAATCTTAAATATATGTTTCTTTAAGCCTATGTATACACACAAAATCAAAAAACTTACCAACCTTTCATTAGCTTAATCAGTACAGACTGTCTTAAAAATAGGACAATAGTTTAGGACAGTTTGGAATATAAGGAAAGCAGACCATCTAGACATATTTTTTTATATCATTGTTTTACTAGTACAAAAGTGTAGAATATTACCTCAATAAATTTATATTACCGTTATTTTTGAACGTAAAATCTTTTTAAGTAATAATGTGTTGAAAATGTAATGAATAAATCTTCAAAAATCGTTATTTAACACACACACACACACACACACACACACACACACACACACACACATATATATATATATATATTATATATATATATATTAAATGTTAATTTAAACTAACGATAAATACACATATGTATTTATTTGAGTTTTAAATAATATATAGACTTTTATTTGAATTAAAATATTCAAAAGAATTTATATAAATAACATTTATGCGTCCTTTTTTTAGGATGATGGTGAAATATGGGTATTTAATGAATCACAACATAGCACACCACCTATTGGGTGATATACTCCAACAGCTAATCAGTACCAATATAAACCAGGGTCTAACCAATTATCAGTCGTACTTAAATTCTGCCTATTGATTCACGAGATACTGCGAAATTTCCCTAACACGTCGTACACACACAGACAAATAATTATTTTCTAAAAATGAGCGAGTCATGTTTAGGGAATCTTAAAACGTGTAAATTCATCGAAAACCAGAAAAAAAAAAAATCACAAATCCAATACTTTATTTTATGTTATTTTATATAACAGCTTCACCTACCGATTAACATAAAAAAAAAATTAATCAATATATTTTCTCATAAAATTCAGTGCAATTTTCATCAACAAATGCTGAGATATAGCAATGCGAAACCGCATAAAATATTAACAATAAAAATAATTTTTGATATTATGTACTCACACATTCCGTTCTTTACATTTATGTAGGACAGAAGCTGAGATATAACTTTCCCGTAAAAGGAAAATATTGCTGAATAGCAGCGCCACCTATCGTCTGATATGCATCCAAATTGAATCAGCATAGTTTCACCTAATAACCATTTCTTACAACAAATTTCGTATATTTATACCGTATAGAAGCTTATAGTGATAGTTAAAATCGGATTAAATTGCAATTTAACAGAGCCACTTCTTGGCCGATATGCACTCAGACTGAATCAGAAGAGTTTTATTTAATATATACCTCTAACTTTGCTACACTATACATGCTGAGCCTTTCCTGCAATGAGAGGAAATCGCAACGCAGAAGCGCCCCATGTTGGATTATATAGCTAATCGGAACCAATTCAAACTAAGGTCCAACCATATATCAAGTTCGGTTAAATTAAGTTCATTGGTTTATGAAGTACAGTGTTCGAACTCAAAAAGACAAACAATTTTTAAAATGGTCAAATTGTGTTCAGGAAATCTCAAAACGTGTAACTTCATCGAAAACCAGAATTCTATTTTTTTTTTTTTAATCTTATACTTTCTTCTTATATAGGCATAAGATAGAATAATAAATCCATTTTATTTATTATTATTATTATTATTTTAATAAGTAGTCAATGTCAGTTAAATGAAATGCAAGGAAATCTCAAAACGTGTAAATTCAGCGAAAACAGGAAATCAAAAGTTTTTCAAAATCTTCCACTTTCTTCTTATATATACAGTAATAAATCCATTTTTATAAAAATAAGTAGTCAATTTCAGTTAATTGAAATGCAAGGAAATCTCAAAACGTGTAAATTCATTGAAAACCGGAAATCAAAAGTTTTTCAAAATCTTCCACTTTCTTCTTATATATACAGTAATAAATCCATTTTTATAGAAGATATAGTAATAAGTTCCTTATTACTATAAGTAGTCAATTTCTCTATGTGTATAAATAAAGAAATTTTTTTATTTTTTTAAATTTCTTTAAATTTCTGAAGAATTGTCATCTTTTATATCAATAATGCATCTGTCTGGCAAATCAACGGTGTTTAATTGAACACGCCCATCTTCTATGCTTTGAGATCAACTGTGTTGCCATTCGTGAGACACCATGACACGATTTTATACCTGCCAAAAGAAAATATCGCCGAGGTGGTTTCGAAACAATGTATGTTTTGTAAATACGCGTACGGAGAATCTTCTGACTATTATATCTCCGAAACTAATAAAGACAGAATAACGAAACTTCAGAATTAAGACAGGTCTGGTGTACAGATGATTTTCCCAACTTTTCGTGAAAATTGGAAAACCAGAAAAGGGAGCGTAAGTCCGTATTTCATAAACGGCTTTAACGATTTTTTTTTTTTTTTCAAAATTGCTATATAAACACTCTACTATACGTTTTTTGTCTAATATAGTTGGTTAATTCAGGAAAATTGGCAGGCGCCCTGTATAAATAGCTCAACTTGAGACATCGCATGTGCGTTCCTTTAAAAACGGCTGTACGGATTTTTTTCAAACTCGCCATATTAACCCCTCTTTAGATCTCCTTTTGTATGTAATTATTGTTTTCTGGTCAAAAATTGAGTATGCCAAGTTTTGGTAAAAGTTGGTATCTCGAAAACGGCTCTAACGATTTTCTTAAAAATTGTTACATAAATCAATTTTAGATATCCTTTCTCGTGTATGCTTACCGAAACGAGTATAAAATGGCATAGACTAGCACGCTAAGTTGAATGAAACGGATTTGGCTGCTGCTGAGGTTAGGAAGTATTTTGTATAATGAAAAAGGACCGAAAGTACAGTAAGATGCCAACAAATCATGTTTATTAAGGGATTAATAATTGTAGTCATAAATTATGCTCGAATTGGGTTTGGACCCTAACCGAAACTTATCGAATTATAAAAATTGCTCACAGTGAGATTTGTGGACTATGACAGAGGTTTTAAAACTCTGGCGATTTTAGTCGGAGACAGGCACCAAATCGACCATGTATTACTACTGCTTGTGAAGACTTATATTTAACGTAAACAGTGCAACATTAAAAGAAATATTCTGCCAGATTAACATTCTGTCTGACGCGTCTTCACAGAAATCGTCACATTTAAATTAGTGGTATTGTTGGTGTTGGAGTTAAGGCCGGTCGACAGCACATGTGTCTTAGGCCTGCCTGGAATGCCCTCTGTGTTTTCTTTTTATTTATTATTTCTTTTTTTTTATATATATTAGAGTTAAGAACATCGATAATTGCGTTGACAAGTATGGAACAATGTTGTGTTTAGGGACGAATCCAGATTTAGCCTGCAAAATAATTTTTTGTCATACAGTGATTTCGAACGAGCATGAAACATGTTTTTACCTGAAAAATATTATGCAAAATCATTGTTTTTTATCGGAAATAGAAGGACATTAGCTGGGAAAACATCGAGTTAGATGGGCGTACAGGGATAGATTATTGTTCTAAACACAGATACGGAGTCATATTGTCTCTCGATCACCAGTTTTACAATAACATCTTTCCAATTTTTATTTATGGATGATAACTCACCCCCTTTAACCTTATGGTACTAGCCAATGAAGTATCATGTTATACGGTCTTTTAAAGTGGTGTTATTTGCCTCATGCATTGGACTACTAACTTTCTTTCATCACTGAATTTTACAGAACATGGGTGTCTGACGTTGATATGTTTATTGCCTCTATCACTTACCTTGATTGGGAACAGCTCTTCTAAGTATTTGGAGATGTTTCTGCACACAACTATGTCCAAAACTTATTTGAAGTATAAAAAATTTATTTGCAAAATGCGTATGCGCAGCTACACGGTGTTCAGACACAATTTATTAAATTACAGCGCAGCGCTGGCTTAATTATTTTTCTGTAGAACATGTAAATAAAAATGTCACTCTTCATTTATAAACTTTTCTTTAGGTAATAAAATTAATTAGTACTAGCAAACCCGTGCGAAATATTCGCATTTTATTTCATTTCTTATTTACCTTTAAAATTTGAAACTCATAAATGCTATACCAATTACACCACATAATTAAAATTTTAATTAACCAGAAGCCAAATTATAATTAAAACCAAATTAATGTTGTACAATAGTGAAACCAAAATCATTCTTTCCAATCTTCAATTCATCTTACCATTTTAACAGACCATATGATAATAAGATGATTACAGAATCAAGGCTTTTAAAAATTCAATTAATTTATTATTTATTTTATTCAGACAGAAAATATATCTTTTGATATAATTAGAAATCTTATTTACTCCACTGTTATATGAAGAATTTTTATTAAATTATAAAAATTATGCTTTTGTAAAGTTTTTATAAAATGCAACATTAATTGAAATTTTTGAAAAAGTTTTCTCTTCAAACAGTTTTACGAAACTATGTAGTTTTAGATACTCAATTATTTATATACGAAACAATGTTACACATTTTGATGAAAAAAAATGGTTAAATTAGATTTTTTTCTTTAAATACATAAAAAAAATCTTTAAAATCTTCAAAGAAATAATTTATTCTACATCAGTTGTTAAACACTTTCAAAGGCAAATCAAACAAATTATTCAGTTTGAATACATTTGTAAAAAAATAAAAATACATCTATGAAGATTTTTATAACTGCTTTAACAAAGTGCGTGAATAAAACAAAGTAGAAAACAAACATAATAATATAAATTTCTCATAGCATTACGAATAAATGATTAAAAAAAAAAAAAAAAAAAAAACCTTTTTAAGGCTAGGAAGAAAATTATTCAAATAACATTTCGCAATAAATTAAAACAAACATGGAACTTCTTTCATTTTAACAATTTGCTTTATTTTCCTACGTCGAAAAATAAATAAAGTTCCTCAAAAGCTGAATTAATAATAATAATAATAATAAAATTAATATATATATATTAATTATTAAAACCCGAATAAACTACTACGTCAGAAACGCCAAAGAAGAATATTTGAGGTGCATACAGCTGTTTCGGTAGCCTTAAGCGTACCGTCTTCAGTGCAAAAAGAATTCTGAATCAGGTGAAGTGAATCAGGAACTGAAAGGATTCTGAATCAGGACCCTATATATACGAGCACTTCTCCTGATTCAGAATCCTTTTTGCACTGAAGACTTTAGGCTACCGAAACAGCTGTATGCACCTCAAATATTCTTCTTTGGCGGTTCTGACGTAGTAGTTTATTCGGGTTTTAATATTCCAACGCCAAGTCTCCTGTTATTATTATATATTAATTATGTCAACTTGATTTAATTTTTTGGAAAATCATCACTTACAATCAAAAAATTGATCTTAATCGAATAAACATCTTTTTTAGTTAATTTTATAACTATATGAAACAAATTTGTTTTAGTAAGAAAATTTCAAAGTTAAATGCTCTTTAAGGAATCTTTAGTGCTTTTATATATAATTTGTTTTCCTTTTATTAATGTTTTTATTATTAATGTATTAATTGTTTTTTTATCTTCTATTTTTAACAATTAAACTTTGCTTTTGCTTCATATCAATATCTAAAAAAAAAAAAAAACAAATTATGGAATTCCAGAAAATTACATCCAGTACAGAAATGGAAGAAGGGATGCGTATTCCATATTTCTTCATATCTTAAAGAAATATATATATATATATATATATTTCTATATCCACAAAATTATTATTCTAAAATGTAACGATGTACGATTACCGAAAAACAAATTTAAAGAATTTAATGAATTTGCTCCACTAGATGGCGCAAAAGGTGGTTTTCACATACCTTTTCGTATTAATAAAAAAAAAAAAAAAAAAAGAAAAAAAAAAAAAAGAAGAAGAAGAAGAAGAAAGGAGATATCCATATAAGAGCCTATTATTATTACTATTATGTAACCAATATGAGTATCTAAAGACAAATTTCAGGACATTGCCGAATAAGAGAAATGTGGGGTGGCAAAATGGGTTTTTCACATATTTTTTCATACCTGCAGTGGAAAAAAACAGATATCCATAAAATTCTTACATTAAAATCTAACATACACGGATATCTAAAATCCTTTTTCTAAAATTTTTTACATTTATTCCCCCTCCTTTCCCCAAAAAAAGGAGGGAGAGCCAAAATGGGGTGTAGTCTGGATTCACTGCATGCTTTTATTATCTGCGTTTGGAAAAAGAAAAACCAACTGCTCATCGAAGACGGTTGGTTCTTTAAATTTTTTTCTAGCTGTTTTTAAAGTTTTTTTTTTTCTTTAATAATCCAAATGATGAGCGATAATCCAAAATTAAACTAAACAAATTAAATTTTTTTATCGTACATTCGTGCCTAACTTTTGTGTGAATTTCGCAAAACCCCGTCTTCCTGGGGGTCAGGGCCCTAAAACCAACCTTCGCACCAAAATTCGACCCAATCTTCAATAGAATCCCCACGACCGTATTCAGAGCCCGACTTAGCCTAACTGGGGCCCGGCGCCAAAACTTCTTTGCCCCCCCCTCCTCTGCTTCACTACTTCAGTAATGCAGAACCGAATTTTATGGAGGTTTTTTAATTTTTCACCTCATTATAGATATATAAGAAGAAAATTGACTAGAACCTAAAATAGCTATAAAGTCCAAATTTGATTGGCCAAATTTGTCCATCGTAATTACAAAAATTTAGCTGAATTCCACCCTAGAAAGCCATGGATTTACAAAATATTGATTCTTTTGTGTTCATACGATAGAATAATAAAAAAGCTAACTTAAAACTGACGGATTTTACAATATACTTATATTTTGTTAAAAAAAATTTCATTAAAGAAGGAAACGCAAAATAACCTTTCTATTCTATTCAATTTGGGGGGCCCCTCTGATGTGGGGGCCCAGGGCAACTGCCCCGTATGCCCCTGCCTTAGTCAGGCTCTGTAATAACAATACGTTACGTATAACAATACGTTACGTAATACGCCAGGCTCTGTAATAACAATACGTTACGTATTGTTATTTATACAGATGGAGCATAATGCAAAATCACGTTTTGCCCTTCTTTCCTCTTAAGGATCGAATCTAAAATTTATAAAACTGGTTTTAGGTATGGTATTTGCTGTATTTTAAAACAATAATCTTACGGATACCACTTTTTCTTTTCTTTGAGATACAAATGTTTACGTGAAATGAAATTTAGCCCATGTGAAAACAAGTTTTGCCCCCTCTCAACCTGGAGGACCAAATTCCTCAAAATCCTGAATTTAAATTTTTGATATTTGTATTTGTTATAACTTAAAGCAAAATTCATACAGATATTTGTTATTTCTTTGAGATGTAATGAATATTGTGAATTTAAAGAATGAAAAGGATTTTGTGTGTTCTGCTTCCCTCCCCCTCTTTGGGGGCGAATTTTCTAAAATCTCTCATCACTGGCTCCCTACGACACGGATAGAATGCTCTCACGAAATCGCATGCTTAGGTGCAGCGGTTTGGGATAGGCGATGAAAAATCAGTCAGTTAGTCACAAAGGACAAACGATTTTATATAAATAGATTACATCCCATTGAAACGCTTTTAAGCATTTAAAACTTTCTCTGCTATACCCACTAAAAGATGAAAACTGCTATTTATTTGTTTATCTTCATTTTTTTCTTTATTTATTTTTACATATACTTTATATAACTACCCTAATTAATTCTTTGTGTTTGGCAGTTTTATTTAGTTACCATCTGTGTCATTGTCATATGATGAGATACATTATTAAAAGATTGTCAACACTTACGGTGTCATTACCATTTAAAAAAATTCCATGCAGTAACAGGGAAAAAAAGAAAACTGTAAAAACGATGCTAATAAGAAAAAAAAGATATTTCTGATTTTTTCTCATCCAATGACAACTTGATTTTTTAAACGTCATGTGAATAGAATGTCGCTATAACGATTATATATATATATATATATATTTTTTTTTAATGAAAGAAAAATAACCAGATGGTAATGAAAATGCTCTAATTGACAACGTATCATGTGTATAATTTTACTTGTTGTTATTTTTTTTTCTACATTTTAATTAATGAAAAATAATTTACACAGATGAATTGATTTTTAAATACGTAAATGCATATATGAGATTATATTACAACGTTCCATTTATTAGGCTTAACTAAAGAGATAAATTCAGTAAGATATTTATTGATACAATTAACTTTCTAGTTGATTCATTTAGTCCATAAATTTATATGCCATTTTTGTGACATTACATATTCTAGAAATATACTATTTGGTTGTCATTTCTCTTTCTCTCTCTCTCTCTCTCTGTGTGTGTGTCCGTTTGTCTATCTTACCTCCTCTCGTTATACTAGTTACATAAATCGTCATATTCCCATCGCATTTTGCTTTTTTATGAAATTTGTGTTTTTCTAAAATACAAATTATTGTTTCTCAATCTTCTTAAAGTCGGGAAGAGGGATTTAAAATCCCACAAATAAGTGTAAATGCTTATAATAATTAAGTATTTGACAAATAAACATTATTTTCTCGTTAACACGTCAATGCATTAAAACAATTTCTCTGTTTTAATTCTTAAAGGAACCCTCTACTTATCGCGGTCGGAAGCCAAAGCCAAAGTAACGCTTCTCTGTGTGTGTATTTGTGTGTGTATGTCCGTTTGTCTATCTTACCTCCTCTCTTTATACTAGTTACATAAATCGTCATATTTCCATCACATTTTGCTTTTATATGAAGCTTGTGTCTGTCTAAATTCCAAATTATTGGTTCTCAAACTTCTTAAAGTCGGGAAGGGGGATTCAAAATCCCACAAATAGGTGTGAATGCATAATATAAAAATATCTGAGAAATGTGTTAAAATAATTAAGTATTTGACAAATAAACTCTCTTTTATCGTTAACACGTTAATACATTGAAACAATTTCTCTGTTTTAATACTTAAGGGAATCCTCTACTTATCGCTGCTGGAAGCTTTAACCAAAGTAACACTTTTCTCTCTCTCTTTCTCCGTGTATGTGTGTTCTTTTGTCTATCTTACCTCTTCTCTTTATACTAGTTAATAAATCGTCATATTTCCATCACATTTTGCTTTTATATGAAGCTTGTGTCTGTCTAAGATCCAAATTATTGGTTCTCAAACCTCTTAAAATCGGGAAGGTTACTCAAAATCCCACAAAAAGGTGTAAATGCATAATATAAAAATATTCTGAGAAATTTGTTAAAATAATTAAGTACTTGACAAATAAATTCTCTTTTATCGTTAACACGTTAATACATTTCAATTTTTTTCTGTTTTAATACTTAAGGGAACCCCTGTGCCTCTACTTATCGCTATTCGAAGCCAAAGCCAAAAAGTAACGCCTCTCTCTCTTTTTCTCTCTCTGCACGCATGTTTGTGTGTGTGTCCGTTTGTCTATCTTATCTCCTCTCTTTATACTATTTAAATAGATCGTCACATTCCCATCACATTTTGCTTTTATATGAAATTTGTGTCTGTCTAAGATCCAAATTATTGGTTCTCAAACTTCTTAAAATCGAGAAGGGGGATTCAAAATCCCACAAATAGGTGTAAATGCATAATATAAAATATTCTGAGAAATGTGTTATAATAATTAAGTATTTGACAAATAAATTCTCTTTTATCGTTAACACGTTAATACATAAAAAAAGGTTTCTCTTTTAATTCTTAAGGAACCCCTGTGCCTCTACTTATCGCGGTCGGAAGCCAAAGCCAAAGTAACGCTTCTCTCTCTCTCTGTGTGTGTGTGTATGTCCGTATGTCTATCTTACCTCCTCTCTTTATACTATTTACATAGATCGTCACATTCCCATCACATTTTGCTTTTATATGAAACTTGTGTCTGTCTAAGATCCAAATTATTGATTCTCAAACTTCTTAAAGTCGGGAAAGGGGATTCAAAATCCCACAAGTAAGTGTAAATGGATAATATAAAAAGAATTCTGAGAAATATGTTTTAATAATTAAGTATTTGACAAATAAACTCTCTTTTCTCTTTAACGCGTTAATGTATTAAAAAAAAAATTCTCTGTTTTAATACTTAAGAAAACCTTCTACTTATCGCTATTGGAAGCAAAAGCCAAAGTAATTTTGGTCTAAGGAATTTCGCCCCTATATAACTCATTAACTATGTATTTCATACTTTTGAAATCCGTTTTCGAATTCAGAAAATTCCAAAACTGCTAAGTAATTCAATATCACTATCTAAAAATTATTTAATTATTTATATAATTTTTTTTAAATTTAATTTTATTTATTTTTTACTTTAAATACGCAAAATGCAAAATTTCACTCCCAGAAAGTTTATATTTTAAAACTTCAAAATAAAATGTTAAAAAGGAAAAACAAAATCTGTTTTTCGTAAACGATGACCAATTTAACAGTTGTGAATTTCTAACTGGAAAACAGTTACTCAAAAATACGCATTAGTTAATGAGTTCTAATAGGGCAAAATTTCTTATAGAATAACTTTGGCTTTGGCCTTAGAGATTCCCCTTAATTTTAGTGTCTTTGGAAAATTAAATTTACACAAATGAAACGTTGAAAAAACTTTTATCTTATTTCCGAGTATGTTTTGATTTTACTATTTTACTACCATTAGATTTTTTTTCGCTTCCTAAAAAGGATCATTCAACATAACGTTTCTTTTTTAGAATCTATGCATTTTCTTTGGGTACATTTATCTAAGATCGAGTAAAATGTGCATAACATAATCTGTAGATACTTTAAATTAAGTAATAAACACAACACGAATAAGTGTCTGCATTTTTGCAAGAAAAACCTGCTGTTAATTAACATATAAAGAACTGTTAAAAAAAGAGCGGAAAATTCATAATGGAATGGTGTAATGCAGCAACTATATATATTTTTATATCTGGCTACACATTTCTGTGAAGTACTCTAGGGCAAAACTGGAAATATTTTAGGACGAACAAGTGCGCTCCTCTGGCACACCTAAAAGAACAACTGCTTTAAGTATTATTAAGTGAAATAACTGTACTGTATGTTTATTAATATATAATATAAGAAAATACTTAATTTGTTAATATCAAGTCTTACTACACTGTAAAAAATAGGCTTTTAAAAATAAGTATATATTGTCTCAAAATAGCCCCGAAACAATGTATACTTAAATTTGAAAACCCATTTACTCATTTTTGAGTACATTGACATGTCAAACATGGGGATATTGGGATTCTTATTGGTCAACTCCATTTTTGAGCATGTCAATATACTCAAAAATGAGTACATGGGTTTTCATATTTAAGTATATATTGTTTCGGGGCTATTTTGAGACAATATATACTTATTTTTAAGAACCTATTTTTTACAGTGTAGTGATTTATTATTTACCAAATACAAATTGGTTTTTCGAGAATTCGAAAAAATGTCACATATGTCAAAAAATTTTTAAAGTTAATTTTAGAAAATAAAGTAGTAGAATTCAGTAGAATTTAGAACTTCGTTAATTTTGATTCATAATATTTTCTGTTATAACGATTTGGATAAGCAAAGTTAAAATTTCTATGTTGAAAACGCTGAAAATAAAATTTAACAGCATTTAAAATACTGATAGGTTTTAATATTTAAAATGCTATATTCTATTTCTAATATAGATATTTTGACCCGAAATCAGCAATCAAAGTTATTCGTAAACCTTAATACAAATACGCGATATTTAAAAATACATTAGGAAATAATAATAACTTAATTAAAAAAAAAAAAAAATGTTTTATGTTGTATTATTGCGAAGCGTAAATTTTACTTTAAAATTTAACTACTTGAATTATTGCTTCATGTTTAAGTACAGAGACTTAATTAGACAAAATTCACGGTATGTTGATTTCAAGAATATGTTTAAGGAAAGCAAAATCGAAATTGATGAGTACGGAAAGTAACTAATTTATGGTTGTGTACGTATCTCTTTTAAATTAGTGTACCAATAAATTACGTAGAACAAGTTGGTTCTGAAACGAGCTAAATGCTATGTGGCTAATTAGATTTTTAAAATACGTATCGAAATGGATATTAAGACAATTTATGCTGAGATGTCGTAATTTGTATTTTTTATTTTCGTATTTCTTTAACAAATTTTGGTTTAAAAATCCTAAGAAATCTTTAAAATGCGAAAGGCTTTCAAATGCGCGAGTAACAAATGTAGTTTAAATTTCCTAGAGTTTATAAGTATATCGTTAATACAATTAGAATATGAAGTTTGATATATAAGAATGATATTTCATAACATATAATATTTCAAAGAGTATCAAAACCAAAATGCATAATTTCTAAACGGTAAAAATATTTTGTTCTTTAAAATATTTAGAAATTGCATGTAAGTAAGGTTCACGCCTAAATTATCAAGAAATATCGCAAAAATCAAATTTATAGAAAACTCTGCCTTTGTCTCATAAAATAATTTTATAAGCAATAATTTTTTCTATATTTATTTCAAATTTTAAATATGAAAAGAAGTTTATGTTATGATACACACATACACACACACACATAAATACATATGACGAATTTACTCGGCATGTACATTTGTAATACTTTGGGTACGATAAAATTAAAATTATGATATACTAAACTATTTGATTAATTGAAATTAACACTGAAAAAAATATAGTTTGCAACAACCACAGGACTTCCATTACCCAATATTACACATGTTATATGTATTTGGAGATAATGTGGTCAGAAGGCATAAAAATGACTTAACAAATTAGTCACTAAACAATTTTCTAGTAATAGAAGAGAGATGCATGTGTAGAGTTTACATAGAAAATTAAAAAAATATCAGTATACATATAGAATTTAAAAAATATCAGTAGTGTTGTTTTTTGAAACATCAATTTTCGAGATCTAAAACCGACTTACCTAATCTGACTAGATGTTAATTTTCCTGTAATAATCATGTAATAAATGCGAAATGATATGTAAAAAGGGATTAAAGTAGCAATTTTCACGAAATCGTGAAAGCTGTTTTCCAAATACCGACATTAATCAAAATTTGGCAAATTCAATTGGTGACCGAAAAAAAAAAAAATACACAGAGAAGGATATCTAAAAGGGAATTTGAAAAAAATCCGTATAGCAGTTTTTAAAGGAAGATGTTTGCGAGATCTTAACTTCGTCTACCTGTACAGGACGCCTATCAATTTTCTTGAACTAACCAACTAATGCATACTAAAGGACATCTAAAAAGGGGTATAGTAACTTTGAACAAAATCGCTAGAGCCGTTTTCGTGATACGGATTTCATTTCCGGTTTCAAATATCATACTTCTGGTTTTTCAATTTTCATCAAATGTTGCAAAAATCATTTCTACACCAGACCATTTTCAATTCTGAATTTGCGTCGTTCTGTTTTTATTAATTTTGAAGATATGATAGTTAGAAGGTTTCCCACACATATACACACACACGCTGACCAATTGCCGAAAAACACTTTTTTGAACTCAGGAGACCTTAAAACGCGTAAATGAGGAAAAAACTCGGTATCAAATATTTTGACCGAGTACAATACTCCTGATACTTACGATAGTCTTGCTCTTTCGATAAAAATAGAATTAGGTAAATTCTATAGCAAACATAGATAAAAATTGCAAGCAGATATTGCAGATAGGAATTCCTTTTCAGTAATTTTTACTTTCTCTTACCCATAAGGTAGAGAAAGTATTGTTTTTGGGTCAAATTTTCGAACGCGAGATTTTGTTATATTTACACGTTTTGAGGTCCCCTGAATACGAAAATCATGTTTTTAGCAAATGGTCTGTGTGTATGTCTGTGTGTCTGTATGTCTGCGTGTCTGTGTGTCTGTCTGTGTGTCTGACTGTTATCAGCATATCTCAAAAACAAATTATGGCAGAAAGTTCAAACTTGGTATTCTAAATGTGTATCATATAGCGATGCTACAGTAAGCTTTTCGTTAAGATTAAGCAAATGGTTCGGGTACAGGGACAATCACGAGAATTCTAATACATTACGTCTACGGGGGAAATTGCAGGTAAGTACAGTTTAACGTCTATAGACTGCACTAAACCAAATGAAACGAATATATATTTTTTGTAATAGAGATAGTTAACTGGGGGAAAAAAAATTGTGTATGTAGGAGCCTCGCCTCCCCCCTGGGTGGGAAGACCCCTCTCGAGGGGAGTAAATTTTCATGATGGGTATCTTTCAAAAGAGCTCGTCAATACCTTTAAAACGAATGGTTGAACCATCTATCTGCGATAATTTAAAACAAAGTTATCGATTTTTTTTTTTACTTTTAACAAAAAAAAAAAAAAAAAAAAACTATATCATAAAAGATTATCATAAAAGATAATTTTTTTAAATAATAATTTTAATAAATTATTTTTAAAAAACATAATTATATTTTAATAGCTGAATTATATTCTATATAAATGTGGGTGCATTAATGAAACGGGGGGTTGAGGGGGGCGGTAGCCCCCTTCATACAGAACTAATTATCATATAAAACTCTTCAGAAGCCTAATATGAATTGTTTAACACAGGTTTACATAACAGTACTCGTTATCTTACATTTTAATCTGCAACCTGTATTTATTGTATTAAATATCAGGGTAAGAGAAAGTCGTGTGAGTGACACACCAGATTATTTTTTATAGCTTTGTAACTGTGACTTAACATACTATATTTCTAAAATTTTCTATTTTTGACTAAATCTTATGTCAATATTTTTTTTACCAAAAATCGCAGATTAGCATTTGGAATAAATTCCTAGTTACAGAGGAGGGAGGATTGCCGTAATTGTTGCTATGCTTTGATACATACAAATTTTGAGTATGTCAGTTTATCTTAGGCTATTACGTATATTAGGTTTTATATTAAGCAAGAGGTAGCTAACCATTGTCGATAGCCTCAGGGCTTTGTGTCAGCACTTCCGAAAGTTCGTTTTCTTTTTCTTATCTATTTCCCCCAAAATCAAAATGTAATTTTTAAATCACACATTCATTTTATTATTTATTTTTGATTATAGATGCGATAACTTTAGAATTCTTATTAAAAAAATGAAAAACCTATTTATATAATTGCTAAAAACACTACAGATTTTTAAAAAATATCATCAAGCCTGAGAAATGCTTTGAATTCAGTTTTATAACGAAAACAATGTAAGGTCATTTAGTGACCTCAAACCAAAATGTAATTTTTAATTGAGTTATTCCTTTTTTTTTCTTTGTAGATGCGATAATTTCAGAACTCCACCACTGTGCAAGATGATCTGCTCTTCAAAATTGTTCGCGCAAGGTGTCGGATTAGAACCCAAGTTGCGCTTGTTGAAATATCTGTTCTGAGTTTACTGTTGTTTTCTCCAAAACTCGCTTAAATATGGGCAACATTCCTTTAGAAAGTCCACAACAGATAACATCCCTTTTAAGACTAGAACCTAAGCGTAGTCAATCAGTCTCAATCCCAAACACCAACACAAAACACAACTTGATGATGTCACTTGATAAGATTGAAGCACTATTAATTCTAGTACTTTTCTTAATTCTGCATGTATTAATGTTTTTACAATAGTTTTTATCAAAAATCCTTGTTATATTATTTGAAGTCTACCATCCAATGAAACACTCCGTTTGAACTTGATAATTACTTTATTTAAAATAGTTCACGAAGACTTTATCCGCAATTGTAAGGTATTTAATAACTTTGTGAATATTTCAGCAAAGTTTTAATTAATTTACTGTTGATCCATTTGTCCTACAAATATTTCGCAAAGAATATAATGAAATGAAAAACTGGTGAACAACGAAATATCAGTAGATTAATTTCGTTTTCAATTGTGTATATGTGCATAAGTGTTTTGAATGTGAATCTGTGTTTTATTTTTATATTGTTATACTTATTTATTTTTTACATTTTTCTCCATATAAAAGTTGTTAGATTCATGAACCTTTCAACTTCCGGCTGGAGGAAATTACACGTTTCGAGCTTTCCTGAACAAGAATTGTCCATTTATAGAGAATGTCTGTCTGCGTATGTTACCAAAACTTTGTGAACGATATATCTCATAAAATAATGGACAGGACTTCCAAAAAGGTTGAATCTGGTTGAACCATGATAAAAATTGGTGCTGATCAGATTTTGTATATATCAACCAATAGGTGTCACTGCTATCCTGCATTTTACCCTATTTATGAAAACATCAGATTTTATAACATTACTTGTGAGATGGCGATGGAAAAAGATAAATAATGAAATATGCCATGCTGATTTAATTTAGGTGTATATAGGTCGATAGGTGGAGCTGTTATGTTGCAGTTTATTAGGACGCTATATGTCAGTTTTTATTAAAGGAAAGTGCAACAATTTTGATGTGTGATATGGACATTAAGAACAACTTTGGTAATTGAATTTCGTTATGTATCGGCCGAGAGGCAGTTATTCTTTTACACACTTTTCAGATGATTGTATCTCAACATCTATTCTATAAAATTGCATTAAATTTTATAAGTACAATCTTTATTAATAATGGCTATGTTTATTAAGTTTTATTAAGTTTTTGTGCCCTTTTATCCGGTAAGTTGCGCTAGTAGAATGATATAAAAGAAAATTTTGTGATGATCGCAACATTCTAGTTCATATTATTATGCTTATTACTTTATTATTACTGTAGTGTCTTATGTTATTATTTTCATAACCTGATTCACTTAAAAACGTTAAATAGGTATGTTATAAAAATACCAATCACAAAATATGCTTGTTTGAACGTATTCTGTGGAATAAAGTAACAGTACTATAATAAAACCCACTAGAAAAAATGGGTACATTTTTATTTTTTTTGTGCTCTTTACAATAGAAACCCACCGCAATATATCCTTTAGTCGATAAAAATTATGAACATAAGGAACAGATATGATCATAAATGTTGTTATATAGTGGAAGAAATCGTTACTTGAATTTCTAAACGATCAAATTACGTTCAGAAAATGTAATTGTTCGGTGAAAATTGTTATTCTCTATTTTTTATGATATAAGAAATAAAAACACAGATGATGTATTAATAAGTAGGTATTGCCCCAAGCCTTTAATATAAAGCCTACAGTAAAATTTAATTGTATATAAAGATAACTTCTATAGATTTTATTGCTTCAGTTACTGCATTTATACGACTTCAAAAGTATATTTCTAGAAAGTAAGGATTAGAAAATAATCTGATGAGTAATTCTTTCATTTTCAGTCATTAAGTTTTAGATCCATTTACTAAGTTTATTATTATTATTATTATTATTATTATTATTATTATTCGATTGGAACGTGATAAATGCGCATTTGTAAACAACGGAGGAGGTTTAATCTTTAGACACGGGCTCTTTTGAATCTCCACAGTGCCATCGGAGCCCCTCTCTAAAGGTTAAAATCGCTCAAAACCTCTGCATAGTGGTGAGCGGCCACCTTCCGTCTTAGAATCTTAGAATCTTAGAATATAAAATAAATTGATTAATTGATAATCAGTAATTCATTAATTAATTGATTTGATGAATATTAATTTATTAATTAATTGTTCATGAATCTGACAAATCGAAAAAAGGAAAGACAAGTTTGTATTTTAATCTACCAAATTTTGCAAGTACAGGCTTTTTTAGAAACATATAAACTATATTAAAAGCAATTTCATAGACACTATTCGTCTCCTAAAATAACCTAAAGAAGATTCATTGCAGACTTATAAATTTCAGAGATTGAAATATAGCTTAGTTAGCATCTTTAGATTAATTTGAAAAATATGTGAATAAAGGTACGAAAACAGAAGTTTGTGATTAATAAAAAAGTAAATAATTCAAAACTCACTTTAAAGTTCAACTTATATCAAAGTTTTAAGCTATCATAAGTTAACACCGGTTTTAAAAAATCTTTTTATTTTGAAATGCCATTGATAGAAAGCACTTAATTTTTATTTATCGTAATCGCTTGAATGCAATTAAGTAATTTTAAGTAAATTTTAAAGTATTACGTCCTTTTCAAAAGCACCTAGAATATTACGTTACACTTCTTCATTTAAAACTAATTTTTCAATTTTAACTCATTGAAATGAAAAAAGAATACGGTATTTTTGCTAAAGTTCGCGCAATTTATTTTGAATAAGTCTTTTAAAGAAAAATCACTATTAAGTATTTGTATTTATAACATATAACTTTTGTGTATGTAATTATAGTATTTAAAATATGATACTAATTTATTTAAGTAAAATTTTAAAAATTTAAAACTATACATGCTATTAATTTTAATTTTTGTATCGTTAGTTTTAAGTTTTCTAAGTTATGGGAACTGTACATATATATTCTTCTTTGCTTTTAAGTTATAGGCATTTAAATGATGAAAAGAAACTTGAACAACATTAAATTTAGTTCTTAAAAACGGAATAAATAAAAGCACCGGAAATATATTAGCTCTTAAAAATAAATAAAAAATAAAAATAAATAAAAAAATCAAAAAATGAACAATTTTTAGACGTTTTTTAAAAAATATAACATCTATGCAGTATCTTTTTAAAAAAATCATCAGTTTTTACTAAAAAAAAGTTCAACTTTCATCACCAAAGTAGTTAAATCTAGACCAATCAAAAATAGGAGTGGTCCACCCGGAAGTGTTCCCGATAAACTCTTTGCTTTACTTATAAAATAGTTGAATAAAAGAGTCACTGAGCTTCACAACACTGTTTAGTCACTTTAGAGCGTTAGCAATAAGCAAAGCGTTAAACACCAGATTGCTACCATTCAGTAACATTCGGTTTGTGGTAATGCGTCATACATTCTGATAAAGTAAAAGAGTTGAGAAGTTGGATTCTTCAACAAAAAATACATTTGTATAATATAAAATTTTGATTAAAATTAAAAGTTCTGAATCACCCTTTAAATTTGAAAAATGATCAGTTCCAACAAATATTACCTATTTAAGATTTAGAACTAAATTAAATTTGCACTTAATTAAAATTAACGCTAAAAGTTTACTTTAATAGTTATCAACGCTTATGAAATTTTCGAAATGCGTTTCTGGAGGTTAATAAAATCTATAAATACAATTTTGCGTAAATGTTATCATGTTTTCAAATAGAACTTTATTATTAAGTTAAATTCAGCATGGCAAATTGAAAGAAAGGTTAAAAGCGCAAGACTGTAAGTGTAAAATTCTGGTGTGTCACTCACACGACTTTCTCTTACCATGACATTTAATACTATAGATATAGGTTGGAGATTAAGGGGTAAAATAACGAGTACTGTTATGTAAACCTATGTAAAAACAGTTCAAATTAGGCTTCGGAAGAGTATGATAATCACACAGTCCCCCTCAACCCCCGTTTCTTTACTGTACCTACATTTATATAGAATTTAAATCTGTTATTAATATTACAATATCACTTAAAGTTAATCAGACAACTTTTGCAATGAATATTTCTTAAAACTTATCAGCCTCGATCAAACTTTTCCAGCAAAAAAATTATGTTAACTTCGAAATACAACTTTTGGATTTCCTGAAATCAGTCGTTTTTAAGTTACTCAAAGAGACACAGACAAAGATCAAACATTAAAAAACTTGCCTTCAGTATTCAGGAAGCCTCAGAAAGTGTAAATATACAAAAAACCAAGCGATGAATGTTTAGCTTAAAAAAAATACATTATTTAACATATGGCTATGAGGAACTAATTTCAGTTCCCGAGCAGCTTTCCTGGATATGGTAAAAAAATATATTAAAGCACTACCACTAATAATAACAAAGAATGTTATCGCTTAAATATTTACAGCCCTGTATATCTTTTGAAGATAACGTACAGAGCATATGGTACTCCTAAATATAATCCTATACTAATAATGCATGGCACAACCTGAAATAAATTTCCATCAATTTTCAACTATTGTCGTAGTATTATAATCTTGTTCTTTTGTGTAGCCCTGTATACGAACAGTGAATGAATTCTCTACCATATTCTACTAGAGACATGTGTTTACGCATATAAAAAATACGTATTATTTTCATTTGGTTTAGGGCAGTCTATTGATGTTAAACTCTACTTACTTGCAGTTTCTTCCATAGTCGTAATGTATTTGAATTCTTTTGGGTGTCCCTGTACACGAACCATTTGCTTCATCTCATCGAAAAGCATAGTGTAGCATCACTATATGATACACATTTAGAATACCAAGTTTGGACTTTCTGCTAATATTTGATCTTGAGATATGCTGGAAACAGACAGACACACAGACACACAAACACACCGCTAAAAAACATGACTTTCGGATTCAGGGGATCTCAGAACATGTAAATATAACAAAAAATCACTTTCGAAAATTTGACCCAAAAACAATACTTGCTCTACCTTACGGGTAAGAGAAAGTAATATTGATGCTTCAATGAATGTAAATTCATTTATGATATATTTAATTCGTAAAACGGTATTTATAAAAATTAAAATACTAAGATTGTATATAATTTGGTTTAACATATACCAATTTTTCCCAACATTAATTACTCCCAATTTATAAACAAAAATTATTATTTTTTTTCTTCGCGAGCAGGATTAGCCTTTTCATAATACGCACATCATATCTATAAATTCTAACTTTTAGATTTAACCTTCTTTCGCATACAGTAAATATAAAACAGTATAACATGACAAACATAAAAATTTTCCAATGTATTAATCTTAAATATTTCCATAGTAGAGTCTCGTTTTCCAGTATTGTAGGTAATAAGTTTTTTTTTTTTTTTTTAATTTATAGAATTTTCGGTAAAACAGCTCTAATGTTTATCAGAAACTAGAGAAGTGTTAATATTGCATAATTCACGCCAATATATTATTAATGTATTACTTTTGATAACAAGCTTTTTCTATATTAAGTTTGTTTTAGTTTCTTACAACTGAGGCTTACAAGGAAACATTTAAAGGTGTCGTCTTCAAAAAATATTGAAAGAAATATATGTGATTCTACTTATCATAAAACACCAGAAAGTGAAAAAAATTATCGGCTGAAATGAATTACAGCGACCACAAAAAATTATCAAAATTAAGTATTTTTGGTGATTTAGCGCTGTTAGGCGAAAAGTTCGACAGCACCAAGATTGCCGTGCACGAACCAGAACCGTGTTTTGCTTCTCCGCCAAGTACTCAAAATCAATCGCCTAACAGTATGAAATCGCCAAATATGTTTAACTTTGATAATTTTTTGTGGTCGCTGTAATTGATTTCAACCGATAATTTTTTCACTTTCTGATGTTCTATGAAGAGTAGAATCACATATATATATTTCAATATTTTATGAAGATGACACCTTTTGAATGTTTCCTTGTTAGATGCAACTATCGGACAAATCATGAAAAGTGTGGCGTAGTAATAACGTCTTCCACGTAGTATGAAGCAAAACTGACTCAAAATACTTTCTTATTATGATCACCTAACATATTATTATGATTTTATTAGTGAAAATCGCAAAAGAAATTGTCCTTGCAAGGCTAACTGGATAATACAGTGTGTTTATAAAGTCCCGGACCCATTTTAATGTTTAATAACTCATAAAATAATAAAGATAAATTAAAATGAATAACATAAATGGTTAGATAGACTCAAAAAGTAAAATGGTCATTCAAAGAACTACGAACGATGGTACCCCAATGAGGTGGTGCACCATCTTGTTGCAAAAAGACATGTGGCTGAAGCTCTTCTAGTTGTGGAAATACGAAGTTTTCCAACATGTCTAAGTATACTACTGATGAGACCGTCTTTTCTGTAAAACAGAAAGGCTCAATGACTCGGTCGTGCATTAGTCCACACCACACATTAACCTTTGGGGAATTCCTTTGTGCCTCACGGTATTCATGGGGGTTTTCAAAAGAGTCAAAGAGTCAAAAAAAGTCAATGAACTTTTGACAAAAGTTGCCCAATATGTCTAGCTTTCAACCTACGCAATAAATGTTTTTCTGTTTTTCGCGCATGCGCAGTAAAATATTATTTACTGAAAATACTTATATTTCAAAGTTGTGTAAATTTTATGTTTCAGGATAATGTTTCTCTAATGTTTTGTCAATTTTTTTGCAAGTTTTGTAAGATATTTTGGAAATCTGTTCTTGTTATAAGCAAAAGACGTGTAAATTTTATATTTCAGAATAATGTTTCTCTAATGTGTTTTCAATATTTTTGCAAGTTTTGTAACACATTTTGAAAATCTGTTCTTGTTATAAGCCAAAAACACGTAGAAAAAATAAGTAATTTTTGAAAAAAAAAAAAAAAAAAAAAAAAAAAAAAATCATAACTGCCTAAATAATTGCGGAATTTTTGCGCCAAAACAAGCGAATATTGTACATAGTATGTGCAACAATTTAGTAAAATTACATGCCATTTGTAGCTATTTATGAATCAGGCTGATCCAAAGTATTTTCACTCTTCTTCAATTTGTGGTTGGTCTCCTAATTGTACTCTGGACTACATCGATAGTGAAAAATGTGAGTTTTTCAATGTTCTTTGCATGTGTAAAGTTTCAAACTATTTCTTCTAGTATTTTTTAAGAAAATTGAAAAAAATGTCCCCCCCCCCCCCCCCCAAAAAAAAAAAAAAAAAAAGTCTAATAATTTGAACACTCGCTGTACTTATTTAAAAAAGTATATTCTACTACTTATTAATTCACTGTTTAAGCAAGAAAATAATTTTGTTTCATAAATAGTGGTGTAACTACTGCGCTAAATTCTCATCCTAGCAAACATACATATAATGGTGTTCAGGAAATCTGAAAACATGTAAATCAACTAAAACTTTGTATATATATAACTATATTTATTATATTTACGTAACTCTAATACTTATACAATAGCATATCATCACTATTTAAATTAATTTCAACGTAACTGTCGAGTCGATATTCGAAAAATAAGATACAAAACTTACCAGGTATAGATAAACTTTGAAACTTTTTTAGGGGCATTTTGCAAGAATTTACCATGAATGTGAAGAATCCGTAAGTGCAAAAAATATCGGATAGATGTTTGGACTCTGGGGAAACAAGACGAATGATGAGTCTGCATAATTGTTTCATGAAATGAACATGTGACACAGACTGAAATTTCTACAGTTGCCATTATTGGAATATCGATGAATGCCAGCGGGTGAACTATGCAACACTCCCTCCGTGATGTGGGTGTTTGAAACCGACAACTTTTTACCTTATTAACTGTCTTTCATGACTACAAAACACAAAGTTATGCGCTTTAGCGCTTTTACTGGGACCACCAGCTGAATTGTTGAACTTGTAAAAACTAGAAAAATGTCTGTTGGTCAGATTACATCTGTGTCCTGCTAATCTTTATATAAATGCATGGAACGTACAAGTACATACATACATGAGCATACATAGCCCATTAAATTATGGACCCCATATACGGACAGGGAGTGTTCAAATTGGTAGAGCGATTGTGATGTTATGAGGCGATTGTGATGTTATGAGAGAGACTACCTTCATGGTAACTAGTACGCAAGTATACATTCTAATGTCTTACGACCATTTATATTATTTGTGCAACCCCGTTTTCAGAGTCCAATATCCTCCATTGGACAACATAATCTTCGTGCATGAACATTACTGAGTTTATATGGATTGCCATATAACTTTCTAGCACAGATCTCCATTAACCCACTCCATTATTTTGCCGCAGTAAAATTCCCTGCAGGAATGGCAGATGATTCTAAGTTACCTAAATAATTAGTAGAGTACACGCCACATGATATTGCCGCAATTATGCCAGACAGAGGAAGATCAACACGAAATCAAATGTAACATCCTATTCAATATTATTAAACATCCCTAATCACATTATGATACTTTATTTGTGAGTTTAAGCAGTATTTCACGTCTGAACTTCTCTTATTATTTAAAGAAGATTTTTGAGATGCATGTATCAAATATTATAGCAATAAAATTTGCACTGAAGTACTGGTGTTCAAAACTAATAAATAAATAAATAAATAAATAAATAAATAATGAATAAATAAACAAAATAAGTTATTGAAATTTTGCAACATTTGTTTTAGTTAGAAATAAGGTCCCGACTCATCATCATATGAAAAAATAGGCATGAGTTCTGCATTAAAGCAGCAGCACATAAAACTGAGAAAATTTATTAAATTATGTAAACAAAGCGGAATATGCATAATAATTGCATTCATCACACCAATGCATAATTATTCTTCGACCACATTTCATGAAACCATGGAAGCATCTGCGCAAGTGCTAATTCAACGAGTCCAATGCTAAAATAGGGGGGACAGTCATCTGATTCACAAGGAAACATTCAAAAGGTGTCATCTTCAAAAAGTATTGAAAAAAATATAGGTAATTCTACTCTTCATAAAACACCAGAAAATGAAAAAGTATTGGCTGAAATTAATTACAGCAACCACAAAAAATTATCAAAATTAAGCATATTTGGCGATTTCACACTGCTAGGCTATTGATTTTGAGTACTTGGCGGAAAACCAAAACACGGTTCTGTTCGTACACGGCAATCTCGGTGCTAGCAAACGTATCACCTAACAGCGCTAAATCGCCAAATATGCTTAATTTTGATAATTTTTTGTGGTCGCTGTAATTAATTTCAGCCGATATTTTTTTCATTTTCTGGTGTTTTATGAAGATTAGAATCACATATATTTTCTTCAATACTTTTTGAGGATGACACCTTTTGAATGTTTCCTTGTCAGAGAAAATGAGCAATAACAGAGCGCGGAAATATTGGATGTTTTCCAAATTTCAAACTGTAGGTCAAGCTGGCATCCCTCCAACATTTTGAATGCGTCCTCACTGTTAGTTTTAGGATATGTGGCCGCACTGTACTGTTAGGAACAGAATTTTTTGCTCGGGTTAGTCATTATTATGCATTTCTGTTATACAAGTTTTGAATAAAATAACGTGATCACTTTCGCTTTTTTTTACGTCTTATGAAATATCTTGAAAAATACTTCACGTGTTGTTCTTTAATTTTGAGAGTAAGGAAAGCATGTCATTCTTGATGTTTTTCAGAAAAGATTTTGTCTCGAAGGGCCTTAGAGGATGACCAACAACTCCAATAAAATAAAAAAGTATTTGTGATAACCCTGTATATGGAAAAGCTTCGATTGATGTGTAAAATTTAGATATGGTTATAAATGTTTTATTTTATACGTGTGTAAAGTTTTGTGAGGATATCTTGAATATTTATAGAATTATTAAAAAATGCAAAACTTATTTCATGAAACTTTCGAAAAACATGACAACGTATGTCTAAAATATTATACTGTAGTTTAAAACAAATATATTTAATATTCAAAAAAATATGGAGAGTTATAATAAATAATTTATTTCTACGAATACGCGGACTATAGCAAAATATCTTTGACTTACTTTGATACCCAAATGTATAGAACAGCTTATAAAAAGCATCCAGTTAAATATCACAAAAATTTATAGAAATATCGGTGATTAAATAAACTGTTTTTCAGCTGTTTTCTAAAAATGCATTTACGATAAAGGACCATTTATAAATGAAAGTTTGTGTCGGAAAATCTATGTTGCACAATTGAACTTAATACAATATTTACGATTCATTTTCTCTTTTTTATTGGTAAGTACTACATACCTATAAAGAAAAGAAAAATGAATTGTTTGAAAAAAAAAAAAAAAAAATGTTTTTCTGTTACAAATTTTTATTTGTGAATAACCCGTTATCGTACACATTTTTATTTTAGAAACAGCTGAAAAACAGTTCATTTAATCACGTATACCTCTGAATTTTTGTGATATTCAACTAGATTTTTTTTATAAGGTGCTGTATACAGTTGAGTATTAAACATGCACAATTTTTTTTCTACAGTCCGCGCATTCGCAGTAATAATTGTTTTACTACAACTGCCCATATCTCTTTGAATGTTAAATATATTTGCTTCAAACGATAGTATAATGATTTAGGCACATGTTGTCATATTTTTCTGAAAGTTTCATGAAATTTGAAAAAAAAAAAAAAACCTTTGGAGTTATGAAGTAAAAGCTTCCGAAAAATGTTTGCATTTTTTCATAAAGTATTAATAACTTTTTAAATATTCAAGATATCCTTACAAAACTTTACACACATTTAAAATATAACATTTATAATCATATCTAAAATTTGCAGATCAATCGAAGCTTTTCTATATACAGGGTTGTTACAAATATTTTTTTATTTTATTGGATTTATTTTTCATCCCCTAAGGGCCTTCGTGACAAAATCTTTGCTGAAAAATATGTGGAAAGGCATTTTTACCTTATTCCCAAAATTTAAGAACAACACGGTAACTTTTTTTTCAAGATATTCGAGAAAACGTAAAAAAAGCGAAAGTGTTCACATTAGTTTGTCCAACACCTGTTGTTAGTTAATTTTAATACTTCTCTCAAACTTGGGCGGATGCATAGTGACGCCCCTATTCTGCCTCGTCGTCAAACCTTCATCAGACGAAGGGCCTCTTGTGCCTACTTTTTAACTGATGAAGGGTCGTGTTATTATTTTGACTCTAAACAACCTTAGTGAGGTTTTTTGCAATTTATGGTTTATGCATACAAAGTTTTTTTTTTTAAGTGAAAACTTCTTTAGGCGCGTTGAGCACTTTTTGGGTGAACAAAAATCATGGAACTCGCGCCATCGTCACCTAACGCTTTCCATGAACTATATGTATACTGTGTATGTATGTACATAGATATACCTCCGTGCGTTATTAGTGTACATTATATGTATACAAAGAGTATATCTCTCTACATATATATCCATATATGTAGCGCACGGCGCAGCATGCCTCATATACATATATATATATGTATACAATGTATACTAATACGAGTAGTATACTGGCTACTGGCATCTGTCTCTTTCTAGTTCTATACTCTATGTATGTATGTACTTTTTCCACAGTATGTACATAGTTCACAAAGTACAAGCACGTGTTTTTATACATACTGTTATATTCTTCTTTTTGCTTTCAATATAAATTTTCAAATAAATAATTAAAAAAAATGAAAATTATTTTAGTCATATTACAATATTTTTACCTAATATAAGGCTTAGTTCACTTAATTTGGGTAGCTACAAATATTGTGCCGAATCATATAATACAGATCATAAACACTTCTTTACAAACCAAAAATAATTCGAAAATAATAATCTAATAGCTCGACGATACAATTCACAAGTTACTTAGTTTTTACTTCTATCGTCAGTCCCCAAAGACTGCTTTTTTTTTTTTTTTGTCTTATGAATAGATACTATGTTTCTAAATAAACAAGAATGCGTAAATTTCCAATAAAATGACAAATAGTTATGTTACATCTATAATCTATACAAAGTATATACTAAATGCCGAGAACAAAATGGCCACTTTAACATTTTAAAATTTAACTACTTCATACATTTTATTAATATCAGCAATATTTCCATATAATAATGCAATTTATCTGTAGAACTTAATGCAACTATAATTTCTAGTAACCCAATTCGATATAATGAATAAATAAACAATATACCTCTGAAAGTTCAATAATACTTTTATGATATCAAATTAGATTTCTAAATTGATGAATTTATGATTGATTTTTCTACAGTATAATTTTCGTTTCTCAGTACATCTATTTGAATAATTCAGCAATTTAAGGAAAAGAATGGTAAATCCCTTAATCCATTAAATCGATTTCAAATTTTGGTTTTATTATTCTTAAAGCATATTAGATAAGACTTTTAGGAAATTCTTTATTTTATATGATATTAAAATGAAAAAAAAAAGTAAAATCTTGACTACTGCAGTCTTTAACATAGTTACTACTTACAATAGAAGGATCTTTAAAAACGTTTAGATGTAATGGAGAGCCATAATTTTCAGTAATAAAAAAAAAGAAAAAGGTGTATAATAAAGAATTTTGCTATATAAAATATTAGATGTAAATTTAATGTCTAACATTTAGCAAATTATGTTATTATTAGAGAAAAATTACCGTTATTCCGACAAAATTTTCAAGTGTGTACAATCGTTTTGTCTTTTTTTTTTTTTTTTTTTTAATCATTATTGAAAATCGGTACATGTATCATCTCAACCTCCAAAAATGTTCACTTCCAACTTTTACACGTTCTGATAAAAATACACCCAATTTCAAGAAATTTCAATTATTTTAGTTAAAACCTATTTTGATCAATGATGCATAAGTTTAACATCAAATGTAGCTCAAATTACTTTTTATTATATATTTATGCATTTTTTTGCTTATTAAAAACATGAATTATTATTTTTTTTCTACTACATACTAGACAACATTTCTAATTTTTCGTTGGAAGATAATGCACCAGTAATTTTGAATAGAAATTTTTAATGACAATTCTATACTAATTATCAAAGGTTAGTTGCATTGGAAAATACGATTAGAAAATAGTGGTGGTCATTTATTAGAGAAATATATAAATTTGTAACTATAGTGTTATCATCTATATATTAATTTGAAACATGTTTTTGTCTGTCTCCACTATAATGAGAGAACTACTTGGTGTAAAAATTTGGTTGAGGTGTCTAAAAAAAGGTCTTGGTCTGTAGATGTGCTATGAGAAGAGAAAAATAAAAAAAAGTTGAACGGTTTCCCCGGGAAACGGGTGGGAAACCGTTTCCCACCCGTTTGGGTTAAAAACACGTTTACGAGCTTAACTAAGCTTCAAATTACTTCACGGTGAAGAAATTGTACATATGGGGACTAGAGTCGAATACTATAAAATCAATATCTGCGAATTTGGAATTTTCGATTTTAAAGGGGGGAAAAAGGGGGGAAAGTAGATTTGGAGGGGAGGGGAAAGAGGGGAAATTAGTTTGAGAGGGAAATCCGTTCTAGACCCACACATGTAGCACCTCATTTTAAAGGTCTTGAAATTTCATGTCGATTGGGGATGTTTGTATACAGCATAGTGCGACCCCTGGTGGTGAAAAATGGAACTAAGTGATTTTGCTGTAGACCATATCATGTTGCACCTTATTTTAAAGGTAATGGTATTTCCTGTCGGTTGGTGATCTTCGTAGAGAACACACTGTGCCCCCTGGTAGTGGAAAGTGCAACTAAAGGATTTTGCAATTGACACCACCATGTGACACTTTATTTGAAAGGTCTTGGAAATTCAAGGCGATTGTTGATAGAGGTCTTGAAATTTCATGTTGATTGGGGATGTTCGTATACAATATAGTGCGCCCCCTGGTGGTTAAAAATGGAACTAGGTGATTTTGCAGTAGACCCTATCATGTTACAACTTATTTTAAAGGTCTTGATATTTCCTGACCATTGGTGTTTATGTATAGAATACGCTGCGCCCCCTGGCGGTGGAAAGTGTAGCTAAAGGATTTTGCAGTTGACACCACCATGTGACACCTTATTTGAAAGGTCTTGGAAATTCAAGGCGATTGGTGATGTTCGTGTACAACATACTGCGCTCCCTGGTGGAGGAAAAGGGATTTTGCAGCGCGTGCGTAGCATGCCTGCTATACGGTGCCGCTGCCACAGGCAGCGGTAACACGAGTCAGATGTTTGTTGGGTTCAAGGTTAATTTTTGTGAATTTTTCCATGTTATTAGCGGCCTGCATGTTATTAGCGGCCATGTTATTAGCGGCCTGCCGCAGGCACTGGGTCACGAACCCAAGTTCCGTTCTGTTTGAGGTCATTTTTTTTTTTTTTTTTTGTTACAGATGATTATTTATTTTGTGATGTTTTCATTAAAAAATAGAAATTAAAAGAAAATCGAGTTAAAGATATAAAACCATACAAATTTAAGGTTTATTTAAGGTTATTCTCAAGGGCCCGGGCATTGCTGGGCGGGTTCGTTCGATTCCAGGTTAATTTTTGGGAATTTTTTTTATGTTGTTAGCGGCTCGCGTATGCACTGCCGCAGGCACCGGGGTCACAAGGCAGAGTTTTGTTCGGTTCGAGGTATTTTTTGTTACAGCTGATTATTTTTTTTCGCAATGCTTTTATTTAAAAATAGAATTTCAAACAAATTCGAGTTAAAGATATAAAATCTAACAAATTTAAGGTTCATTTAAGGTTATTATCACGGGCCCAGGCATTGCCGGGCTGGTTCGTTCGGTTCCAGGTTAATTTTTGGGAATTTGTTTATGTTGTTAGCACCGTGTATGCGCTGCTGCAAGCACCGAGGTCACAAAGCAGAGTTTCGTTCGGATCGAGGTAATTGTTTTGTTACAGATGATTATTTTTTTCGTGATGATTTCATTTAAAAACAGAAATTCAAACAAAATCGAGTTAAAGGTATAAAATAATACAAATTTAAGGTTCATTTAAGGTATCATGGGCCCGGGCAACACCGAACGGGTCAGCTAACATATAGTCTTAGTATTAAACGAAATAGAAAATAAAATATAGCATCTGTTTATTTGAAGTCAGTTTGACGTCACATTGAGAGTACTTTGTAGAAGGTGATGTCATACATAGTATTTCGCTTTATAAGCATTTTTCCGACTTTCTTTTTTTAAGTGAAAAGTCGTAAATTATATTAGATGTTTTAACATGAAATACATTTAAATAATGATGCGACGGTTTTTGAAACATTAAGGTCAATAAAGTGATCGTCGAATTCGACGGGTTCCAGCTAGTTTGTAATATATTTAGAAAATGAGCCACTTGTGTGTGCTTATGCATTTTAGCAGGGAGGGGATGTTTCCGAGATTTTCGCTATCACTATGTTTTTTTTTTTTATTATTTTTTTTTTTTACAATAATCTCTATCTTGTAGAAAAGCACTAGAGAACTTTCGTTTATAAGTAATAACTAATAAAGTTTGAATAAACAACCATAAAATTCAATAATATGTAACAAATGTTTCGGATTGGTTGAAAACACTACCCTTCATCAGGCAAACAAAGTAGACATGAAGACTGAAAACAAAGTGGCATCACACCTGCGGCAAATAAAGCGGCAACACACCAAAACTCTTATTAATTCTATGTATGCATCTTATATGTATATATATATTCTTTTTAAATGATTCTAATGCTATGTATCGGGAATGGAAAGTGATCGGCAAGATTAATTCAAGATATATGTTAATAGACTTATATATACAGATACTACTAATGAATAAGTAAATAAGAAACGGTTTCAGAAAATAATGTAAGTAATGTGTTAAACACTACGAATTACAAGGGAGAGAAAATGTATTGAAATATGAGCACAAACACCTTTTAAAAATGTATTTAGTAAGTTAAATTATTCTGAAATGCAAATAAAGCCAGCATAAGAAGTGTTTATATATTTTATATATTTATAATTTATAATTTAATATTAAAATTATACATAAAAATTGTTGAATGCACTACTTAATGTAACTACTGAAAAATTTCAGTAAAAACTACTCTTATTTAATTCCCCCCCCCTTTTTTTTACTTTTATCACCCTACTAATGTAGGTATTGGACGCATTGTATTCGGTTCGAAAATTCTATATCGGGTTTTCACCTGATTTACATGTTTTATGGTCTCCTGAGTGCAAAAGAAAAGCAGTTTTTAGCAATTGGCCAGTGTGTGTGTATGTATGTGGAGAATTTTCTGACTATTATAACTCCGGAATTATTAAAAATAGAACTACGATGCTTCAGAAATGAGACAGGTCTGGTGTACAAATGAATTTTAAATCCTTTGATGACGCATGGAAAACTGGAAGTCCATATCTCAAAAAACGGCTCTAACGATTTTTTTTCAATTTTGCTCTATAACCACTCTATTAGATGTCCTTTCGTATGATATAGTTAATTTATTCAAGAAATTTGATAGGAATCCTGTATAAACAGCTCAATTTCAGTTCTCGCAAGTGTGTTCCTTTAAAAAAGCAGCATATATTTTTTTTCAAATTCGCCCTGTTAACCTCCCTTTTGATATAACTTTGTATGTAACTGTTGTTCTTCGGTCAACAAGTGCGTATGATAAATTTTAGTAAAAGTCGGTATCTCAAAAACGGCTCTAACGATTTTTTTTTTTTTTTTTTTTTTTGGTAATTTGTTGCATAATCCCATTTTAAATATTCTGTTTCATGTATTACGTGGTTATTAGAAGGAAAATAACAGTCATATTGATCAAGTAGGTCAGTTTTATATCTCAGAAATTGGTGTTGCAAGAAATGGATTTACCGATTTTTTTTTCTTATTTTTTAACTTGCAATGTAAATTCTGTTTTATGTGTTTTTATACGTGTATCAGTTTTCTCTTACCGGAAAACCTTTAAATGTCTACTTTGTTAGGTTAATTTTATCTGTTCCGATCACATTATCTGAAAAATGTAAGTGAATATAATATGTGTAGTACTAAGTAATGGAAGTCGTGTAGTTGCTTCACACCATTTTTTTTTTTTTTTTTTTTTTTTTTTTGGGGGGGGGGGGGGAGGATTAATTGAAGCAAATTTTGTTAATTGTTCGACAGTTCTCAGAAGAATGTATTTTGCCATTTTTTGAATGCATTTTGCATAGCTATTTAAATTAAGTGCGCTTTATTTTTTAATATGGAATTTAGGGATTAATGGGAGTGCGAGAACATCATGAATTTAATCACCAAATTAGTCGCAGATATAATTAGGCGAATTTTTTTTTTTGGAGTAAATGTATAGAGATGGTATAGAGAATGTATAGAGATGATACGGGAATGGGTGGTGATTTATTAAACGTGTAAGAGATGCATCCGTATTTGTTAACAAACAATAATTATTAACGCTTTTTTGCAGTTTTGATAGTACCTCACCTCCAGGCTGAGAATGTTAAATTAGAAACACAAGTATTAAATTATGCAGAAATTTTTAAGTTTGATTATGGGACGGCATAAATAAACCAATATAAATTTTGCTGATTTATTTAATTTTGAAGTTATTTATAGAAGTTTCATTTAAATGTTAAGATAAGTTTTTATCTAATCTAAACTAAAAATTTTAGCAGTAGTTAATAGACTTCGAAATAGCCAAAAGCACATTAATAGTTTTAAAATCCAATCTTTAGTAGTTCATAATTACGGAAACGAATACATATTTATTTCTTTGACGATACCACGTGTACTTGTTTTACGAAATCTATTTCCTTCATACTATAAAACGAAGTTATCGATTTTCTAAATTGCTCTAAAAGTGTCAACGTGTGATAAGAGAAAATGATCAAAATTTTCATACGCTATCGAATGAAACATTTCAGATTTCGTATGCAAGTTTTCTTTAGATGTAATATTAAATTTAATCGTAGGTATGGAATATTATTTCAATCGCATGTAAGATCCAAGGAAAAAAAATTGCTATAAGTTTTTAATGTGAACATAAATATTTACAAATATATTGTAAACATATGAATAAGCTTGGTTATAAAAAGATTTAATGGAGCACTATGATACATTAAATGATGTTCTGGAGTCTCAGCAAAGGTTGATGTAGAGAAATGACAGCAAAATTTTGCCAAAAATATTTTGGATGTAAAAAATATATAAGAAGTATTTATCAAACATTTAGATATTTTAAAGCGTAAATAAACTTACAGAAAAAGTTTGCTTACATATTAAATTTTGAAATTAAACGTAAAAGTTTAATTAAAATGTAAAATTAGGGCAGTGCTGATTAATCGGTTCGGTTAATTGTTCAATGCTTAGTTCCGATAATTTTTTTTAATCGTGTTAATCGGCCCGATTAATTAAAATAAAAATTTTCAAAATCCAATTAAAATTTTCAAACTAAGAATTAAAGTAAAAAATGTAAATTGCTTTCTGTTTACAAAATATTTTTTAACATATTTTGCTAAAAAGTTTCCATCAGAGCTTCTATCAAATCTATTTATTCTGACTCCATTGTAAACAACAATTTTTCGTATTCAGGTGAGTTTCATTCTGATCTTTCTTCATATACGAGGGAGTATGATTTAAACAGTTAATATTTATGAGGTGCTTTTTAACCCTCGTTTTCCCAAGATCAAGGTGTTAATGCAGAAAAATTGCTTTCAGGTGCTGCGTGGCACGTTTGGCGAAAATCACCAGCACCGCGCCTTTTTGAATCGTTTAAAAGTTGCAACATTCCACTGGTTACGTTTGCTATCTTTGGCGAATTAGCGCACTTTTGAGTGAAGGGGGTTTAACTAAATTTTAACTACAAAATGGGGTCAGAATGGGAACGGAGAGGTCTTGAGAAAGCGAGGGTTAATTATGTTTACTATTATTATTATTATTATTAAATATCAATAATTAAGAAACAACAGCTGTGAAGTCGTTCCTTCACATATATGAGTTTTAGGTACAGCTTTAAATAAATGCAATAATTAATTACTATATTTTCAATAAATTAAATGTCTAATAAAATATCTAACGAAATTCTAAATTACTTTTATATTTATTCGCATTTGTCTCTATAAATAGACATCTTAATTCTAATAATATTTTATCCGTTAAGCTATTAAATAAATCTTCTGAGAACAAAAACATGTTCTTTAAAATTAATAATTTATTTCTGCTAGTCATCTGTTTATATGACATCTCTCAGAATTCTAATATCTCCTAAATCTAATATCTCCTTCTAATATCTCCTATAGATCTAAATATTAAAAAAAAATATTATTTTCATTTATTAACCGTTGTATAGATTAAGATTCCATTTCATTCTTTTCGATTGCGTAAGTTTATTTAGTAGAAACTAAATTAAGCAATAAATTCCGTTGTAACATCATTAAAGGGTAATTTATATTTCTTAATGACAGGATGTGGTAACAAATCGCAGTTTTTGTGTCTCCCTTACACAACGAATTTCTGGCGATAAAATTTGGTATAAACTGTTATAACGGACTTTTTAAATTCAAAATATTTATATTAATTTATTCTAGAGACAATGGATTATCTTTGGCTGTAAAATTTGGCACTATTTCGAAAATTTTGACGTAATTCAGCAGTCTGATCTTGATTGCGATACAGACAACTTCAGAATTCGCTCGTAAACTACAGCTCTAAGAACATGTGACCACGTAGCTCTCTCTCTCTCACCTCTACCTTTTGCATTCTCGTAACGTACTGTCAAGATGTACTTCTAATATTAAGGAACTGATGATTTTCCTATGAAACCTCTCTAAAATAAAATAAATATATTATACAGCGAACAATTTGTCCTCCTTTTACTTTAACGACAATCTTTTTCAGCTGGATGGACCTGGACAATAAATTGGAACTTGCTACAGTAGAACAGCATTAAATATTCTTAATTAAATATCTTTACAATTAAATTTAAGTCCAACAAGAAAGATATTTCATTAAAATAAAAGATTTATAAATGCACAGTTACGAATATTTTCAGTTGCTTTTCGTAGTGTTGTATTACCTTCGAATATAAAATACTTTTTCATTTATTAGAAGAAAAAATTAAGAGGTTCGTTTTTTATTAATCTTAATATATTTTATTATTTATTATTTATTTGCATGTTTACAGGGATGGGACACGGGCACAGAATTCATACCGGTATATTTCTCTATCTATAATATCTTTGATTTAAGAAGTATAGAAAACTTCGTTATATTGATAGTGGTCTGAGTTCTGCGCCCATGTTCCATCCCTGTGTTTATTACTATTATTATTTATTGTCTAAGAAGCTAGTTAAATTAACATCTTTATCACTTTTATGGTCTGTTATGTACTAGCTGGGGAAAAAAGAAAAACAAAATCATATAAGAGAGTTTTAGTCATCGTTCAATTACAATTATATACACTGGTTCTCATAATTATAAGGACATCCGTTTTTTCTATATTAACTACACACTGAACACTATTATTTAAACAAATATATTTTTTATTAATTTGAATATCTTTAATAGACTATATTTAAAAAGTTTTATCGTTTTTCTATCTTAAAAAATTTTAATTACGTTCTAAAAGATTATTTTTCAGGTGTTCACAATTATAAGGACAGCTCGAATCTTAATTTTTTTTCAGTTATTTTTTAAATTAATTTTTTTGGGGGACTCTTTTTAGGGTGAAACAGTCAGACATTCTCTCTGGTATATATATATACATTTTTTTTAATATTCAGTTTCAGTACCATTTCATACAGCATAGATGATATTCTGAATACATTTAAACTATTTAAAATTGCTTTCCACTTGCATGCACTATTCTAATATGATAAGTTAAGGTTTTGTCAACATTAGGCTACGGGAAAGGCAATAATACAGAAGTTTATTTCTTCAAACTATTTCCTATTGCCCGAGAAGTAGAGCAAAAATGTAAATCTTGTTGAAAAAAATATTTTTTACCCCCAAAAATCTAACAAAAATCTGAGAATTCCACGTTTAAAATTTGCGGATATTATCTTGATGTCCATAATAATAGAAACAAATTACTAAATTCATTCTATTTTCAGTAGAAACAGCTCCCCAGAGCACCATAGATCCACCTTTAAAATGCCCGATTCATATCTGCCTTTAATTTATCTGCTCTATCTTTCGCTATCTTCAGATCGTGCCAGTAACTGTTAATCAAGAATAAAATGTTTTTCATCCGAAAATGCAACAGTTTACCATTTAATATTGTCTTTATTCAACTTTAACACAGACGTTCTTTCTCCCATAAAATGCTTATTGATTATTACAGGTTTTTTTTATTCATTTCAACATATTAATAATTATTTTAAACATGCATAAATGTGGACCCCAAACTTTCGTTAAAAATTACGAGCAAATTTAGCAACAATCATTATGAGTAGGAGGAATTATGAGCCTTTGATCTCTGTAAAACAACTCTAATTTTACATCCGATCTCTCTCCTATCGAACCAGCAGTTCAACGCTTGATCACATTTCCTTCAGCAATTTTAGATCTTCGAATTTCATTAGAAATTCAGCGGATTGAAATTATCCTTCCACTTAAAAAACACATTTATCATACATCACTACATGAACATTCTTTTTTTCGAGGAATTATCAGTAATGTCCGTCCAAGGAAAATTTAAGGCTTATATATGAATTAATCTAGCCCAGTAGTTAACAAATTCGCATGTCAACTGTAATTTATCCGATAGTAATTTAAATAAAACAAAAAATCTTAATTGTCCCTATAATTATGAACATCTAAAAACGTGGAGAAAAAATTATTTTGCATTATTTTTTATTAATTTTGTTTCATATTAAAAAAAAGAATTATAGCAGTTTTGGTTTTTAGAATACTAGATATATTAAGTGCACTTAGTATAATCTTGTTCACAATTATTTTTACATTAGTTATTTTAAAACATAAAGTGTCCTAATAAATATGAGAAGGAGTGTATATATATACACTAAGCGACAAAAAAAAAGCCGCACTTGGATGTTTTCCTTTTCGCCTTCTACAACCGCCAATTTTATCGTTTAAAAAGCAAATTTTCGAACAAATTTTACTATGTTGTCCTCCACATACACTTTAGCTTTGAGTCTAGTGTTAAAAACAAAATGCAATTGTCAGGAAAATTGTAATTTTAGAATTTATTTCAAAAATGGTAAGAATAAGGCAGTTAACAATGACACAAAAAGTATTAATTTTTAAATGAAAATCAAAAAATATTTTAATACGTGAGATGGCAAAATAATTAAATGCTAACGAAATATTGGTAAAATGAATTTTAGCAAAATATAAATTTTTTTGGCCGTTTAAACTGGGAATTTGGCTTTAGGCGGTCATGTTGTTCATCCAAGCAAGATAACCGCAAGTTAAAATGCGAATGTTTAAAAAATCGATTTGTATCATGTTCAGAACTTAAAAAAGATTTTAAAAAAGTGTATAGTAAATTACTTTCTTCGAAAACAATGCGAGAACAATTAAACAAAGCGGGTTAAAGAACGGAAGATCTGCGAAAAAAGCCATTATTAAGGAAAAGAATTAGAAAAAACAATACTTTAGTTGACCAAAATTTAAAAACATTATCAGTTAATTATTAGGCTGAACTGGTTTTCTCTGATGAATCAAGTTTTCTTTATTTCGTGCTGTTGAAAAAAGCTAGAATGAAGACGAAAATGTGACCGACTTAATGAAAATCGCACTTTTAAAACAGTGACACGTTCTCCGTACATTATGGTACGGAGGTGCATAACTTTTCAAACACTCGGGGAAATTTTTATGCTCAAGGGATCAATTAACTCGAAATAAAACACAATCTGCATAAAAGTGGTGCCTGACCGACTATTTTGGAGGTATCTTAGACATTTCCGTAAACAGCATTTGAAGATAATAAGGCACCTTACTACACGGCGTCTGTGGTAAGTTTATTCACTTCAAATTGTCAAAATTTCTTATACATTCCCATGAGAACCTATAATTCTGTAAGTAATCATACTTTTTTTCACTTTAAGTTAAATACCACAAAGGATATAGTAGAATTTATTCTTTACCAGACATGGAAATGGTCAAAATCGCGATCCGCTCGAAAATGTTTCGTCTATAAAAAGGCGGGGAGAGGGGAGAGGATTCGAAATTTGCAGCCTATAACTCTGCCAGAACTAGAAAAATTTATTTGTGATATTTGGCACATTGAAATTTCTGAGATTTATATTAAAACACTGTATAAAACTATGCCATTGCGCATTAATGCAGTAATTCCATATGAAGGTGGAATTAACCCAATGCAGAATACATATTTTTAACAAAAAATTGCTTAGATCTAACAAATAAATAGTTTTATTTCATATATTAAAATATAAATTGTTTATTTCATATAATAAATCATAATAGAATGCAAAGTGTATAGTTATTGCATTATGTTCAAAAAGAAAGTTTTATGCAGATTTTTAAAAAGTACTTCGTAAAGTGCAATAAAGCGAATTATTAAATCGAAAATATACATAGGTATCATTTCATACCTTTGGTATTATGCAAACAAGACAGTTGTATTTGTTTCAAACATTAATTTTAAAGTTATTACAAATAAAAAAGGTATAAGTCATTTTTTCTGCAGTGCGGCTTTTTTTTTGTCGCTTAGTGTATATAAAGAAACTGAAAATCGATTAAAAATCCAATTAATCGATTGATGAATTACAATTAACCCAGTTGAAACTGTTAAACTATTCTCACCCCTAGTTAAAATACATTTTTATTTAATGCGTAATAAAAATTTCGTCAGCGAGTAATACACTTAGAATATAGTCAGTAAATTATTAGTTATAAAATCTAATAGTTAGTAGTTCTTAACTGAGGAAACAAATGTATATTTCTCGATGCTACTACGTGCACTCATTTTACGAAATCTATTTCTTTCATAAAATTAAACGAATTTGTAATTTTTCTAAATTGTTATAAAAGTGATAACGTGTGGTAAGATAAGAGAAAATAATAAAAATTTTAAAGCGCTATCGACTGAAACGTTTTAAAGTTTTACTAATACACGAGTTCTTTTCACGTGTAATATTCAAAATCATCCTAGAAATTAAAAATATTAATTATTTAAAAGCTTGACTACATGAACGTTCTTTTTTTTTTTTTTTTTTTTTTCGAGGAATTATCAGTAATGTCCTTCCAAGAAAAATTGAAGGCTTATATATGAATTAATCTAGCCCAGTAGTTAACAAAAAATCTCATGTCAGCTGTAATTTATCCGCTAGTAAGTTATATAAAACGCAAAAATCTTGATTGTCCTTAAAATTATGAACATCTAAAAACGTGGTGAAAAATATATTTTGCATTATTTTTTATTAATTTTGTTTCATATTAAAACAAATTATAACAGTTTTTGTTTTTAGAATACTAGATATATTAAGCGTACTTAGTATAATTTTGTTCACAATTATTTTTACATTAGTTATTTCAAAACATAAGTGTCCTTATAAATATGAGTGTACATATATTTATATAATGTTATCCGCGTTTTATACGTATAACTTTAACGCGTAGTTTAAACCGGCATTTTACAAAACGTATCAAGACAGACCGAAGAGAGAAAAATGCTTATCTTTTCATAATTACACTAACAAAGGCTGCTATTCAAAAAAGAATACGTAGACACAGTTGCATAGAAAGGAAAAGAAAATATATGCGGCTGACAGCCGCACCCGATTAATAGATTCATCTAAATCACAACAGAAACATTGATGACAGATTATAACACAATCAATTTTATTATGTCATTCGCTATGTAACTGAAGCACCATTGAACATTTCAAAGAACTATAAGTATTAAGTTTCATGTTACAAAACTGAAAAACGTGAATGAATGTTAGATAGTATTTTAACTTAAGTTAAAATGGTGTTATCTCTCGGATAAGATCTGAAACATTTTAGGGGGGGGGGGATTTTTTTTTTCTTTTTTTTTTTCTTTTTTTTTTTTTTTTTTTTTTTTTTTTTTTGAGAAAGATTTAATATATATACAATTTATTTTTACAATGATCAATTACCAAGAAGGAAGATTTGAATTAATTAATAAATAATTAAATATGGAAGTGTAGCATTAAATGAAGCATAATAATAATAATAATAATATGAACAAAATGAACAAAGTTTATCAAAAAAAAAAAAAAAAAAAAAAAAAAAAAAAGAAAGAAAGAAAGAAAAAAAAAAGAAAAGAAAAGAAAAGAAAGAAAGAAAGAAACGAGGGAGTAGTGGCTAACACAGCTTAACCCGTTAACGCCCGCAATAATTTTGTAAAATATTATTAGATGATTATTTCACTTCTAAATTAATATAGACAGCTGATAGTAAAATATATTAACTTAAACAATTCTTCTGATAGTTTTAAATTTAAAGCCTATCCTCGTTTATTGACGTTTAGTGTTCTAGCGAGAAAATTTCGAGATAGAAAAACTTTGAGATAGCAGATTAATTTCTTAATATATGTTGACTAAGATATCGAAAGTAAATTATTATAATATGTATTATTATTCAACTTATTTAAATTAGTATACCTGCGCAGAAACCAAATATATGTGCGATGAATGAAAAATCCTAAAATGACTATCCAAATTATGAAATAATAATTAATAGTAGGCACATAAAACTTTCAGGGATCATTTAGAGTGACACTATAAACTGTCGCTAAAAAGCAGAAATCATCCCAAGAAACCACAAAAAATATACATGCCATTTTATTAGCTGTCTTTAAATGAGGACACTGGGCGCTAACGGGTTAAGATGGGAATGGGTCAAAGAAGTTTGGCGGCCGACCAATTTTTCCAAAGTCTTCTTGGGAAGGAAATCGATGCTCCAACATATATATATATATATATATTAATTATTTGACTGTTATTGTTATAAATCATTCTTTTTAAATTCATAATGTTTCGTTAAAAATAATTCCCATGGATCAAGAGTTGCCAACATTTTTATTTATGCCAGAGCATTTTTAGCCTCGCCTCTATATCATACCACTTATTTTTTTAAAGATTTTTTTTTTTTTTTTAATCTTAGTTATGCATTGGGGAAATTATTCTATAAAGAAATTGGTGCGAAATAAACACGAGGCTAAAAATGCTCCGGAATTAACTGAAATGTTGGCAACTATGAGGAGCACATTTATATAAAATTTTGTCCTATATTGCCATGTTAAATATTTAGAAAAATGAGATAATAGTGCCGTTTGTTGAAAGATTAAACTCTAAATGTAATTAGCGCCAATTTAGGTCACGTACCAATTAAATAAAAAGGTTTGGTTAAATTTCGTTTGTTGGCTCATGAAATACAGCGTACACAAAGTTTGCGATTCACACACACAGACAGACATCTTTTAAATTTGTCAAATAGAGTTCAGAAAATCTCAAAACGTGTAAGTTAATTGAAAACCGGGAGTAGAATATTTTAAAGAAAACAATATTTTCTTCTTATGTATGTATAAGAAAGAGACAAATCGAGTTATTTACCTAAAAGTTAACTTTGGTTTAAAGATATTCTTTTGCTAGTTTTTAGGCAAGAATTACTATAGAATTTTTTTAATAAAATAAATAAATGTTGTAATATTTTTATTTTAACTTTCAGATATTTTCATGTGGAATATACGATTTCCTCATTATATATATATATATATATATATATATATATATATTATAAATCTCATAAAACTATAAAAAATACTATGCTTACATAAATGAATCAAAGAAAAAAGACTTTGGAGGCAGTATATTAAATAATATATATTTATAATGTTATATATGTTATACATAATGAATTACATTGTTATTATTTTTGTAACGTTCTGTTGAATAATTTACAAGTTATTTTTTTACCACGTATTTAATATATCTAATTCAACTAAATTTTAATAATTTATAAATTTATATGACGTAAAGTTTGGCATCAATGCATTTTAGCCACAAAACTACTCTTTTTTTTTTTTTTTTTTTTTTTCTCAATGATTTCTTGATAAGTATTTTTCCCTTGCTTGCTTAATTAATTTATTTATTTTCATCTTTAATGTTACTTTTATTTATTTTTTAATCACAGTTATTATTATTATTATTATTATTCACATTTCAGAACCAGATGCAGTCTTCATAAATATCTATAGATTAATCTAAAAGTTAAAATGAATGAATAATTTTAAATTGTGAAACAAACCTAAAATTTTATTATGTATTTCGCTCAGCATACCAAAAGTTCAGTTTTATTTAATTTTTCATGAATAAATAATAAACATTGTTTTAAAGTGTAAAGAAATTAAGGCTAAAAGGAAAAGAAATTACCATTTTCTAACACAAAAATTAATTTGCATATTTTATTGAATTGTCCTTTATGAAGTACTTCGTCAAATGCCAAATATAATAAGGATGCAAATTTTGTGCTAATGTTTTGTGTATTACTAATTAATAATTCAAATTTAAAATTTTCATCAAACGAAACATGCATTGTTTGGGACATCATTTTAATTCGCATGCTTCAAACTTCGTGATAATATTTTCTTATCACAGTCAGATCATTATGTTTAAATCTAAATTTATAATTAATTTCTTGTTAACTGTTAAAATATAAATGCAATTTCACGTAAATAATTTTATATTTTATAAATGTAGTGTTAAGGTTATTTAAAAATTTTAGTTCGGATGTTGTGCCATTTTTGAAAATTTTATTCTAAAATGTCAATGCAAAATTTAATGAATTTTTTAATCGCAGTTAAATTCACAAAGATATGGTTTAATTTACTAATACAGTACTAATAGAGTTAAATCTGACAAGACGTGAAAATGCAGAACATATATTTTAGGTAAATGATACGCGTTATTTGAATAAAAAGATTAATACATAATTTTTGTTTATTTTTGTTTAGAGAAATGTGAAGCTAGTAAAAAGATAAATGTAGAAAAACTGTTTTTTGTAAATAAATAAATACATAAATAATTAACAATTATTTCAAAATAAACAGCGCTAAAGAAAGTGAGTTTGTTTTATTTAAATTAAAATTTGAATTCTGAAACTCTTTCATTTTTTTACTATTTGTTTTTACTTTTATTTTTATTTTATTTAGTTACGGTATGTGTTTGTTTAATGTGTATGATATATACACTGTTAGTTAATGTAGAAAAAATATATTTCACAATATCTGATAAAAAAAAAAAATAAAAAAAAAAAAATGAAAAATTCAATTCTGGAAAAGTTAGTAACTCAGCTAGTAATGAGTTAATTTTACTGATATTTAAAATTTGAATTATGAAATTTTTTCATTCTTTTGCTATTTGTTTTTATTTTTATTTTTATTTTATTTATTTAGCGTATATGTTTGCTTATTGTACCGTAATTTCTGGTAGATACCCCGCATGTTATATAATTCAGTTTTGCACCAGAAATTTCAATTGATAAATAAATTTATAGTTGTACGAGCTCTTCCTTCGAAAAAGTATAAATTTCTCTATTAAATAAAATTTCTGGTGGAGAAATGACTCATCTTACCTGCGGGGTATCTACCAGAAATTACGGTGTATGATATACACACAGTTAGTTAATGAATTAGAAACTTAACTCAAGAGGTTTGATTAAAAAAAAAAAAAAAAAAAAAAAAAAAGAAAAGAAAAGAAAAGAAAAATTAAGTCTTGAGAAAAAATAGTAACGTAGCACTTAAAATTTTAAACCAAATGTCAAACATTAAAATTTATTTAATTATTATTATATCAACATGCAAACATTAGTCTTTGAGTATTTGTCAATATTTAAGATATTAACCCTTAAAAGCCTTGGTGACTTTGTGAGCCCGGTCTGGAGTCACCTAATTGTTCTGTTTCTAAATGCTGAAAATATGCAGTAAATGAATTGAAAATTAGTTTAGAGATTACTCTTAACCTTCTTTGTCAGTAATATGTACCATCTTGGCAAAATTCCAGAATTTTTATCAAGCGTTATTAAAACCCGAATAAATTACTACGTCAGAAACGCCAAAGAAAAATGTTGGAAATGCATACAGCTGTTTCGGCAGCCTTAAGCGTGCCGTCTTCAGTGCAAAAAGGATTCTGAATCTGCGGAAGTGCTCGTATTTATAGGAGAGGGGCCGAATTTAGTTCAACCAATAGGATTGCGGGAAAGGTGGGGAGAGTGGTCAATAGGAATTTATTAAAGTTAGCTTTTTAAACAGTAGAAAAATTAAGAAACTGTGGACTGAATATAAAATTTCCAACAGTCAGACAAATAGGGAATAGCGAAATCACAACTTACAAGGTTTTTAAAATTTTTATAAATATGAAAAGCTTCAAAGAAATCGAGTTCATGAATGGATTTAGGTCTGCAAATTATTTTAGCTGAATTAAATTTAAAATTATGATTTTCCTCCCAGCAATGTTTAGAAATAGCCGATTTATTGGTTTCTTGTTTGCGGACGTAATTCATATGTTCTTTAAGACGAAATTTAAGACTGCGTTTAGTTTGGCCAATATATGATAAACCACACTGACAGGAAATACTATAAATACCCCAAGAATTATGCATATCAATTGGATCTTTTAACTGAGAAAGGGTGAGTTTATTGGAAGGCGAAAATATTATTTTTAAATCATATTGTTTGAGAATTTTAGCTATGGTTTGACTGGATTTAGGAAGATAGGGTAAGACAATACTGATATTAGAAGAGACTGACTTAGTAGACGAAATACGAGGGAGTTGTAATTTTTGGATAGCTTTGTCTATAATGGAAGGGTCATAACCTCTGTCAATTGCAATGGCTTTCAGGTATTTAATTTCAGATTTTACCGCAGATTCAGAATCCTTTTTGCACTGAAGACGGCACGCTTAAGGCTGCCGAAACAGCTGTATGCATTTCCAACATTTTTCTTTGGCGTTTCTGACGTAGTAATTTATTCGGGTTTTAATATTCCAACGCCAAATCTCCTGTTATTATTTTATCAAGCGTATTATTTAAAACAACCAAAACAAATTTCACATAGGTCCACAACTATATTTGGAGATTTTCTTTTAAGGATTACGGAGAAATGCGATTTTTGGAAATAGTTGCCATGGATTCCAAAAACAAACATAGCGAAAACGCATTTTTCAAAATGGCAGCTGTTTTATAATGTATTCAAATAAATTAAGCCTATTTTTAATATTATAAAACATATTTAAAATTAAATTACCTCACTTTACATGAAAAAATAATTGCATGAAGTTCTATGCTGCAAATATTATCAATATGTATAAATATATACTTATATGCTTCTCGTACATTTACACCATTTAAATGTTCTACAGTTGCGAGAAAATACGATCATATAAACCAGACTTTCTAATCCACATTTTTTTTCAAAACTTCTAAAAACATTTCACTCTCTAAACAATTCACTCAAAACAAATCTAGTATATTCTCTTTTTTTCCCCCAAAATAGTCCTATCTTTCATTAAATAAAATAACAAAAATAGAATAGAATACTGAATATTTAAATGTCGATCAAGTTATCTTCATAAATAATTTAAATGATGGTTGCCATGGTCATCAAAAATAAACAGCAAACATGTTGCTACATACTTGCCAACCATCTCATTATGAACGGTACAATTTTTAGTACTCGCCTTTCTTTTCACACCAATTATTTTTTAGAATAATTGTAGTCTTATTTAATTGAAACAACATTTGTAGAGAATAATTCTAAAAATATAGTGGTGCGAGAAAAAGGGCGTTTTTTAAGGGGGCGTTAACAATTGTACGGTTATTAATGAGATGGTTGGCAAGTATGTTGCTTTTTCATGTAGCAAAGAATCTTTTTCATGTAGTACGACATCGTTATCGTTCAAAACGACGCCAAATAGGGTTGTGGACCAACCTGCAAGTTGTACCAAAAACTCTTATTGCACATTTCGCTTCAATATTTAAATCCCCATGCAGTTCATCTGACATCCATAAAAATAAAACTTCATCGGAATTTTTCACAAAATAATGTTTAAGAACTGTTTAAACGAGGAAACCATCCCAATAGTGTAATAATATCAATTAAATTATGTTCATTTGAAAGGGAACAATATAACGTGATTTTTGACGCATAAATCATAGCCTCCTAAACTAGATGCCTGTCGCGTGGCTCGTAAACTTGGCAACAGTTCAAGCGGTAGACAGCGCCACCTGGTACAGATTGAGGCACTTTTTTATTCAACAGCCACCAAAAATTTTTAAAAGTGATATATGATATATATAATCGACGTTCCTTCGATTCTATTCGCCTTTTATGTATATGAAATCTCACTTTAAAAAATTATTGGTAGCTGTTTAATAAAAAAAGTCGCGCAATCTATACTAGGTGGCGCTGTCTATCGCTTGAACTGTTGCCAAGTTTACGAGCAACGCGACAGGCATCTAGTTTAGGAGGGTATGCATAATCTGTAGTAAACCTGTTCTCGAGAAATCTATATTTAAGTTTAGAAAAAAATATAGTAATCTGAAAGAAGTGGGTGGAGTCCCGTGAAAACCTGCCAGAACCATGACTTTTATCAATTTTCAGATTCTATTTTAGCGAATTTTTAGACATTATATCTCGATTGAATATATCTCAAAGCTGAAGTGGGCAACTGATTATTCTATTTGACTATGGTTTTCGATTTCGGCTTATTGTGTATTTTATTCATTATTTCAGTAAAGCGTGGTGTTATCGATTCAGGCTTGGTTTTCCCGATTACTAGCGAACTTTCAGAATTTATAACTCAAAAAACAAGCTGAAGAGGGCTATTGCTTTATGAGTCAAGAAACATATTTACATATGCTCTTTCGATTAATACTTGTTAGGATTTTTTTTATGATTACACTATGGGATGTTTTTTTTCTGTTAAGCTTCGTTTAGACTACAGACAGGTAATTCTGCTAAAATTTCAAATTTCAGGGTTCGTAGTCTCCGCCTTTTTTTCAGGACACTTTCAAGGATGAGAAATTTTCGCCTCTTTTACCACCATTTTTTTTCTTAGAGAAATCTTTATTGTATTTTTAAAGTAATACGTCATGACTAAATAGTACAAAAATTATCGTATATATATAAAAAAAAAATGGTAGCAAAAACGGAATAAATTTCTCATTTCTCAGTGTGTCCTGAAAAAAAGGCGGAGACTACTACCCCTGAAATTTTATTGTCAAATTCTCAAAGTTCCTTTGATGCAATAAGCTCTTTTTGGCCACACCCACAAAATTAAGATGAAAAATACTCTAAAAAGATACTGGTGTGAAAAAGGAAGTGGGACTAACAATTCTACGGAATATTAATTAGTATGTTGGCAAGTATATAATATATATAACAGGGCTCGAAATAACAGGGAGCAGCAGAATATGAATTCTAGTAGTCCAACAATTCTTAAATATTTTTATTTTTTCCTTTTCTCTAAAATAACCCATAAATATGTCACACAGTAGTTTGTAACAATTATAAAAATAGTACGGTACTTCTATATAATTGTCGCTATCACCTATTCTCCATATTTTTTCAAATTAAAAATCTTTTTTAAATTTTAATTCTTAATGATATAAGTATGTGACATTTAGCTAGTTTTTTAAAGCAAACATTTTCATTTACGTACGAGTTCATTTGTATTTTTTAATTTATAAAAAATAATCATATTTGCCATGTAAATTTAAAAACAAACAAACAAAATTTTTACAATTTTTTAAAAATGTAATAAAATTGGTGAATAGATTAGCAGATTAGTCAAAGTACGTACGGGCCAGTGAAAACTTAAAATTACTTGTTTTGCGGACCAATGACTTAATTTTCTCAATATCTACCCCTGTATATACATATATATATATATATATATATATATATATATATATATATATATATATATATATATATACATACATATATATATATATATATATATATATATATATATATATATATATATATATATACACACACAGTCGACCTCATTAACATGAATACTCTTAACGTGAATTACTTTTAGCAGGAACTGTTTTCACAATCCCTGTCAAAATAAAGATTAGTTTAGTTATATGAAGATTACTTACTAATAGCATGAACTACTGATAACATGAAGAAAATTTTAAGTCCTCTTTAAATTTCCGTGAACGAAGTTCGACTGTACATATATATATAAGCAAAATAATTAAAGCCAGATGAAAATTTAATCCCAAAACACATGAGGGCCTTCATCAGGGGAGATCCCCCATGTAGGGAAAGGGATATGAGAAGTTTCTGACTAAACGCTGGTAATTTAACCAAAAAACACGTTTCTATACAGCTATATAAAATACAAGAATATAAATAATACAAGAATATATAAATACATAATGGGGGTGGTTTTCAATTTTCCATATTCTAATGACTATTCGAGTTTGTCCAGGTATGTATCTATATATTCTTGTATTATTTATATTCTTGTATTTTATATATGTATTATACTTTGTGCTTGATTTCTGAATTTAATTGCTTTTTATGCTTTGTATTATTTAAAATTCGTTTGCTGTATGGTCTTGGTTCCATCTGTGAGAAGTTGGGGGCTAGAAACATGTGCTTTGGTTAAATTACCAGCGTTTCGTCAGAAACTTCTCATATTCCTTTCCCTACATGGGGGAGCTCCCCTGATGAAGGTCCTCATGTGTTTTGGGATTAATTTTCAGAAGTATTATAGCACAAATATTGTAGCATATGGCCACAAATATTGGTCAACCACGTTTCTTGCGAGCAATAAAAACTCTTACACATATGCTGACTCAACGAGTCCGGTGTACAAAAGAGAGAATATAAAGGATAAGGAAACGCGGAATGACAGTTGTCTACCAAATTTTAGGTTAATTTGACCATATTTGACACTCCTACAAACCAGCGTTGCCAGATGTGGCTTTTTTTTTTTTACTCAATAGTCACCAATAATTTTGAGAAGTAACATTTGATATACATAACAGACTATCAATCTTCGATGTTATTAGCCAAACGTTACAAAAAAAAAAAAATTATTGTGACTATAGTTTAAGAAAAAAAAAACGCCAAATCTTTCAACCCTGCTACAAACCTTTAGAATCGCCCTCTATGTTAACAAGGAAACATTCAAAAGGTGTCGTCTTCAAAAAATATTGAAAACAGTATATGTGATTCTACTCTTCATAAAACACCAGGAAGTGAAAAAATTATCGACTGAAACGAATTACAGAGACCACAAAAAATTATCAAAATTAAGTATATTTGGCGATTTAGCGCTGTTAGGCGTTCAGTTCGCTGACACCGAGAGTACCGTGTACGAACAGAACCGTGTTTTGTTTCTCCGCCAAGTACTCAAAAGCAATCGCCTAACAATGTGAAATCGCCAAATACGTTTGTTTTTGATAATTTTTTGTGGTCGCTGTAATTCATTTCAGCCGATATTTTTTTCACTTTCTTGTGTTTTAGGAAGAGTAGAATCGCATATATTTTTTAAAGTATTTTTTGAAGACGACACCTTTTTAATGTTTCCTTGTAAGTTCGAGAAACACAGTAGCAACTGACCACAAATGTGAACTCTATAATTTCAGTCTAATGTAATTGTCAAGTACAAGTCCAAAATACACAATTTTTATGGTGACAAAATCATTTTAAGGGTACACTGTCGAAAAAAAGACCTGTTTGCTGCCAGAAATTTTCTGTAATTCAGAAAAATACGTTCTATCAACAGAAAAATTACGTTTATAGAACGTATTTTTCTGAATTATAGAAAATTTCTGTCAGCAAACAGGACTTTTTTTGACAGTGTAAAGATTTTACGAGACATACTGCCATTTTTATGGATCATGGGCAAAGCTTTAGTTAACGCGGTTATTAGCCAGAACTTTTGTTGACGAACCAAAGCCCGTAAATTTACTGGGATTTTTGTATAGTTTATTTAGAATAATATTTTTAAATAGACTAATTTTGGAGAACAATAATATTTCAAATTATTCAAGATCAAATTGAAAGAAATTATTGTTTTTTGTTTGTTTCTTTTTTTTTTTTTTTTTCGTTCTTTTCGTGCAATTGAGGAGAGCGGGTATATAAATTCATTATGGTTGAAAAATATACAAATAAAATCAAGTAGAAATAATTATGTAAAACCATAGCCTCCTAAACTAGATGCCTGTCGCGTTGCTCATAAACTTGGCAACAGTTGAAGCGGTAGACAGCGCCACCTGGTACTGATTGCGCGAATTTTTTATTCAACAGACACCAAAAATTTTTAAAAGTGAGACATGATATGTACAAAAGGCGAATAGAATCGATGAAACGTCGATTTTATATATCATATATCACTTCTTAAAATTATTGGTGGCAGTTGAATTAAAAAGTCACGGAATCTGTACCAGGTGGCGCTGTCTACCGCTTCAACTGTTGCCAAGTTTAGGAGCAACGAGACAGGCATCTAGTTAAGGAGGCTATGGTAAAACCTAATGCTGTATTTTAAATATAAAATAATATTTTAATTAAAGTTATACACCATATCCAATTTAAATAATAAAAAAATAAATAAAAATAAAATAACCAAACGTAAAAACGTAAAAGACATCAGAGATGCGAAAAAAAAATCAATATCCGATATTTGACAGGTAAGAAAAGCATTTTTAAGAAGAGTAAACGGCATTAGAAGGAAAATGTCATACTTGAAGCGACATTTGTTGGTTTTAAAATATCAAGGGAAAAAAAAATATTCGCATATTGTTCTGGATGATGCTCGGCTGAGCTCAGTTAGAAATGCTGCTGAATATTTCTAAGTTATTTTTTAATCATTATTTAAAAAAAGAATATTTCTTTCTGTTAAAAAAAAAAAAAAAAAAAAAAAAAAACTCAAGACCATTTTTAAAATTTGGAAAAAAGAAATTAGTGCTATATTTAATATAAAGAAATAAAGAAATAGGTAAAAGAAATTTTTAAGAGTACGTAGTATGAACGGAGGAAAAAATGCAAAATTCTTGACTTTAAAATATTGGCAAAACTAATTTGTTTCTATGATTCTTTAAAAAGAAAAAAAAAAATGAACAGACACCATTTTTTTAGACGAATGATTAATTAAATTAAAAATTAATAAATTTAAATTACATTATTTTAGGGGTAATAGGTGTGATATAAAAATTGAATTGATAACTATATTAAAATGAATAATCTCTAATAAAAGAGTTAAATTGGACACGTGTCATTCGTTAATTATATTAAAAACACTTTAAACACACGTAAAATTAAATTTTATTTAAAAGATGTTAATATATATATATATATATATTCGAAGCTTTTTGCTTTAATAGTAAAGCATCATCAGGGATTTTTATTATTCGTTTCCAATGAGCAGTTTTTAAATATTTTTCCTTTTCACAGTCAACAGTTAAGTCTTTTAATTACGTGAATAGGGATCCGTAATTTTCGCCTCCAGCATCTCGCCCCCGGCATTTCGCCCCCAGCATTTCGCCCCCGGGATATTTCGCCCCCGAGTGGTGTAAAATATAAATGTAATTACAAATAAAAATAAAAACAATCATGCTTTATTTAACAAAGCATTACCATGTTTTTATTTACTTCGATTCTTTTTTGTTTGTTTGTGTGTTCAGTACAAATCTTGCAATCGGTTTTTAACTAACTTTCCGACAAGCTAGACATTTGAAACTTTCAGAAAAGCTCAGATCACAGTCAGAATGCTTTTTTTTTTTTTTTTTTTTTTTTTTTTTTTGTGAGCCAACTGTTTCAGATCCCTGCTGCCTTCGGTAGCGTTACCAGTATAAATCTTGCAATCGACTTTTAACTAACTTCCAAACTAATTAGATATTTGAAACTCTCAGAAAAACTCAGAACAAGATGACAATGTATTTTTAAAATATTTTTAGCCAACTGTTTCTGGTCCCTGCTACCTTCAGTAGCGTTTATGTGACTCAACAGAAAATTTATTTTACTAACTTCCCGACTAGCTAGACATTTTAAACTTTCAGAATAGTTCAGAGCACGGTGACAATACATTTTTAAAATACTTTTAGCCAATTGTTTCTGGTCCCTGCTGCCTTCAACAGCATTTATATGATTCACCAGAAAATATATTTAACTAACTTCCTGACTTGCCAGACGTTTGAATCTTTCAGGATAGTTTAGAAATCGGTAACAATGCATTTTTTTAATACTTTTAGCCAATTGTTTCGGCTCCCTGCTGCCTTCAACAGCGTTTATATAATTGAACAGAAAATTTATTTAACTAACTTCTGAGCTAATGAAATAGACTGAAACAGAACTTAACTGAGCTAATGAAATAGACAACTAAAAATTTCCCTGTAAGAGAAAGTTAATACACGTTTGCAGTAAACGCATGAAAACGTAAAAACATAAAATAGAGTTTACATAGCAAGGAAAAAAAAAAGTAGAGATTTTTTTTTCTTTTGCTTGATTCACCAATTTCCGAGATCTAAAACTGATCTATCTGTTCAAGGTGACTATTAATTTTCCTGTAATAACTACGTGAAGCATGAGAAAAGATATCCAAAAGGGGTTTATGTAACAGTTTTCAAGAAAATCGTTAAAGCCATTTTTGACACACCAATTTTTACTAAAACTTGGCATATTTAGTTGTTGACCGGTAAAAAACACATATGATAGTTAAAAGAAGGTTAATATGGCGAGTTTGAAAATAATCCATACAGCCGTTTTAAAAGGAATCCACTCGCAGTACCTGAAATTCAGCTATTTATACAGGGCGCCTATCAAATTTCTTGAACTAACCAACTATATCATTCGAAAGGACATCTAATAGAGTGTTTATATAACAATTTTGAAGAAACTTGTTATAGCTGTTTTTGAGATACGGACTTACACTTCCGGATACCACTTCCGGTTTTCCAATTTTCACCAAAATTTGAAAATTCATCTGTACATTAGTTCTGTCTTTATTCTGAAGTTTCGTAGCTGTATTTTTATTAGTTTCTGAGGTATTATAGTTAGAAAATTCCCCACGTACATACACACATACATACACACACACACGTACACACTGACCAATTGTCAAAAACCTTTTTTTTGGACTCAGGAGACTTTAAAACATGTAAATAATGTGGAATCTCGATATCGAATTTTCGGACCGCATACAATACCTTCGTTACCTACAGTAGTAGGGTAATGGAAGTAAAAATTTCTTGGTGCTGTCATCATATTTCCTTGTTTAACAACAGTAATAAAATTGATTAACGCATTCGCTGCCGATCTCACGCCAGCGGTGATATAAAGTGTCGTTTCAAATGTGAATCTGGTGAGATCAGCAGCGAATGTGTTAATAAGTAAAACAAAGTAAAATAAAGTTTGATAAATTAATAAAGATACTATGTGGGCACTAAAAACTTTATGAATAAATAATATTACTGTACACTTAAACTTTCTTTTATTTAACAGCAATAAAATATTCATCGAACAAATTTGCATTTGAAAACATCATTTTAACACATGTGTTTTATATTAAAATTAAAAGAGAAAATAGTGTGAATTAAATAGAAATATATCGAGAATTACTACATGTATATTTATATTTTTATTTGTCATTACATATATATTTTACACAACTCGGGGGGAGACGCTGGGGGCGAAATCTATGAAATGCACTGCTCGGGGGCGAAATTTCCGGGGTGCGAAATTTCCCGGGGGCGAAGTGCTGGGGGTGAAATGCCGGGGACGAGATGCTGGGGGCGAAATTTCTGCAAACCCACCCCCGGCATTTCGCCCCCGAGACATTTCCGAGGGCGAAATGTCTCGGGGTCCCCATGGTCCCCGAACTTACGCCCCCGAGTGATGTAAAATATAAATGTAATTACAAATAAAAATATAAACATACATGCGGTATTTCCCAAAATATTACCATGTTTTTATTAACTTCGATTCTTCTTTGTTTGTTTGTGTGTCCAGGGGTGCTACAATGAAACTACCGAGACTGTCCACTACCCCCTGTAGATAAAGAAAGCCTTCCAACAGCTTCCTTAAAGGTAGTTGACGGAATCATAGTTAGGCCGATGATTTTCGGATAGGCTACCTAGTACGAAGAGGTTATCGCTCTTCGAATTTTTGTAACCCTTCAAACAGGATTTCTACACACCTTATATGCATAAGGGGAACGGGAAATACTATCAGCGTAGCGTAGAATTCATATTGTTCCCCTACATTTTTCTTTCGTTAAGCGTTGTTGCACCTGCACGTGGTTCTCCTTTCGTTAATTATGAATTTTTTAAGATAATTAAATCTTAAATTATGGTTTTTAAATGTAGCATACCATTTTGTAATGGCAATTATGCCACAGGACCTAAAGTGTCTGTTTTTAGCTTGCCAAAGGATCCAGAATTACGAGAAAAATGGATTAATACCATTCCTCGAAAAGATATGAATATTACTGCAAATTTTAAGGTAAGTTAAATTTATGTTTTATAAGTTATTTTAGTTAGGAGTGAATGAAAATTTTTTAAAGCTGTATAGTTACGCAGAATTAGGTTGATAAATATAAAATTTGCTGAGAAGTATTAGTTAATGCATGAATTAAACAGAATTAATTTGTTTACATTTTCATTCATCTGAATTTCAAAGAAAAAAAAATTATTATTTAAATTAATTTAATATAATATTAAATTACGTCTATTAATTATATTAGAAACATGCTTTACTATTAAAGCGAAAAGCTTCGGATAAAATTTTTTAACATCTTTTAAATAAAATTTAATTTTACGTGTGTTTAAAGTGTTTCTAATATAATTAACAAATGACACGTGTTCAATTTAACTCTTTTTTTAGAGATAATTTATACGTCTATTAATATTTAAACAATTAATATTGCAATAAATTTAAGTAATATTATTTCTGAGTCCCAAAATTATATTTCTTCAGAGGCAAGAAAATTTTCAGTAATTTTATCACCAAAATCTCTATTTCATTGAATTTAAAAAAGAAAATTTTTAATTTATTTTAGTATAATATTGTAATTTACCTGTTTAATAGTATTATAAAATTAAAATTAAATACCCCTCCCCCTCCTTTCTTAAAAAAAAAAAAAAAAAAAAAAAAAAAATCACTACAAATTTCTCTTGTTTAAACTAATAATAAATAACAATAAAACTTTTAAAATTATATTTTGTAAAATATTAATTTCATATTTTAATATTACCGTAAAAGTATAATTTAAATTCATAGCTATAAAATTAGAATTACTAAAATGTAATAGTTTTTCATCAATAAAAAAAAAAAAAAAAAAAAAAAAATGCAAATTTTAAATTTCACATTATTTACACTTTAGGTGTGTGAATTGCATTTTAAAGTTCAAGACATTAGACGTTCTGCAGAAAGCTATGACCCTGCAACAGGAAACAAAATTTGTGCCTCTTTGTTACAGCCCAGATTGAAAAAAGATGCAATTCCATGCATATTTGAAGGATGTCCATCATACTTATCTAAAAACAAGACATCTAGAGAAGCTCCGGCGGACAAATATGAAAGAATCGAGAACGAGCAACTTTCAAAAGTAATTCTATTAAGTTTAGAAGAACAAAAAATGCAAGAAGAGAAATCTTCTTTTCATAATTTGAATGAACTTTCAGATATTTTAAAAACAATAGATATTCCTAATACCTTCACAACTATAACATTAGACTGTAAAATTATTTTTATACATTTGTCATCAACGCCAGTACCCGAAATAATTATTTCCGTAATCATTGATAAAGACTTAATGGTAAGTGTTTTTTATAAGAATATATCTTTAACTAACATTGATAATATCAATTTGCCAATCTGCATTAATAATATAAATTGCCTTTTGTCTTTATTAGAAAAATTAACTAATTATAATAGTAATACTGCAGATAGTAAATTAAATTATTTAAAATCCATAATTAAAGTTATTTTTCAAGAGATGAAACAAATTCTTTCCCAAAGTGAATACGAAATAATAGATTTTTTATTTGAACAAATTCAGTTATTAGGGATAAGTAAAACCAGACATAGGTATAGTTCAGATCTTTTAGTTTTATGCTGTTTATTGCACTCAATTTCATCACACAGCTATAGATTTCTAAGAAATAGGCCTGTTTTGATTTTACCTCATCCCAACACATTACATAAACTCTCTTCGTCTTACAATATTGATCCTAGAATACAATCTTTTGATGAGAATTTTTTGCTATATGCCCAACAAAAATTTCATTACCTTAAAGACTGTGATAAAAATATAAATATTATGATGGATGAAATTCATTTAAAGGAATTTTTAGATTTTAAATGTGGGGATATAATTGGCACATCATATAATTCAGAAAAAGTTGCAAATTCTGCTTTTGTATTTATGATCCAGAGTTTAAAATCAGCCTATAAGGATGTTATCCATATTTTACCTGTTAAAACAATATCAGCTGAAATGTTACATACCATTATTTCAAAAATAATTCTAAAATTAGAAAATATTGGTTTTAATGTCATTTGCATAACTAGTGATAACAATGCCATTAATAAAAAAGCTGTATCTCTTTTTGCACAGCCTCCAAAATTAAGCATATGTTACCCAAATCCAGCAAATAAAGAAAAACCTATCTTTTACATTATTGATTCTGTTCATTTACTGAAATCTATAAGAAATAATTGGCTTAATCAAAAAAATTCTGAACAATCCATGTTTTATCCAGCATTTGATTCTGTGTCAGATACAAATGAAGACTGTATTAAAACAGCTTCTTTTATTGCTTTAAGAAAACTTTATGAGTTAGAAAGAGATGGGCTTGTTAAATGTGCCCATACATTAACTGTAAAGTCATTGTGTCCTACAAATATTGAAAGACAAAATGTTCAATTAGCTTTAACCATATTCAATAACACTGTTTGTGAAAGTTTAAAAATTGTAGGCCCCAGTAATAATATCTCAAATGCTATTGATACTGCAAATTACTTAAGAATTATTAATATTTGGTTTGAGATTATGAATGTAAAATCTGTATTTAAAGGACTTCATAAGCGTAATATTCACCAATATCCATTAACTTCAAATGAGGATAATGAAGGTTTCTTTTATTTACATATATTTCTAAACTGGCTAGAAAAATGGGAGAGATTAAGCATGCAATCTGGGAAACTTTCTCGAGAGACTATGCAAGCATTGAAACAAACAACATATGCTACTATTGAATTAACAAAATATTTTGTTGAAGAATTGGGGTTTGATTATATTTTGACAGGTAAATTACAAACTGATGCTTTAGAAAGTCGTTTTGGAAAATATCGCCAGTTTGCTGGATGTCAGTATAATGTTTCAGTGACACAAGTATTTGAGGTAGAAAAAAAACTAAGAATTCAGTCAATGCTACCTTTAATTCTTAAATCCAATATTCATGGTACAATTAACATGGCTCCAATAGAAAACGACAGTAATGATGCATATGGACTAAATTGTAGTATACCACCATTTCTGAGAGAAATATTTATTTCAAATTATGACATTAAGGAATTAGAATCATTGCATCCAGCATTAACTTATGTTGCAGGATATTGTATTCACTCTATATTTAAAAAAATTAAGTGTAGAATTTGTAAATACAAACTTTCACTAGATAGAGATTTAGTACCAGATGAACGTTGTTTTTTGCTAATTAAAAGTTTAGATCGTGGAGGTCTAAAATATCCCACTAATGATGTAAACACAATAATATTGCATAATTATATAATTATTTCAAAACTGCTATCGCCAAAATATGAAAATACATTTTTAAAAGTACAAAATAAAAGAGCAGTAGCATGTAATTTAACAATAGATATTCTAAATATCACCGAAAATTATCTTGACGTAGAAACCTGTGAAAATAACCATACAGCTAACTTTCTATTGACTGAAATTTGTAAAAAGTCTACAAATATATTTTTAAAGAATTACTGCAAAAAAGTTAATGACCAACTAAATTTTAATGCACAAAATAAAAAACGAAAACTTATGACTTTAAATGCAGCTTAAGTTTTATTTCTAATAAAAAGTAAGAAATATTTATTTTAAATAAAATAAAAGAAAGTTGGAGATATTACAATAGCATATTGTGCAGAAGAATTTTAAATTGAAAAAAAAAAAAAAAAAAAAAAAAAAACAGGCTGTATATATATAAAGAGAGGGGGGGGGGGAGCATTATTATTATTTATTATTATTATTATTATTATTTACTTTTTCAATGGCTATTGTTGTAAAATGCTTTATTTCCATATGTAATTATTTATTGATTAACTCAGTCTTCCTTCCTCGTGTTTGATTATTATAAAGAATTATTATTATTTATAACATTCAGATTACAAATGCTGCTATTGCGCTATTAATTTGAAAGACTTATCTGTAATTCTGTGCTAACAGATTTTTAGTTTCATTTTTAAAATATCTTCCTCCTTGATGAAACTTATTATACAGTGCTAACTTTAATGTCTGTTTATAAAAAGGCATTCCCCACATAATGTTTTGCCTTGCATTATAACAATTAAACAATATATAGCTATAACAAATAGAATATATTGAACATCCAAGGGAAGAATGTAAGTGTAAAATCATTCAAATCATTCAATCTTTTTTTATTTATTTATTTTTTACAGGATTTAATTTTACAAAATAATTTGAAAGTAAAGATTAATTAAATTTCAAATTGTGATAAAATACTGAATACTATGAAATAAGAGTTTCATCAGTTTAGATGAATCCAAACCTTTTCAACTGAAGGTTATTCATGAAGTTTTAATTAAATGTAATTAATTATTTTTATTATTTTATAATAACAGTTTGTTCTCTTTTGAAATATAACTGAAATTTCAAACCTATTGGTGTTATTCTAGAAAAAAAAAAAAAAAAAATTATATGTATATATATATATATATATATATAAATTAGGTTTTTTTTCATTAATTTTTTCTATATATAATTTTATTTTAACTACTTTTTCTTTTTTTTTTAAGTTCTTAATATTTGAATATAAATTATTAAAAATGAATTTGTTTCATCTCTTGGGAGAATTTCTATGAATAAAAGTTACATGCATTCAAGTACAGTCTTCATATTGATAAATTGCTATAATTGATAAGTTTACAATTCGATCATAAACGGAAAATAAACAAATAAACTTATAAAAGAGAAATAATCCTTCAAATTAATTATTTCTAATAAGCTAAATGCATTTTTTCTTTACATCAATTTTTATTCGTGAAATTAGTTTAATGTGCCATTTGAAGAAAAATTGGCATTATAAAGGGGTTAAACGGTATCATATTTTTCTGCTGCAAACAGGTATTTAGAAACATACCTGATAAAGAAACAAATGTTGCAGAAAAAGAAGAGAATAAAAGGAAATAAATAAAAAATTCGTGAAGAAAATCTGTATTTATAACACAATTAATTTAGCACACAATGTTAAATGTATCATCACATTACTGCTTCTTTTTTCTTTCTTTTTTTTTTTTTTTTATACAGTATTTCAATAGAAAACTCATGCAAGGATTTACTGACTAACTCTATGAAAAATTCACATTTGTCTTTATTTTTATTGCACAGAAACTTTGACTTTAAATCGTAATAAGGATTATAATATTTAATTTTAACATTTTGTAAATTAACATTAAACATTTTTTTAATTTTCACGTTTTATGACATATCACATCAACCATTTACATTCCCCCCCCCCTTTTTTTTTGGGGGGGGGGGGGGTCCAACGGTACTTTTCAGTACCTTTAAAGTAAAATTAATTATTTTATTAAATATTTAAAAAAATGAGAAATAATTTTTGATTTATTAAATATATTTTAATCATTTAATTTCTATAATATTTTCACTATAAAACGTTTAATATGTTTTCTGTCATTAATGAATACAGTTATTCAGATAAATTTCTCGATTGATAAATTGAGGATAAACAGAATAAAAATTTATTTTTCTCTAAAAGTGGCGATTTGTGGCGAAAATCCTTTTCACAGATTAAAATGTATATTTTTCGGAGTAGTAAAATGTGTTTGAAATTTTGGACAATTTTGGACAAAAAAAGTTGCCCAACTTATAAATTTAACTTTTTTGATAATTTTATATTCACAATTCTAGCGTGAATCCCAACATAAAAAAACCAAGAAAATGTTGGAAGAAGTACCTTAAACTTTTATTAGAACATTATTAAAAGTATTTTTATTTCGTATTTTTTCATAGTTATCTTAAGTACCACTTGGTGGCTATTCAAATAAAGTCACTGAAATTCATCGAAAAATCTTATTTCTGAAAGTTTTAATTTTGAACTTATTTATATGTAATAAAACTTCGTGTAATTGAAGAAATAACCATATATTTGTATTTTTTAGACACTCTTTTAAATTATTTCACTGCAAAATATCAGTTATTTAGAGACTGATTTTTGGGCCTATGTTCGTATTTTAACATTGTTCGATCCACTGTGAGCCGCACCAAACAGGAAGTAACGCCATCCACGTCAGCAGTACTCATTTCCTTCAATATTCTGCTACTGTCAGGTGATCATCCGCTTGGACTCTGCGTTGCGGGAAAGCCAGGCAATGGGGAAAAGGATACTTCACTCGGCCATCCTTCCTCGACTGGACCTCCAGGCGATCACACTGAAAAAATACAAAAAAAAAAAAAAAAGCAACACAAAATAATAACAAACTTATTTACAATACATTTCAATTTTTTGCTTTTAAACTAAGTGATCCTATGTCTGAGGATCTTAGCATGAGTGGGTATGCAATAGGAGCCTTCATGGCATCCATTTCTAACTTTTTCATCAATATTATCATTTTTAATTTTTACAGTCGTACAGTTACAAAAGTACATCAGTTTTGGCTTTACGGCAACTTGGTCGCTTAGTTCACCAGTTTTTGGTGGTTGTTTACTCAATTTATTTTTTGCTTTATTTTTCTTTTTAACTTTAACACATAGTTCTTTAGCAGGTTTACGCAAATCTTTACTTTGGGACTCAAAGTTATCTTGGGACTCGAACTCGAGAACCTCTAATTGATCATTTTCAGTTTTAATGTTTTTTAATGCTTCTGTAGCATCACGTTCGGTCAAAAAGTCTATGATAGCAGTCTTATATGCAGGGGAAACTTCTAATTTTATTTGCACAGCTTTAGGAAATAATATGGCTATTTCACCAATCGTGGTTTTCAGTGGAAGTGATGGAATGAACAACTTTCCTAAATTGACACTGGCAGTCTCTTCTTTAGGCATATTCTGTCTTTTACACTCGATGGAATCTATCGTCGATGGCTTTTTTCTGGATTTCTTTCTTTTAAGGAGTTCGGAATTCTCGTCAACTTTTCCTTTTAATTTTTTCAACTTTTCGGCTAACTGTGAAATTTTTTTAACTAGGACTTGTTTTTCATCTCTCTTCAAATAAGTGTTTTCAAGGTTTAGCGACTTCATTCTGGAAACATTCGTCTGACTTCGTCCCTTTCGGCGCGGCTCCTCCTCTTCATCACTATCATCATCTATTTGGATAATGCTCGTTTGGTTTTGTTTCTGTCGTCGAGGCTCCTCTTCTTCATCACTGTCATCGTCCACACTATTATCATCCTTCAAAAGCATCTTATCGTCATCACTTTCGTCATTTTCGTATTCATCGTCATTTTCACTTACGGGAGATTCTAGTGATTTTTTTGACAGCATAACAGGGTGAGGGGCTATATTTTCACATTTTTTAGCATTATTCAAAGTTTCATTTATTTCTGGGGAAATTTCAAAATTTTTGTTCTTAAAGTTCATAGGGGCATCAACAACAACATTCGTTTTAATTTCACTTTGATATTTATCTACAGGGAGTACTGTTACTAAATTTACTTCTAGAGAATTACACTTATTTTTTACAAAAATACCTTTTTCATTAATTGTTGTTTCACCCAGCATTAGTACATTCATGCCTATAATTATATCGTACGGTATCATATTATCATGTACAACACAGATATCAGTTTTACTTTTAAAGTCATCAACTTTAAGATTGGCGTCGAATGAGCCTAACGGCTTTATTGAACTTTTCCCGATCCCCTTCAAAATAGTACTCATAGTATTTAATTCTTTTACATTTAATTTGTCAAAAGAACTTTTACGCAACGATGTTGCTTCACTTCTTGTATCTATTATACCTATGAAATTTATGTCATTTACTTGTATAATTTTACTCATATTTTGATTAACATTAATACACAGTGCATCAACTTCTGGTTTCGAACCTGGGCACTCGGAACTTTTATGCCCGTACTGCTTGCAGGAAAAACATTTCAGGCCTTTGGCCTTATGAGGGCAATCTCTAGACACATGATTTTTTCCCCCACAATTTGTTCACTTCATTTTTAGGACCAAATTTTTCATGTACGTTATAGGCTGCGTGCTTCGGTTTTACATTATAATCAACTTTATCAATTCTATATTTACTTTTCTCATTATCTTTTTTATATATTTCATATAACTTAATTTTCTCTTTGAATTCACGAATATTTTTTGCACCATAAAGTATGATCTTATTTTCATTCTTGTCATTTATTCCTTGGATCACGTAATGCATTAACGCGGCATCTTCAATGTGCCCGTTTCTACTCAGCTCACGCATTTTGAAAAATTATTCTGTAACTGACTCATCGCCTCTAATTTTCCTTTTATTTAATATATCATGCAAAGAGGCGGAATTTATTTCTAATTTAAACTCTTCAATAAGTGCATTTTTTAGTTTCTTATACGTTAATAATCTTTTTTCAGATCTCACAAACAAAAGAGCGTTTCCGCTCAGAGACCTTTTACAGAAAATTATTTTTTGTAACTCGTTTAAATTAAACATTACTGATAACTCTTCAAATTCGTTAAAAAACTCAATAATATTTTCATGCGGTTCGCCGCCAAATTTAGAAATATTGTTTTCAAAGTCACTAAAAGAGACAGTTGCACCAAGTGATCCAGAATTCACATTATTACTATAATTTATACTTTTTTTACCCTTATTATAATCATCAATAACATTATCATTATCATTATCACTATCATTATCATAATCATAACACTTATTTTTGCTGATATGGCACTTATTTTTGCCCATATGGCATTGCACAGAGGAGTCAAGTTTTTCGACGTCATTATCACTACTTTCGTTTTCCGAATCTTCCTCATCCGAATTATTTTCAGAATTTTCCTGTTTTAACAATTCTATATCGCACAGATTCAACAACAATCTATCTCTTAACTCATCTTTACTCCCATCAAAAGGGACATTTAATACATTACAAATAATAATCAATTCATTCAATGAAAAATTTTCGTCGATAAATTTTTGTTTCTTTATATAGTTTTCATCATCTACGACAAAGTTAAAGCCGGAAAATTTTTTTATTCTGCATCGGCTTTTACGATCTCCTTCGTCATTAAAGAGAAACCGATGTAGAATTTTAATTTTACTGTACTTTTCTTTTCCTAGTGCAATACCAATTTTGGGAATATCTCCCAGAGATACCATTTTATAAGAAGATAAAATGTACGTACCTTAGAAGAGCAGAAATAGCTGTTGTTCTAAATTTCCAATTAGTCGACTTGCTGTTTCTAATCCTTAAGAAACCTGAAGAACAATTTTCACACTTTAACACTCCTTAAGCCACAGATCACACTTTACGCATTGTATCATCCACTACAAATTGCAGAACAGAAAAAGCACTCCGCACAAAAGCTTCAGTGTGATTCAACACCGTAGACACACAGTTCAATCACAGTTTTAAAATCAATTAAAAGTTCAGTCTATAAAAGTTTATATAAAGTTTGTTTTTTAAAGTTCGTGTTTCTCGAAAATTCACGTTAAAATCAAAATTCACTTTAAAATTAAAATTTAAGTTGCAATCCAAAATTTAAGTTAAAATTAAAATAATCGATTTATTCTTAATCCAGTAGATTTTATTCTTTATCTTTATCTTAAAATTCGCGTTCTATCCCACTTCTGATATAGTATCAGGTGGGTTGGCGAGCGGTTTAAAACTTTAAGGACAATACTAATTCGAATATTTACTTAACTTTTAATAAAGAATTAAAATATTTACATTTATATACATAGAAGTTAATGAACATTTAAAATCAATTAAAGTATATTCAACAGTTCGTCACTTAGACATAATTTGTAGCACGCATAGTACTTAATTAACTACGTATGTCGAATATAAAAACCAAAGTCTTCGTCGAAACTCAAAAAGAAACAAAGTTATCGAATGCAGGCATTGTGCTCGTCTAGCACACACGTTCCGTCTGAACACCTGTCGAAAACTGAATGTCGTTCCTTCAGCGGCGCTCCCAGCCGCACCAAACAGGAAGTAACACCATCCACGTCAGCAGTACTCATTTCCTTCAATATTCTGCTACTGTCAGGTGATCATCCGCTTGGACTCTGCGTTGCGGGAAAGCCAGGCAATGGGGAAAAGGATACTTCATATATATATATATATATATATATATATATATATATATATATATATAGAATGATCAAAACCCAAAACAACAAGCATATTTATATAATGTTTTGGCTGATTTAAAATAGTTCACTGTATAACATTTCCACAAATATAAAAAGTCAATATTTTATTATTGTTACTTTGAGAAAATAGCTATGAAAGAAGAGAATAACATAATATTTATATATAGAAATCTTAGTGAAATTTTTAAAGAGATAAATGAACAGTTAATTTGTTACATTATATATATATATATATATATATATATATATACAATAATGAAATAAATTATTTAAAATGCTTATGATTCTTCATAGGCTATTTCTACGAATATAAATATGAAAATATTATTATTGTATGTTAACCTAATTTTTAGAAATTATAACTGATAAAGAAATTGAAGTCTATACATACATAATAATAATAAATTTCTGATATTTCACTGAAGAAAAAATTAGGTTTGTATTTTTTTGTCTGACACTTATTTATTTCAAAAAATCTTCTCATTTGTTTTTTGGCTTTTATGAAAGAAGAATGGAAGATTATTCGAAAAAATAAGTTATCATTTTTATTTCTGTCGGATTTTAAATGGATTTTATCGTTTCTTATAAAACATTATTTTATTAAGATTGCTAATAAAATATTGAGATTTACTGTTAATTTTATAAACAAAGAGTAGCTTCATAACGATAATCAAAATAAGCAAGCTTTATCACTGAAATAAAGCTTACCCGTCTTTCTTACGATCGGCCTAACTATTGTGACGCCCCTATTCAGTTGGAAGGCTTTCTTTATCTACAGGGGGTGGTGGACTGTCTCACTCCCGGCAATTTTTGGCTGTGACGTCATGTTCCGAGAGTGTCAAAAAATGTGCTACAACGAAGCTCACGGAAGCTCTCTCTTGGTTTTCGGTCTCGGAAACTCCTGCCGAGATTTATCGAAAAAATATCACCAAGCGCAGAGCTTGTGGGAACGAGTTTTCGGCACCGAAATATATGTAATGTGTCCGCCATTTTAAAAAAATAAAAAATGATGAATTAAAAAGTAAAAAACGTGTACATATGTTATATTTTTTAGAAAGAACTTTCAAAACTATTAATTTTTTGTGTGAACACTATATTCGTATAATTATTACTTTTAAAGATATTCGATTAGAAAGTTCACGAGTGACAAGAGATGTATCCCTTTTGTCAAGTACACTATTAACAGAAACAATCGAATATTGAAGACTAAAGAATAACTTTCTAAATTTAATTAGTTTTTAAGTCCTCAGAGCTATGAATTGGAAGCTAAATTATGTAAATTCATCATTCATAATGAAATACGATGCTAATTTAATGACAGTATATTATAATACATAAGTTACAGTGTATTATGTCGTCAGTAGCTCGATCGTAGCGTATTTGATTGCAGACCCAAAGTGCTCGGTTCGAGTCGCGGACGGTTCGTTTTTTTTTTAATGTATTATATATAATAATAATAAAAAAAAAACGGGGGGGGGGGAGATTTATTTTAAATTTTTTTTTCTTTTTTTTTTTTTTTTTTTTTTTTTTTTTATAAGAAGAATACTTTAAATATTAGGATTTTCCTAATATATGTATATTACTAACAAGGATAGTATGAATACTTAATTTATTAATTATAAAATAAATAAATATGTATGTATATAATTCCATTGCAAAAAAATAATTTAAAAATAAACTGCTTGATCGTTTTATTTTACTGCTGATTGTTATCATTACTAATCAGAAATAAATAAATTATTAAAATACATACACACACACATATGTATTTCGAGTTGATGCTAAATTATTTTCTGGTAAATTATTAATTAAATTTAACCACCCTCCCCTAGAAAAATAAAAATTCCAGTCTAAATAAATTATTTTATAAATGCTTGATTATTCTTCTGTTTTTAAATAAAAAATCATTAATCAAAGATTAAACTTTTAACAACCTTAAAAATTTTTCTTCTATATAAATAATTTATTATTTAATAATTTATTTTTTATTCCTTGCTGAATATTTGTGTAATTCCTGATATAATTTAGTAATTATTTTCTATTTCATGATTAAATAAATTTAACTTTTTTTTTTCTTTCTTTTTTTTTTTTTTTTTTTTTTTTTTTTTTTAGTTAAATAAAAAGTATTTACAAAATAAATTAAATGTTTTAAAAGTAAACATTTAAATTTTGATGACAAATTATTTATTTTAAGCAAATATTCTACGTTTTTTATGACTTTTTATTTATTTATTTTAATTTTTATTTTTTTAAAGGCAAACAAATATTTAAAATATTTTTTTTCTTTTCTTTCTTTCTTTTTCTTTTTTTTTTTTTCTTTTTTAAGAAGAGTACTGCAAATATGCAAATATTAAAATTTTCCTAATATATATATATTACTAACAAGGGAAGTATGAATATTTAAGTTATTAATTATAAAATAAATAAATATTTATATAAATATAGATTTTAATTGCAAAACAACAATTTAAAAATAAAGTGCTTGATAATTTTTTTTTACTTCTCATTGTAATCATTACTAATGAGAAATAAATAAATTACTTTAATTAAACAAATTATTTTCCATTTTTATTCTTTGTTGACGAGTGCATAGATCTTAATTTGTTTTAATAATTAATTTCTCGTAAATGATTAATTAAATTCAACACAAACACAAAAAGAAAAAAAAGTTTCTTTTCAGGTGAAATAAAATAGTCAATATTTTTATTTTATTTTTCTTAATATATATATTTTTTAAACATAGTATGCCCTAAAAATATATCCTTTGAATATATATGTAACACTTCCTGATTTTCTTTCTTTCTTTCTATTTTATTTTATTTTATTTTAATTTTTTATTTAAGTATCATTAACAAGGAGAATATGAATAATTAATTTAATAATTAGAAAAAATAACTATTTTTTTTTTTTTTTTATATATATATATATAATAAAATATTTAAAAAATGAAATGCTTTCACTTCAATAATATTTCTACTTCTATAGTCATTATTAATCAAAAAGTAAATTGCAATTTTTAACTTCAAAAATACAATTTCTTAAATTTCTTTATAATATTTTGCTAAATTATTATAAAGAAAATATTATAAACACACACACATATATATATTTCGAGTTGATGCTAAATTATTTTATGGTAAATTATGCATTAAATTTAACCACTCACCCCTACAAAAAATAAAAATTAAAAATTCCAGTTGAAATAAATTATTTTACAAATGCTTGATCATTCTTTTGCTTTTAAATAAAAAATCATTATTAATCAAAGATTAAATTCTTAACCTTAAAGATTTATCTTCTATGTAAATAAATTTATTACTAACTTACATTTTATTCCTTGGCACTGAATATCTGTGTAATCCCTGATTTAATTTAGTAATTATTTTCTATTTCATAATTCATTAAATTTAACTCAACTTCTTTTATTTTTTATTTATTTTTTTTTTTTTTTCAGTTCAATAAAAAATAATAATCATTTGGATTTTGATGACAAATTATTTATTTTAAGCAAATATTCTAAAAGAAAAAAAAAAAAAAAAAAAAAAAAAGGGATTAAACGAGGATCGAACCGTGGAACTTCCAGACAGCAGAAAGTTACTCTGCCACAGCGCTACTGGCTACCTGCAGAAATTTCTCCCTCAGTCTTAAATTATATTTTACAGCTCTTAAATAGAATCTTCACAATTCTTTCATTATAAACTATGAATTTTACATGGTTTAGCTTAGAATTTATAGCTCTGAATACTCCAAAATTGATTATTTTTCAGAAAATTATTCTTTAGCCTTTAATTTTAGACTGTTTCTTTCGCTTAAAAATGCAGTTGACAAAGCGATGTTCCTCTTGTCACTCGTGAACTTCTAATCGAATATCTTTAAAAGTAATGATTATACGAATATAGTGTTCACACAAAAAATTAATAGTTTTGAAAGTTCTTTTCAAAAAGTATAACTTTGGTGCATAATTTTTGCTTTTTTGTTTCGCCAGTTCTTATTTAAAAATGGCTGACAACGTTGGATATATTCGCTTTTGACCACCTACTCGCTGTGATTGGTCAAAAGTATCCGGTACCGATAAAGTTTTATATCTCCTCACTGGGCTTCCGTTACCGGCTTCCAATACGTTCGTTGTAGGGCAAAGTATGAGTCTCGAAAACGTGAGTGCCGGGATCTTGGAAATTCGGTACCGGGAAGTTTCCGCCACGGAAACTTCTCGGCATGTTCGTTGTAGGGGTCCAGTACAAATCTTGCAATCGATTTGTAACTAACTTCCCGATTAGTTAGACATTTGAAACTTTCAGAAAAGCTCAAAACACTGTGACAATGCATTTTGTAAATACTTTTAGCTAACTGTTTCGGGTCCCTGCTGCTTTCGGCAGCGTTTATGATTAAACAAAAAATTTATTTGACTAACTTCTCAAATAGCTAGACATTTGAAATTTTCCGAATAGTTCCTAACACGGTGACAATGCATTTTTAAAATACTTTTAGCTAACTGTTTCAAGTCCCTGCTGCCTTCAGCAGTGTTTATGATTCAACAAAAAAAATATTTAACTAACTTCCCGACTAGCTAGACATTTGCAACTTTCAAAATATTTCAGAACACAGTGACAATGTATTTCTTAATAATTTTAGCCAACTGTTCTGTGTCCCTTTTGCCTTCGGTAGCGTCACCATGCAAACACCTTTTAACTAATTTCCCGACTAGCTAGACATTTAAAACTTTCAGAAAAGCTCAGAACAATGGTGACAATGCACTTTTTAAATACTTTTAGCCAACTGTTTCAGGTCCCTGCTACCTTTGGTAGCTTTTATATAATTCAACAGAAAATTTATTTTACTAATTTCTCGACTACCTAGCTATTTGAAACTTTTGTAACAGCTCAAAAGACGATAACAATGACAATGCGTTTTTTTAATACTTTTAGCCAATTGTTTCGGGTCCCCGCTGCCTTCGGTAGCATTTATATGAATATGAATCAACAATCGTATAATTTTCCGACTAGCTAGAAATTTGAAACCGCTCCTTAGAATGTACAAAACCAGGGAAATAGGCTGAAAATTCATAGAAATTGGGGGAAAAAAGAGTTAAAATTCCATATAAAAAAGCGTGGGATGAAAACAAAAAAAAACGCACAATGTCAAATGTGAAAAAAAAAAAAAAAGAAAAAATATCACCGGAAAGGATAAAAGGACAAAATTGACTAGAAAAAGACATCGAAGAGCCGTAACGGGCTGGCTGGGGCTTACAATATAACGTCGGGGGTTAATACGGCTCGCCTAGTAAGTACATTACCCTACAATGGTAGGGTAATGAAAATTTTTTGCTTCTGTAATCTTATTTCCTTATTTATCAATAATGATCAAAGTGATTAATAAATAAAACAAAGTAAGATAATATTTGATAAATTAATAAAATTATTATTTGTGCACTAAAAATTTAATAGATAAATAAATAATATTACTGTACACTTAAACTTTCTTTTTATTAACAGCGATAAAAATTAATCGAACAATTTTTGCATTCGAAAACCTTATTTTAATTTATATGTTTTATATTAAAATTAAAAGGGGAAATATGTGAATTAAATAGAAATATATCGAGAATTACTACATGTATATTTATATTTTTATTTGTCATTACATATATATTTTACACAACTCGGGGGCGAGACGCTGGGTACGAAATTTCCGAAATCCACTGATCGGGGGCGAAATTTCCGGGGGTGAAATTTCCGGGGGCGAAATTTCTGGGGTGCGAGATTTCCCGGGGGCGAGATGCCGGGGACGAAATTTCCGTAAACCGTTACAGACACCTTTTAACAAAATAAAATTTTGTGTGACATACCAGACTGTAAAATTATGTAAAATAAATGACTGAAAAAGTATTTTATCTTTTTCCTTTTTCGTTGATTAACGAGGAATTTAGAAAAAGATTCGGGGCGGGCTCGGGCTCGGCCCGAAAGCCCGGCCCGTGCAGACCTCTAAATAGACACTTCGGTACATTCCGAAAAGGTTATATGCTCCTTAAATTATATACCATAATGACGAAATAAAGTTAAGTAAAATAGTTTGGTGTGCCGCTCGCACGACTTTTTCTTACCCTGCATTCTAATGCTACACAGACTAAATTTCAGATTTAGATGTAAAAAATATAAGGGACGGTATTAAAGTTCAATCTAGTTTAAAAATAAGCTAAAATAGGTCTACGGACAGTTTTATTTCGCATATAAATCTGCATAAGGGGGGGGGGCTATAGATGCTATATTGCACTTACCAAAAATTTCGCTTATCGCAATCTAAGATGTTTTTAATGTTCTAGCCAACAAAAAATGTTTTTGGAAATCTTAAGTTAATACATATGGCATGAAAGACATTCAGAACCACATATATGTTAAAATATATACATTTAATAAAAATTATTTTTTTTTTTTATGAATTTTTATTTGACACCCACTCAATGTTCCAGTAATTGACACTGCCAGTTTTTCCTTTTATTAGTAACTGGCACCCTATGTTCCAGTGTCCGACACTGCTAGTTATTCCTTTTAGTAGTTATTAGCACTCTATGCTCCAGTGTTCGACATAAAATGTTAAATTTCTTACATGTAAAATATTTGATTTTATGATTTTTCTTATTTATTAATTATTTCAGGATAGAAGTCAATTACTGGAGTATGCCAAACATTGGAGCACCTACCCTATGTGTGGGTAAGAGAAAGTAAAAATGCCTATCACAAGTAACTTTCTATAAAAAAGAAAGAAAACATTTACTCTATCTTACCAAAAGATTGTATTTTCATACTGTAATACCGTAATTTTTGGTAGATACCCCGCAGTTTATATAATCCAGTTTTGCACAAACAATTTCAATTGATAAATAAATTTATATTTATACGAGCTCTTCCTTTGAAAAAGTATAGATTTCTCTATTAAATAAAATTTCTGGTGGAGAAATGACACATCTTACTTGCAGATTATCTACCAGAAATTACGGTAATTTCGAAATTCAATTCAACTGAACAGTTCTGAACATTTGATTTATTCCAAATGCTGTTGCATTTTAAACAAAAATTGGTGGATAAAGTTGAGAAGAAAAACATTTTCAAACAAACTCCTAAAATAGATGCCTGTCGAGTGGCTCGTAAATCTGCCAACAGTTCAAGCGGTAGACAGCACCACCTAGTACAGATTATGAGACTTTTTTATCCAACTGTCACCAATAATTTTAAGAAGTGGGATTTGATATACATAAAAGGCGAATAGAATCGAAGAAACATCAATTATATATATCATATATCACTTCTTAAAATTATTGGTGACAGTTCAATAAAAAAGTCGCGTAATCTGTACCAGGTGGCGCTGTCTACCGCTTGAACTGTTGCCAAGTTTACAAGCCACGCGACAGGCATCTAGTTTAGGAGTCTATGGTAGAAGGCTGATTTTTTACCAACTATGTTAAAAATACCATCGCCGGGAATCGAACCCGGGCCATTCCGCTTAACGCGCGGATGCTCTAACCACTGAGCTATCCTGGCTGATAACGAACTCGGCACTTCTCACATAATTTACGTTGGCAAGGTCACCGAGTCTGCATTAGAGCAGCTATATCAAGTGACAAATTTGAACATGGCACAACTCCAATAGGCCATGAAATTTCAATTTAGAAATTTTTTAACAAACTTGAAAATTCAATTTTGATAAAATGGAGTGGAAGACTGAGTGTTAGAGCACCCGAGCGTTAAGCGGAATGGACTGGGTTCAATTCCCGGCTCTGGTATTTTTCACATAGTTGGTAAAAAAAATCTACTCCATTCTATGAAATTGAATTTTCAAGGTTGTTAAAAATTTTCTATATTAGGACTATGCTTGGAAAATACTAGAAATACATTTCAAGTTACATTATCTATTTTTCTGTATGTGTTAAATTTAAAATAAACTTTGTTGTGTGTACATAATTTATGAATAAAACACTGGGCTAACTAAAATCAAGGACTACATTCTTTTCTATTAAATGTAATTGATGGAAGTGCTTTATTAAAGTTTACCATATCTAGGAATATTTATTAAGAATAATTACTTTCTCATATCTATATTGTAGACAAAATATTGTTTCGAATCCAATTTTCAACAATGATGTATTGCTTTAATAATACAAAAATAAATTTATAGAATTTGAGCTCTGTGCCTGTCTTTATCAGTATAAATTAAGACAAATATCTGCAGGAAAAAAAAACAAATAGTTGCAGGAAGTTCAAACTGTATATTTCGAAGACCATGTGAAGTTATCAATTAAATAGTTTGACCATGATTGGTAAGTTAAGTTTCAAGGAGTAAAAGTTATCTAAAGAATTTGGAATAAATTTTGAATTTAATAATAGCTTTCACTTTTTACTTTCTTCTATATATATAAGAAAAAAGTATTGGATTCGTGAAAATTTTCGAACTCCAGTTTTCTATGGATTAACACGTTTTAAAACATCCTGAACACGATTTGATTGTTTTTAGAAAATGTTTGTCTTTCTGTGTGTGTATCATAAATTTTCTGGACGCTGAATCTCATGAACAAATGAACTAAAATTAACCAAATTTGGTATTTTGTTAGACCTTGACATAAACCGGTGCTGATTTGATTTCGGGATCAATCGCTCAACAAGTGGCACAGTATTCCCATTTTTTCTAAACTTTTAATATGGCAGTATTGGACAAAATTTCGTATAAATGTGCATAACAAAAGTCATTTTTAACGTGCGATTGTAAAATTAATATTAATTATTAATAATAGATGTAGTAAACTAGAAAAAAAAAAGTTTGTGCATACGGGAGCATCGATTCCTCCTGTCGTCAATACCTTTAAAAAGAATGATTGAATTACAGATCAGTGATAGTTTAAAACAATGTTATCAATTTTTTTCAATTTTTAACAAAAAAAAAAAAAAAAAAAAAATTGATGTTGGCTTAAAATGGGCTTTCTTTTGGCCTATTGTATTGTAATTCTGTAAGATAAAAATCGTCTCCATTTATCATGGAAAATAATTTTCATAAATAATAAATAATGTAATAAATAGTTTGTACTGAATGAATTTGTGTGAAATTATACAGAAGAAAGACTTGTGGTGGCCACATCATATCAGTTTATTATTGTATGTAATATATATTAAAAATTGGGTTAAGGGGGGTTTGTAGTCATATCGAAATATGTGATAAATTAAACTCTTCAGAAATAATTTTGAACTGGTTTTAAATTAACTTTCAAATACAGTAATGATTATTTTACACCTTTAACCTGAAGTCTGCCTTTGTAATATTTAAATCCACTGTAAGATAAAGTTCCGTGAGTGCAACTCCAGGTTATTTTTAATTGATTTTAGTAAATGTATATATATATATACATTTTTTCAGACGATATTTTTTATTGTACTATAGAAGGAAAAAAAACGCAAATTTTTTAGGGGGAATTTTTTTTTTTTTTTTTTTTTTTAGGAAAAAAATCTTATCTGAAACGACAGTAATTAAATGTTTAATTTAGTAAAGTAAATTATTTTTTACTAAATTTTCCATTTTAACAGTTAAATGTACGATAAGCAGAAAAGAAAAAAAAATCAACAATTTTTTTCTAAGATTGATTTTCTAAGAGAATTTAAAAAAAAAAAAAATATATATATATATAGCAGCTTTAATTTTAGCATATTTGTTTTAAATTGAGAAGAAATATTTTATACATAGTTTCTTATTGAAATAGTTTATATTTGATTAAAGAAAAAAAAATTGCGAGTATTTTAAAGAACTATAGTTTTCTTGTTTTATCTTTTCTGTTTCATATGTTTTACGCGTTGATTATTTCACGCCTCCTTCTTATTGCCATCTGTGCTTAAATGCTTCGACCCAAAACACGTGTTGAGTATTCTTCGATGCATTCACCAGTCATCCTTTTTATATGTTTTTCCTTTTTTTTTTTTTTTTTTTTTTTTTTTTTTAATCCATCAGAAGAAAGTACATGATTTATAAAATCTTTCCACTGTTTTTATACGCATTCAAAGACTTTAGGCAATTTTTGTAATAGTGTCTATCTATGTGTCTATCGGTGAAAAAAATTCTCTGGCAGATCTATATTAAGATCTCATGCATGGAATTCCAAAAATATTTACACTTAAGAACCTTGGTATAAATTGGTGTCTATTCAACTGTGAGTGATAGCGCAAAACTGCTGACGTTGTTTTGCTGCAAATTTCCCGACTTACAGAAAGGCTATTTTTAAGCTTCTATGGCGTGAAATTACAAAACACTTGAATTACAAAACACTTGATTAATTTTAGAACCATATGGTGGCACTAGTATGCTTCAATTTTCCAAGTTTACGATGTAAATGTTGGTGTTTGTGATCGAGTTAACATGTCTATACAAGGGATCTGGACCAAAGGAGGGATATTCTCCATAGGGGTGTCTCAAAAAAGTCCTATCCCGTATTTATTCGAGTTACGGAGATAACCATGGAAAACTCTAAACGGCTCTGTCGACGAGCGCGACGTAAAATTGATCCAAAGGCTTTCCGTTTTCCAGCTTCGAGAGCAGAACCTCTAGGCACCTGGTGAACTCCACACTTACAGGAAAGCTGTATCTCAATTTCAGTAGTATATAAATGCATTAAACTTGGTGTGTAAGATAGTTATTATAAAATACGAAGACTTAAATTGGGTATATATCGGCCGATATATGACTATTACTGATCTTGTGCAATCGTCTATATAGGTACTTCTGAGAGTAAAGTTTCACCAATTTGTATATTGAAGTTTGTATGTTATTGTGAGATACCACATATTTCATAAATTTATGGATATATTAGCAGATAAGGGACGTTGTTATATAGAATGTGCGGAAGATAGTTTTAAAATCCAATCGTTAATAGTTCAAAGCTGCAGAAATATGAGTAAATATGCAAGATTTTTATTAATATTTTTACGATTTTTCATTGGAAGCTTTACTTATTACAGCTTTTTACAGGTAAATTTTTAGAATTTTTATTGTAAGATGGTTACCATAAAAGTATGGGCTAAATGGGCGCATCATTATTCAATAAGAATTAATAAATATCATTCGTTTCTGTGGCTAAAAAGTATTGTATAACAGTTTAATTGCTATAAAGAGAACTTTTAAAATTGATTAAAAACGGATTTTAAAATACAGTTTTTTTTCAACATACTATCAACTATGTATATTATATTATTACGAAATGACGACTTTCTTGTGTGAAGCAAGAAAGTTCGTAGAAAACTAGGCAAGTTCTAGTCGACGAATGCACTTTATTAGACATACATTCTCGAATCAGTGCACCAAAACTGTTAATTCAACGAATATTCTGGAAAATATAAAACGAAAAATTCTTTTTTACGACAAAAGTAGATTTAACAACGTTACATATAACACACAGCAGGAGTTTGACTGATTCAGAAACAATAATCAACCGCTTGTTTCACAATCTCTGAGAGACGACCGTACAGAACAACTGTCTGAACACAAATGAACTACTTTTAATTAATATGTTCTTTTTATACTCTTGGTCGCAGTTTGGCGAAAATTCTAGTGAATTCTACACTAGAATCTAATGGAAAATTCGAAATCTCAGCTTCTGTTGAAGATAGAGATTCGTCATTTCTCAAAACTAACTACCCTTTCTCGCCAGATTTGGTCCCTAAGTCACCAAATTCGTCACTATGTCGTTAATCTTTAGTGGAAGTTAATACATCATTTTTTGGTTTCATTTTAACTGTAAATCTACTTTTTCTGGAATTGTTCGTTTGTTGCAGTAAAAGTATTTACTCCTTTGCAACAATATATAGATAGTGAGAGAGAGAGAGAGAAAGATAATCTAATTAAAATGCATAGCTACTTACAGTTATGGAAAATAAAGTACGTTAAGGATAAAATAAATAACGTATAATAATATTCCGTTTCATTTTAAGAGAACCCTTATCAATATTTCTGTGAATTAAGAACTAAATAATGAAACCTTTTGAAACATAAAATCGTAAAGTTTTATGTGTACCATTTTATAATTTTAAACAAATGAGTTAAAACATAAAAGTAATAAATCTTTATCTAAAGAGTTCTATAATATAAATTCAATGTTTAATACATAAATCTAACGGGAAAATTAAAGACAAGCTATAATGATGTCTTTTGCAGCATTCTTATCAAGAAGAAATTAAAGTTTAGCAATTTGTAATTCCCTGAAGAGTCATATTTCAGTTGGCTTACTATAATATATATATTAATTGTTTTGCTAAAGTTAACATTTTGCAAACTATAGGAATTATATTAGTTTCAGTTACATTCGTAACACTTATCTTAATATTTTGCTGAGACGGATTATTATTCACAAATACCATAAGTAAGCTTTTATCAAGTACTAAAGATGAATATTTTAAAAGAAATGTTAATAGCTGGTTTTGAACATTTATGAAAATCAAAATTTTTATCAGATTTCTGCAGTTATGTATTTTACTTCACAAAATAACTATTTAGTTAAATATAACATTTAATATTTGCTTAATCTCTACAATTATAAATATATAAATAAATACATTATAATAAAAGATATGATTAATGATATTAATTGTATATATATATATATATATAATTCAAATGTAATATTTTACACACAATGAATAGCAAATTCATATGAAAACAAAGACGAAAACTCATGCAGTCTGCATGGATAATAAACACTTTCAACTGCAAGTACAAGTTGTACAGCTGCCAACTTATAAATTCATTTCGTAGCATTTTTAGTAGACTCATCTTTTTCGCACCACATTTTTAGAGCAATATATTTTCCCAATGTGTAATTTTACTTAAATGAGAAAATTTTTTGAATAGGTAGGAGGGGGGAAACTTCAAAAATTATTTTTATATATTATTCGTTTAAAATATATATATATATATATATATATATATATGTAATATGCATTTAGGTAGTGAAGTTATGAAGCATTTAGGTAGTCATCAAGCAGTGAACACCTTTATAGTATAATGATATTTTAATAATGAATGAAAGAGCTCGTGAACAATAAATATTTAAACATATAAAATTCTTCATTCACCATAAAATTAATGTAAGCACTACCGATATCGAAAGGACTTGGTTTTCTTCTTCAGGTACAAAAAGCACGTGACAAAAACTAAATGTTTCCTATTGGTTGTGTTCCCTTCTGTTTTTTTTTTTTTTTTTTTATGCTGCTTCGTACTGATTGCTTGTGTTGCTCCTCCTCTTTTGGGTTTTGCTCTGCTTATAGTCTTGCTTTTGCTTTCAAAGTAGTAGCAAGTGTTGTTTTTTTTTTGCATTTGAAGAAGAAAGATCTCATCATTTCGAAACCAATAGTGCTTACATTAATTTTATGGTGTGTAAAGAAGTTTTTAAGTTTAAGTACATGATAATATTTTGTTTTATATATGAGGAACAGGAAGTAAGAAAATCATATTTATAGGTTAAATTCTAAAAAGAAAGTATTAAAATATTGCTTTTATGTAGGCCTGAATATAGTATAAACTTTTCATACGCTCCATATTGTATACTAACAAATTCCTCATAACACGGAAAATTTACATTGATCGATTTTCGTTTATAGTCCATAATGCAAATGAACAACATTGTGGAGGCCATAAAAAAAAATCACTTATTTAAATTATACCTTATTTTACTGGCAGAACGGCTTTCTGTATCTTAAATACATATATTTATATGAATAGGTTGTATGTATAAGGATATTATAATATACTTAAAAAATATAACTCTGATGGACCATAATGTTTCGGAAATTATTTGTGAATCCTTGTATGCAGACCATTTGTTAGGAGGATGAACTAACACCTATACCTGTTTTTTCATAGAAAACAAGCCATTGTAATCTTGAATAAATTAAATTAATTTCAACACATTTTATAGATATTATCGAACATTAGATCGCTGACATGTTCACTGTTTGAAAATCAGACATATAGACTAATTAAATTAACAATTATTTTTGTTTAGAAACGTTTAAAATTCTCAACACAAATAAAAATGTAATTGCTGTAATTTTCAATTATAGTTATTACTCTCTTTGGATATTAAGTAGTCCCGTAAACTTTCATACTAATTGCACCATACTCTATACAAGAACTTTTTTGTATTTATGAATAATAAATGGCAATTTCATTATAATTTATGCTGTGGAAATTTACTTATATAATTTTTAAAAATGCTCCTCATAAAGCGTAATGCATTAGTAGTCTTTTGAATGTTCCTGTATCCTGTACACAACCATTAGGGTTGTTTTTACCATTTTTAATAAGAAGCATGCCACTGTGAACTTTAATAACATAATCAATTTAAAGAAATTCTAAAAATATTTAATGACTTACAACCGCGCACATATGAACGTACGTTCGGCAGACAGACAAATATATTGACATACAGATGAGAAGAGAGACAAACAACCGAAAGTCACAAGCAGTTTTCTACTTTATTGGAAAGTTTTAAAAATTTCACAAGATAATTACAGAGAAGAATTAACAATGCAGAATACTCGCACGAATTGTATACAAAATAAAATCCTGCAGAAAAAAAAAAATGAAAATAAAAATGTTAAAGAACAGCAAAGAATGCAAAATAAATGGAAAGAGCTAAAAGTTTTGTAGAATTCCACCGTAAGACAATTTCTATTAACAGGAAAAAATACAAAAGAAAAAAAATCAAATTAACCCTACAAGGATCCAGTTCCATATGTAGAACACCGACTTTAATCGTTCCTATAGCTATAAAATTATTAGTAGCGACATCTCTTGACATATTGATATTTAGCAATGTAGTAATACGAATCTTTACCTAACGATGTCGTTCGTATTTTTGTTATAGTGCACTCATTGTGAAATCTGAATGAAAGTGATACGTTAGTCGTTTGTCTGAATTCAAAAATAAAAAAAAATTATAGTTATTGAAGAGTTTTGACTCGAAAAAAAATACTGTGTGTTATAACGAAGTGTATATTTTGCAGAGGTAAGTTTTTTTTTTTTTTTTTTTTTTTTTTTTTTAATTACAATAGTAAACGTATTAGTAAATCATATTTTTATGTATGTTCCACATACGGTACGTTGAGCTAAAAAGTTGATTTTTCCGTAAAATATGGTTTTACTTTTATAAGTTTTCCCTATCTTCTGATCACTAATTACAACCTATATATTTTTGTGGCGCACTAAAAAAAAAATTGAGCCTTGTAGGATTAAAACCTTCGTTATCCTATCAACCATTGCATGAAATAAAATTTTTATTATTTTTTATACGGTCAGGGACGAGTCGGATGACTTCTTAATCAGTAGCCTGTAACATCGCATTCGAATGTGCCCACATTTAGTACATTTATTCAAACGACGCGATAAAGCAAGGTATAAGGGGGGAGCGACAATTAGCAATTAGTTATCTGAAATACAAAAACTATAAATCTTTATCTAAAAAGCAATATAATGCAAAAGCATTGTTTAATGTAGAAATCTAATGGGGAAATTAAAGAAAAGTCATAAAGGTGGGATTTGCAGAATTCTTATCAGGATAATTTAACTTCTAGCAACTTTCAATTCTCAGAAGAGCTATATTTCAGTATCTCTTCTATAAAGTATTTCAGCTATTTTGCTAAAGTTAGCAGTTTCAAGCTATATTATACTTGTTTCAGATAGAATCGTAAATTTTACCTCATAATGTTCGGCTCAAAAACATTATTTACTGCAAAGATATATATATATATATATATATTAAGTAAAGTATTATGATCAAGTGATGATACCCAAATTATAAAAAAATGTATATGCTTTTTTTTTTTAAATTGATGTAATATTAAATTTTTATCTGATACTCACAGTTCAAGAAAAACGAATCATTTTCTAGGTGAATAAAAGGTATCTATTTCATATTTATTTAGTTTTTTTATTTTTTAAATATATTTTCAAAATATGTATAAAAAAGTTAAGTATGTATAAATATTTTTTAAAATATTTCGTGCTTCCATGTCATTCCCAAACAAGTATGTTGTAGCTATCACAAAACTTTCTTCTACATCATCTTACATGGCGGCATCCCCTACCTGTTACATATTAAAAGAAGTAATAGTAATAATAATTAATATAATTTCTCGTAATAAAGATTTCACGTATGGTATTTGGTAACCAATAGAGGCTGAAATGTTGATATGTGAAAAATCTCAAATATGAGTAATAGTAGAGCAATCTCTCATCTCATATCTCTATATTAAAGCTGAGATTACCGTTCCTGTAGAGTGAGATAAGTGCAGCCGCCTATCGACCGATCTGCACTCAAATTTATTCAGCATAGCTTTTTTTATGCTAGTCATTATCTGCATCAAGTTTAGCTATTTTATATGCTATAGAAGCGGAGGTATTACCTTTTCGTAAACGAGCATAATTTCAGAATAGCGGCGTTGCGTGTCGGGCGGTATGCACTCGGTTTGAATGAGAATTAAAGATAATGGAGCAAAAAAGATCACGTAAAAAAAAATCAGCTATAAATCTTTAAAAAAAAAATTGCAGCTATTTTAAAAGTTTCCATAGGTATTTTGAAGAAAAATAAAAACAGCGTGTTTCTTTCAGGAAATATTCATGTTTTTTAAAGGTTTCATACTAATTTATTTAAAAAGGTCCAAAATGCCTGCAGTATGTATGCAGTTTTCCAGATGAATTTTTTTAAAGTTTTTTTTCTGATTTTTTTACATGGTAGTTCTAGGCCACATTTTAGGTGACTTAAATACAACACTGTAATGTACTATGTACTATGTGCTATTGTAAATTATAATGTCTTACACATTATGGGCTTCTAAAATCCTACATTACAATTTCACAGTTTTGCAGAGCAGTAATAGTAATAATAATAATATTAAAAAGAAAAAAGCATATTTCTCTTAAAAATATCTATCTATGCATATTTTTATACTGCACTAATTTTTTACTCCTTCCTGAAGAAAATGTAAGGCTTAAAATCAATTATACCTATTGACTAAAACGTAAATTAAAATATTTTTCAAAAGATGCACACAGAAACGAAGATTCAGAAAGACAACATAAAAAAAAAAAGCTTTTACAACATCTATTTTCATTCTCTAAAATCCCTTTTCCTCCTTATGTTACAATACATTTAAAAGTACTTTAATTCATGCACATTCTTTTTATTCATCTTTATACTCGCGATAAGTTATATTTCAGTAAAATACAATAAAACAAGAAATATAAACGGTTAGCACATCTTACTCAGCAGTTTAAACATACGCGGTCGTCTATTTTTATGAGAATTGAAGTAATAAATTCAGCAAATCAGATCCAGTGGAGGAAAGTCGTTTCCAGTGTTTGATATGTCTTTCTCTTGAAATGTATAGATTCTATTATTTGCTTGAAAGGTCGGGAATGTCTTATTTTCGGTTTCACAAATATGCATGCGATTCCAGGACGTAAGGAATCGAAACATTTTTAAATGAATTTTTTTTTTTTTTTTTTTTTCCCGATATTTCAGAAGGGTTGTTTTTCTTTTACATTTTTAGTAATATTTTTGACAATATTTATCATAAATGAGGTAATTCATTTAAAATAGTGAACGCAGCATTGTAATCAAATTTTCTTTTGTATGACTGGTTTATTAGGTATTTAAGGAAAATCAAGTAATAATATCAGAAATATGAAATCAAAATATTTTATTAATAGTTTAGTTAACATTTCTTCTTATATAGAGTAATTATATATATATAATAGCATAACTGTCAAAAATTTTAAGTTTTTTTTTTTTTTTACTTTTTAATTACTAATATTTTCAGAGATTAAATTATATAGTTTTTATTAAAATCACACAATCAACTGTGGAAGAAAATCATATTTATTGAAAATTTATTTCTTTTTTCTTTTCTTTTTTCCGATTGAGTGAAAATAATGCCTGGACCGGGACTCGAACCCCTGATCTTGACTTGTAAGTCAAAGATCCGGGGTTCGAGTCCCGGTCCAGGCATTATTTTCACTCAGTCGAAAAAAAAAATAAAATTTCAATAAATATAAATTATATAGCTTTGCATTTTCTCGGACTTCATTAACCCTTTGACTGCCATGGCTATCATTTGTGATAGCCAGTGATGTTTCCATTGGGGGCACTGGCTATCAGATATGACAGCTAGTTCTTCAACACTTCAGTCCTTGGCTATAAAAAACATATCAGTCACATAAAAATCGTTCTGGAGTTTGATTGTTGGAGGATGCGAATCTCCCCATGTATTGCAAAATGAATCAGACTGAAAAAAATTTTATATATAATTAATTTTATATTGAAAAAAATGCAAATTATATAAAAGAATTTTCAGGCACCGTGGTAAACATTTGCAACTTTGGTTTGGCAGTCAAAGTGTTAGAGAGGTTAGCTAAAAAAAAATCCTTAACAAAACCGGAGAAAGTGCGAAAAAATCACAAACCTTGCAAGTAATATATCAATCAATTTTGGACACACAGAAGTGGAATATTTTGAGATAATATTTGTTAGGATGAGCGTCAATGCTAGCTAAATATGACTATAAGGACTTGAGAACAGTATAAAAAAATTAGTTTTTGCAATTTTCAAAAATTATACTTTTTTTTTTATTTTTTTTTTATTATTATTATTATTTTTTTTTTTTTTTTAACATACCGTATCATAACAGCTTATGTGTTTTGGAACATTTTGTAATTGGAAGTATATGTTTGCAACCAATGGTTGCGGAGATAAAGGCGTTCTCGGACTTTACACATTATATATATATATATATATATATATATAGGGGAATGTCTCCTGCTATGGACATTCTCCGGTTATTCGCACCCCACCATATCTTTTAACTAAAATCAAATATTGTGAATTTGAGTACAGTCAAACTTGTGTACTGATAGTACGCAGTTTTTGTGCTAACACCGAAGTGAATAGACGCATTTGCTTAGTAAGTGCAAGCATCGAGAAAAAAATCTGAAAAAAAGCAGCACAAAAGTAATTTGTGAATATTTTTAGAATGCGATAAATCGAAGTGAATAAATTAAAAAAATGTAAGTGTAATATATATCCATAAATATATTACAATATTGCATCACAAAATATAATTTAATTGTATATAATTATAAATTTTATTTATTTATTTCATTTTAACCCCTTAACGCGCGCTGTCCTCGCTGCGAGGACGCAAAATTTAAGATCCAGCTGCAAAAATTCATCCCGGAAATTTTTTAGCAAAAATTCACGTTTATAACATATAAAAAAAAGCCGGGTTTTTAAACCTTAAAATCTAAAATTTCTTTTAGTTTAATTTAGTTCATGAATTCAGGTGGCAATATAATTTAAATGTTTCAAATTGTCTTGCGCCGCAAAGGGTTAAATGCGTTTCCGAGTTGGATTTTTTGAGAAGTTTAGCTATCTACCTTAATCGCGAGAAAAGTGTTAATAAAAAATCTGATTCAATTTTGCCATCTACAGCTTGAAAAAATTTGTTTAATTCAATTAAAAAATTTCCTTCATTCTGTAATATATATATATATATATATATATATATATAATATATAAATAAAAATTAATTAATTAATTAAAAATAAAAATAAAATAAGTAAATTAATTTATATTTAAAGTTTTAAAAAAAAATAAAGTAAAAATATATATTTTTTAAAAAATCCGTTCCCTCTATTTTTATTTATTTATTTATTTATTTGTGTGTGTGTGTGCGTGTGTGTGTGTGTTTGTTTATTTCTCTCGTTTCCCGTATTTTAGTTGTGTTCCTCTCTGATTGTTTTTGCAGGATGCTTCTTATTCGTTGGTTGTGTTGCTCCTCCCCCTTTGGAGTTTGCTTTGCTCTTGCCTCCAAGGAAGTAGTACGTGTTTTTGCACCTGAAGAAGAAAGACCACGTCCTTTCGAAACCGGCAGCGCTTTCTGTAATTTTATGGTGTTTGAAGAAGTTTATAAGTTTTAATAGAGAGCAGAACATCTCAAATACTGTTAAACTGGAAATTAAAAAAGTTATTATTCTAATTTTTTTTAAAGACATGCTTTAAAATCAATCTTGTATAAAAGCGTCATGCTGTTCTATGAACATTTTTGTGAACATTGAACACACTCAAGGTTCTGTTCTTAAAAACAATCTCACTTGTCTAGGACTTCAATTAAAAAATAACTTTGACATAAATTATCCGAGAAAATTAATACTGAATTCCAGAGCTGCCAACCTAATCCGGCAAATTGTTTGTACCACCCCTTTTTCTACACCATTTAATTTTTAGAGTATTTATTTTCTTAATTCATAGTAAATATATTTGAAGAGAATTACTCTAAAAATTAAGTGGTGTAGAAAAAGGGGCGGTACAAACAATTTGCCGAATTAGGTTGGCAGCTCTGGAATTCGATTTTTTGCTTCAAAAAAAACCTTTCAAATTTTCCATGTCAAAACTACATATAGATTTTTTAAAAGGAATACTTTAAAAAAATAAAGAGATAACAACATTTGTAATAAATATGTTCAAGTTTAAAACCTAAAATAATCTCATTTTCTTCTATTTTAAGTTCAAGCTTCTGACGATTTCTTTTTTTAAATTTATTTATGAATGTCATGCAAGAAAACTATTGCAGTAGAGGTTAAATAAGAATCAATATTAAATGAAAAACTGAAGAAAATGGATTTTTCTTCTATTTTTATCCATTTTCTTTATTCTAAATTTAAAGCATGCAAAATTACGCATACGATATTTCTCCCGTAACTGCGCAATGTTTTGCTTGGAATAAAATTTATCCTGTGCTAAAAAAAAGGCAAAGTTTATAAAACCTGGTGTCAAAGTGCAGTGAAAAATTACGAGAAAAGTAAGTTTTAAAAAATATTTTAAATTTATATTTTACAAATTTCAATTAATAATGCGATAATGATAATTTTGTTGCATAATATATCTTATAATGCATAATTTCTTTTAAATAGTATAAATTACGTAGATTTTTTCTTAAAGTACATTTTGTTTTTATAAATAAATGAAAATGGTTTCAAAAATTTCTTAAAAATTTAACACAAAGCATACACAGAACAAAAAAAAAAAAAAAAAAAAAAAATCCAAGCAAGATTACGGGCAACCCCCGGCAGCTGAGATTCCAGGCAAAGCCCGTGAAAAAACATTTGGACCATCAATGATGTATTTCTCCGTAATTTTACGTTGTGGCTAACATACAACTTACAAGGAAACATTCAAAAGGTGTAGTCTTCAAAAAATATTGAAAAAAATATATGTGCTTCTATTCTTCATAAAACACCAGAATGTGAAAAATTTATAGGCTGAAATGAATTATAGCGACCACAAAAAATTATCAAAATTAAGCATTTTTAGCAATTTATCGCTGTTAGGCGATAAGTTAGCTAGCACCAAAATTGACATGTATGAACAGAACTGTGTTTTGCTTCTCCGCCAAGTTCTCAAAATCAATCGCTTAACAGTGTGAAATCACCAAATATGGTTAATTTGGAAAAAAATTTGTGGTAGTTATTATTACTTCATCCGTATTTTTTTCACTTTCTGGTGATTTATGAAGAGTAGAATCACATATATTATTTTCTATATTTTTTGAAGACGACACCTTTTGAATGTTTCCTTGTTAGAATGAAATTAAGAAAACAATAGCTCTTTTATATCAATTGCTATTTGTATGAATGTATAAATAAACACTCTCAACCAATAAAATTACAATTATATTTTCAGTTTCAAATATGAAGTGATTCTTCATAGTCACTGAAAAGTTAGCACTTTACATTTATAGGGATTTGACCGTAAAAATACAGATTTCAGCAAACTACGCTGATTAATGAATTTTTCCTGTAAAACAATGCCAGTATACTAAACTTATACATTTAAGACATCAATTCGTTTAGCCTACAAAACGATTATTTCCCTTAAAGTTTATACGATCAAATACCATGATTTTTTTTTCTTTACAGTGCATGTAATCTAAAATATCAATATATGGTACTTCTTATTTAATTTAATTACGTAATTTAATTTTTAAAAGTAAAAATGGCATTTCTTAGTTAAATTTTGCACATAAAAGTGTTTTTATTAAATACATATATTTTATTTTTAGAGTAAATGTATTTACTGATTGATTTATTGATACACAAAAATGTTTTTTAGCAAGGGATTATTGAATTTTATATTTTCTTTAAAAGATCTAACGTAAAAATAAATATATTTGATAAAATTTTATAACTGATAATGATTTGACCCAAGTTTTAAATATGTCAGAAAGGTAATCAATATTGAAAAAAATTCTATGACAAATTGAATTTCATGAAGAAAATTGCTAAACAAATTTTTCTAGAACTCTATATAAATCACATTCAAACCGAAATTTGAGTATATACAACAGCTCATTAAATTTATAAATTTTAAATTGGCAACAGTATGAAAAAAAAATTAAAATAAAAAAATAAAAGCTGACAGAAAGTTATGATCAACTTTCATTTTAAAACAGGTCCAACCACTCAGTCATTTTTTTTTAATTGTGTACACAGACTAACAAAGTAATACACAACAAACTAACACACATACAGACGGAATATCTTCAGATACACTCCATACTGATTTTATGATGTTTCGGATTCCTAACAACCCTAGACTTGTAATAATTATAAATTTAAAAAAAATAAAATAAATAAATAAAAAGTAGTGGAAAATTTATATGATAACATAGCCACACTATACTTGTAGTATAGCCTCCTAAACTAGATGCCTGTCGCGTGGCTCGGAAACTTGGCAACAGCTTAAGCAGTAGACAGCGCCACCTGGTACAGATTGCGTGACTTTTTTATTCAACAACCACCAAAAATTTAAAGTGGGATTCGATATACATAAAAGGCGAATAGAATCGAAGAAACGTCGATTATATATATATCATATATCATTTCTTAGAATTATTGGTCAGAATTGAATAAACAAGTCGCGCAATCTGAACCAGATGGCGCTGTCTACCGCTTGAACTGTTGCCATGTTTCCGAGTCCCGCGACTGGCATCTAGTTTAGGAGGCTATGCTTGTAGTGTGGCAGAGAACTAAAAATACTGGTATCCAAAAATCGGAACGGTTTTCAAATATGTTCTATAACAATAATGCGTTTTTGTTTATTTAGATAAATTTAAATAGTATTAATAATAAATCAGATATTGAACTAAAGAAATAAACGTATAGCTATCCGAATAATTATATTAGTATTATAGCTTTTACTCAATTAATATATTCAGCAATTCAATACCAATAAAGAGAATTTAATACAGTTATTAGCAATGTCAATTGAGTAATTTATTATAATTCATTAACTGGAAGAGTGGTGCTTATGAATAAAGAATAGTTATAATATCTCATTAAATTTATATACGGTACATTAGATTAAAAGTAGATTTAATTTTAGATTTATAGAAAATCACTTTTATCATAATCAATTTCAATCAGCATGTAGAGAAAAGGTTACAGCTAACTTCATAAGAATTATTTTATAAATTGATAAATATGTCTTTTTTTTTTTTTTTTCGTGTTATTACAAACCGAAAACATTCTCCATGTAAAAAAAAGAAAAACTGGTTTGAAATAACCATACGATTTTTATTGTCCACTATTACACGTATTACATGCATTTTTTTTTTTTTTCCCAAATTCTTATGTACTTACTGTCATTCACTACGGTATGTTTGTGAATCTCAACCAAATAAAAAAACCGCCTCTCGTTTAAGGTAAATACAAGCTTTTATATTTTTCTCAGGTGTTTAGAGCGCCATGTTAGTAATCCGGTTGCCCCGCGTTCGATACCCTAAAGGTCCAGAGTGTTATTTTTTGCAGATAATTAGTAAAAAAATATGTCAGTTGATAAAAGAAAATTTATCGTTGACTACACAGTATCCTAAGAATTTTTTAAGAGTTTTTTTAAGAAGCCTTTTTCTTACATCTCTTTTTAGAAGCAAAAAAGTGTTTTTTTTTTTGGACTACAAGCGCCCTCTAATGGGCGGAATATTCACTAAAATGTCAATGAAACAATGAACAATACAAAGTAAAAATGATTAGGAAAAACACATAAACATTAACCAAATCAGTAAAATGTTAAGTTATAATATAATAATAACAATAATAATAATAAACTAAAATAATAATAAAAAGGTGCCTCAGACGAATAATAAAATTGCAAATATTGGCTCTTAATCAGAAAATGAAATCACAAAACTTATAGGCAATCGTGTGGTGCTGCCATCTTTTGTGAATTTTAAGAAATAATTTCTCTTTTCTTATCACAGTTCAAATTTCCCCAATTTTGGTTAATAAAGGCATAATCTAACGTGATTTACGACGCGTAAACTCTTTACCCTCGTAATCTCGTTCTCTCGGAAAAGCTATATTTAAGTGTGAGTAAAAATGTCGTAACGAGAAAGGAGTGGGAGGAGTCCAGTTAAAACTTGCCAGAATCATGAATTTTATCAATTTTTAGACTCTACATTAGCGAAATTTCAGACATTATATCTCGATAGAATATATCTTCAAGCTGAAATAGGCAACTGATTTATGCATCAAGTAACGCGTTTGTTTATGCTCTTTCGAATTTTGCGTGTTTTGGATTTCATTCATTATTTCAGTAAGGCGTGGTTTTACCGATCATTAGCAAAATTTCAGAAATTATAACACTAAAACCAGCAGACGAGGGCAATTGTTTTATGCATAAAAAACATGTTTATATATGCTCTTTAGACTGATGCTTTTTTGGATTTTTTTCTACTATTATAGTAAGGGATGGTTTCCTGGTAAGAAAAGTATGACATTTAACGAAGTCAATTTTGTGCACTACAGACAATATATTAGATTTTTGTGTATTCTTTATTAAAAATGAAAACAAAATCAATAACTTTCTTTAAAATTATCACAGATCTGTATTTCCACTCTTCATTATACAGGCAATAACAAGATTTGTTGAAAAATCGAATACTTGTTTACTATTATACTAGCATAAACATATATATATATATATATATATATATATATATATATTAATTTCAGAATGAAAATGGTTAAAAATAATGCCCGAATTTAAATATAGTTAAAAATAATTCTCATCGAGCCAATTAATACGAATTTTTTTTATATGCTCTCACATTAAAAAATTGAAAAAAATGGAGCGACAGCGCTACCTATTGAGCAATATGCGTCAGAAGCAAATCATCCTCAACTTAAGCCAAAAATTCAACCAAATAAACATACAGTTTTCTCTGTATTACTACTAATTTCTACATGTACACATCGACAACATTCTCTAAAAATGGCTAAATCGTGTTTAGGAGCTTTCAATACGTGTAAACTCATCGAAAACTGGTAGATAAAAATTTTCTCAAATCCATTAATTTCTTCTTTAGTAAACAGAAGAAAGAAAAAAAGTATACTTTAATCTTTATATTTAATTATTTAAAAGATTGCTGTCTTATAATTATATACATATTCAAATATATTATCAAATTGAATAACTTTTTTTCTAGCGTCTCTGATTTTACGAATGGATTCAAAAACGTTCTTAACAAACAAAGTTTTCAGTTTGATAGCTATTATAGGAGTAATGCTCCTCGCTTTGCTTTCATGTAACTTTGAGGGATGAGAGATTTCTGTATATTTTGCTACCACTACTTTTATACTTCAATCTTTACCTAATTAAATGACGACACATCATTTTAAAATCATGATAAAAATTTGTGTATAAAAATAGTGGTGTAAAAAATGCAGATATTTGTCAGCTCTCAAAATACCCAGATCAAAATATGGGGAGTACCATCCCTGATATTATATACAGTCGGTAACAAAAGTGTCCAAACACTAGCAAAAATTCCTATGTAAAAAAGTACACTTTATACGGTTTTGTTAAATAAATACTTGCGAAATCCTGTTCTTAGTCAGTGTAAGAACATGATTCAATAAGGATTTATTTAACAAAACCTATGAAGTTTACTTTTCTTACATAGGAATATTTGCTAGTGTTCGGACACTTTTGTTACCGACTGTACTAACAGGTGATTTCCATTATACTGATACTAATACTTTATATGTATGGAATTTTCTTTCTTTTAATTTTGAATAAAAAAATAAACCTATAATTACTGGGGGCATACTATATTCAAAATTTATTATAAAAATACGTTTTTATGTTAATCTTTTTATACTTAGATTATTTTATAACAAGCAAACTATAGCTCTGGAAAATTAGCTATCAAAACGGATTAAGAAAAGTGTGAGAAGGGATATTAAATGTTAAGTACAGTAATTCCTATTGTAATGTAATTAAATAAGCAATTAAAGTTTTAGTGGAGAGGTTTTAATCCAATTATTAGGAATGTCAATTAAGTATATTTTCCCATTAATTATTTAAATGCAGTGGTGTTATCGAGAAAATAAGTATTACAATACAATAAGTCCAAAATTAATTAGTATATTCTATATTTACACGTAAAGCTCACTCCGCTGTAATATTGTGATAAAAATATATTAAAATGTATTTCAAACTTTTTTTTTTTTTTTTACATAGTGAAGAGTGTACAATATATATTCTTGCAAACAATGAATTCCATTGTCATTCTACGACAGGAACACATTATTCATTGTCTAAAGTATATATATATATATATATATATATTAAATTCCATTTTCAGACTCGGAAAATTCCTAGTCCTTAAATATGTATTCGTTTTGGAAAATTTGATTTTTTACAATTTTAACCCGTTAGCGCTCAGTGTCCTCATTTGAGGACAGCTAATGAAATGGCACATATATTTTTTGTGGTTTCTTGGAATGATTTCTGCTTTTTAGTGACAGTTTATAGCGTCACTCTAAAGGATCCCTGAAAGTTTTATGTGTCTACTATTAATTATTATTTTCTAATTTGGATAGTCATTTTAGGATTTTTCATTCGTCGCACATATATTTGCTTTTTGCGCAGGTATACTAACTTAATTCAAGTTGAATAATAATATATAATATATTACTTTACTTTCGATATCATTGTCAACATATAGTAGGAAATTAATCTGTTACCTCAAAGTTTTTCTATCTCGAAGTTTTCTCGCTAGAACACTAAACGTCAATAAATGAGGATAGGTTTTAAATTTAATACTATCAGAAGAATTGTTTAAGTTAATATATTTTACTGTCAGTTGTCTATATTAATTTAGAAATGAAATAATCAGCTAATAATATTTTGCAAAATTATTGCGGGCGTTAACGGGTTAAGCTGTGGTAGCCACTACTCCCTCGTTTCTTTCATGCTTTCATTCATTCTTTCTTTCTTTTCTTTTCTTTTTTTTTTTCTTTTTTTTTTTTTTTTTTTTTTTGATAAAATTTTTTCATTTTGTTCATATCATTATTATTATTATGCTTCATTTAATGCTACTCAAAAAAAAAAGAAAGAAAGAAAAGAAAAGAAAAGTGAAGTAACCAGCTAATAATATTTTGCAAAATTAATTAGGGCGTTAACGGATTAATATTTTATTTTCTAGCTAAAAATTACGAAAAATGCACTTTATTATTTATAACACATAAATATAAAATATATGAGATATAAAAAAAAAGAAAAAAAAAAAAAAAAAGAGAGAGAGAGAGAGAAAGGCGAGTTCTAATTTAACGGTTGTGAATTCTCTTATTGTGAAAACGGAATTTTAAAAAATACATTAAGTAATGAGTAAATGTAGAAGCAAGTTTTCCCATAGAATAACATGGGTCTTGTCTGTTGATGGGATTAGGTATCGTATGGTCTTAAGGGATCTCTTCATTTACCGGTGCCGAAAACCTAAGCCAATGTTATTCTATAGGAAAATTTGTTTACTTATAACTCATTAACTAATACATATTTTTAAATTCTGTTTTCGCATTCAGAAATATCACAACTGTTAAATTGTCGGACGCTTTAAATATATATATATATATATATATATATATATAAATTTCAAATATTTTATTTTGAAACTGTAAAAAGAAAATTTTTCACATAGGGTAAGTGCACCAGCATTTGACACTTTTAGAGCAATCTCTGATATTTTTAATGTTCTAGTCATCAGAATTTTTTTTTTTTTTTTGAAATTTTAAGTTGGTACATATGGTATGAAAGACATTCAGAACCACATATATGTTAAAATATATACATTTGATAACAATTATTTTTTTTATGAATTTTTATTTGACACCCACTCAATGTTCCAGTGATTAACATTGCCAGTATTTCATTTTATCAGTAATTGGTACCCTATGTTCCAGCAGTGTTTGACACTGCTAGTTATTCATTTTACCAGTTATTAGCACCCTATGCTCCAGTGTTTGACATAAAATGTTAAAATTCTTATATGTAAAATATATGATTTTATGATTTTTCTTATTTATTAATTATTTCGGGATAGATTTCAATTACTGCAGCATGCCAATCACTGGAGCACCTACCCTATTTAAAATTCGTATTTTAGAGCTTCAAAATAAAACATTTAAAATTTAAAAAATCCGTTTTTAAAAAAACGTCCGTCAATTTAACGGGTTTGGTTTTTCTGAATGTAAAAACAAAATTTAAAAATATGCATTAGTTAATGAGTTATGTTTAAACAAAATTTCCCATAGAATAACATTGGCTTGGGCTTCCGGCGGCGGTAAGTGAAGCGGCTCCTTAAGATGAAATTTTGATGTCATAAATAAATAAAAATGTGAATATCACCTCATTTTAATAATTTAAATTCTTATTGATGAGGATTTAAATAAGACGTTGCTTAGTCTATCATTAGCACATAGATGTCGAAAAAAGATCAGAAATTTGAAAAAATGATGATGGAATATGGAAAAAGAAAAAAAAAAATATTTTTTATCATCTTTATTTTTATTTATTTTATTTATTTATTTATTTATTTTGTGAGATTAGAGGTTTATTCTTCAGATAATGCACAATTTAATTATAAAACAGTACAATAATTCGAATCTTAATTCTTTAAATTAGATAATTACAATGGAAAATTTGCACACATGGGGGATTTGAACAAAATTTTATTTTTCTGGTAGTTTTAGGCTCATAAATTTCAAAAAGTTTATTAAAAATACAAAAAAAAGTTCTCATTAATTTCAAAAATAGCTTTAAAATTAACCAAAAATCATGTGACTTCAAAACGCTGTTTAACGTCACACTTTATGATGCTTCAATGTTTACATTTTGTTAGCCTAGTTAGCAAGTAGCAATTCGTTTTAACTTTCATAATTATCAATCGTTTATGTGATTTCTGAGCATTTCTTTTTCATTTTAAAATCATTTAATACCATTATCATCATTTTTCCTTATCATTATTTTCAATTGTTTTCTTTTCATGGCGGTTGCCCAATGTTTTAGTTTAATAGGATTCTGTGGATTGCTCAAGAATAGCTTTTGAGAAGCATTTAGCCGTTATATTAGTGCAGAGTGGTACAATACAATATTTATATTATGATTTTTTAATATCCGTCATTATTATAAAATACAAAACTTATTTCACTGATTTAAGAAGCAAAGCAAAGCACAAAATCGAATGTAAACAACGATTACTCCCGTTTGTTGTCATAAAGATTGACATCACGATATTTTATACTGCGTTTTTCGATAGAGTAAATAGTGCGATATTAAAATTGTTATAAATCAGTAATTAGATTTCAAATAAAGAAAATGTTTGTATTTATTTTCTTACCTTTTCATATTCTATTATATAAGAATAAAATCAGAAAACGTGCAAATTCTCTATTGAGTAAGTATTTTTATTCTAAAATAAATACTATAATTACGTTAATTTAATATTCAGTTCCAGATTTTCGTGCAAAAAATAATAATCAAGATAATCCATTAACTCATCATTAGGTATAAAACAAATTTAATTATTCTGTGGCAGGAAAGCTAAAGTATGTTAGTCAATTTCATATTGTATCATTGCATAAAAATTTAAATATGATGTTTAACTGCCCTCTTCCCTTACCCTCGCCGGAAGCCCGAGCCAATGTTATTCTTTGGGGAAATTTTCTTTACAAATAACTTATTAACTAATACATATTTTTAAATTATGTTTTCACATTCTGAAAATTCTCAGCTGTTAAACTCACGGACCTTTTTTAAAAATGTATTTTTTTAATTTTTAATATTTTATTTTGAAATTGCAAAATGAAAAATTCTCACGTATTGAAAATTCGTATTTTGCAGCTTCAAAATGAAATATAAAAAATTTAAAAAGTATTTTTTTTAAAAAAAGTCCGTCAATTTAACAGCTGGGAATTTTCAGAATGTGAAAACAGAATTTAAAAATATGTATTAGTTAATAAGTTATTTGTAAAGAAAAATTTCCCATAGAATAACATTAGCTTCAGCTTCGGGCGGTGGTGAGTGAAGCGGGCCCTTAACAAATGAGTTAAAGAGTTTAAACACTAAGAGAAAAATGCTTATTTTATTTTGAGTATTTTTTATAATTATTCTTCTCGTTATAGATGATGATCTTCATATAGATAATTAAATAAGTTTCTACAAACTTAACATAATAACCCCATAATTCTATTTCTTATTTTAAATTCATTATGCAAAATAATGTAGGCAAATAAAATACTATAGATTATGAACCAATAGCTAGTGAAACATAAAATAAGGAAAATGAGCTGACAAAATTAAAAAGAAGAGTTATTACTTGAAATCCAATAATGCAAGAAAAAACAGTGCCATATATTTTGAAGCCATGACTAGACAGATATAAATTAAGAAAAATGAATAGACAAAATTAAGAAGTTGAGTTATTACTTAAAATAATTTAAATAATAGTCTGTATTTTATCTTTATATGTCAGTTTTTTATCGGTATGTAATGTAAAGGGTTAGATTGTTACATTAAAAAATAAATAAAAATTCTTTTCTATAGTAGTATGTCTGTAATCTCCCATCGAACAATTAAATGTTTATAATTGTTCACTGAGTAACTTTAGATAAATTTAAAACTTCCGTTCTTCATTTTTTAATAGTAAATTTTTGAATCAATTTCTAAAATTAATTTTTTTGATATTGTCATCTTCAAATATATTTCAAATCTTTTTTTTAACGTTCTTTACAACCTGAAAATAAAGGTACGTAAATTTTTTAATAAAGCATTAAGTAATAGATTTGTATTAAAATATCCAAACTTTCGTAAATATGTATGCATAATTTCTTAGTATAAAAAGCGTGTAAAACATATATAAAAAATAAATTTTTAAAAATGCTAATAACAAGTAATTTGAGTGTATATATATATATATATATATATATATATATATATATATATATATTCTTTCTAGCATACTAATACATGACTCGTCTTGTTGCTAAATGCGCAAAATGTTTGTATTATTTTTCTTTTAAATCAACTTCTTTTTATTGAATTTCCTTTTCTTGCATTGACTTTCCATAACCATTCTTATTGCATTATTTTGCTCTATGCTTTTTATTATATTTAGATTATAATACACCATTTGCATACAACATACAATCTGGGCCTCTGATTAAGTATTGTACTTTTGAACGCCTTCAATTAAAAATAAATAAATATATATATATATATATATATATATATATATTTTTTTTTTTTTTTTCAAATTGTTCATGCTCTCCACACTGTAAAAAATATGTTCTTAAAAATAAGTATATATTGCCTCAAAATAGCCCCGAAACAATATATACTTAAAATTGAAAACCCATGTACTCATTTTTGAGTATATTGACATGCTCAAAAATGGGGTTGACCAATAAGAGTCACAATATCCCCATGTTTGACATGTCAATGTACTCAAAAATGAGTACATGGGTTTTCAAATTTAAGTATATATTGTTTCGGGGCTATTTTGAGACAATATATACTTATTTTTAAGAACCTATTTTTTACAGTGCAGATGATATCATTTCATTTTTGCTTAATGTACGAAAAGGTATTCATAGTATGTATATAATATAGAGATAGATAGGTAGATAAACTAAAATTATCAAGCCAAATTTCGTTAACATTATCTTTGAAGACTTGTGTTATTACAGAATTTGATTTATAGATAATATAAGAACGCATATAGGTGAGAAATTAAAACTAATTTTTAATGTAACGTTGCAAATCACGTATTTAGAAAGCAAATTAAGCATTTTTATTTTACTAAATAAGAGAATCGATAAAGCGTTATCTTTCTAATTTACTAACCAAATAAAACAATGATCGCGTAAAGAGAAAAACTAATTTAAGATAATCTCATCTATGATTAAGTGAACTGAAAACGTATTAGATGAAAAGCCGTCTAAATTAAAGTCAGCTTAAGGCTAACAATAACATTCGACTTCTGAGTGAAGGCAGTGTGTTTAGATTAAGATACAATCTCGATTGATAAATATATTTTTAATTCTTCTAGTGTTATTTGGGAAAATATACAATATATAATGAATACTACATGAAAATTGATTTACTAGCTTTAATTCTAGTGCTTTTTGTAAAATGTTATACGTAAAAATATCTCTTAACGACATATATATTTTAATTTAAATTCTATGAAAATTAAGTGTTAAAGATTTTTTTAAATAGTAGTATTAAATAACTATGAATAAATATAAATTATATTCTTTAACATGCATGGGGTTGTGACATAGCTTCCTAAACTAGATGCCTGTCGCGTGGCTCGGAAACTTGGCAACAGTTAAAGCGGTAGACAGCGCCACCTGGTATAGATTGTGCGACTTTTTTATTCAACTGTCACCACTAATTTTAAGAAGTTGTATATGATATAGATAATTGACATTTCTTCTATTCTATTTGCTTTTTATGTATATCAAATCCCACTTTAAAAAATTTTTGGTGGCTGTTGAATAAAAAACTCGCACAATATGCACCAGGTGGCGCTGTCTATCGCTTGAATGTTGCACGTTTCTGAGACACGCGACAGGCAACTAGTTTAGGTGACTATAATTGGTGACCTTTCATTTTCTTCTATATTATGCTGTACTAAACATAAAAATATTATTTAGATGCTTACAGATATGATTATATTGTAGACCTTTTTCTTTTTTTTTTTCATGCGTGGCGCCTGAAATTTTCTAACTGATTCTCAGTATTTTGGAGTTGCGAATTCTGAAAATTTCATGCATTTTGTTCTAGCAACTCTAGTTTATTAGATGTTGTAATTATAATTAACGTATTGCTTTAGCACTATTACTATTATTATTATTATTATGAAAATATAATTAAACTCGATGAATGGTACTGAGGCAGCTGCGTGATCGTCATTCTGTATGGTAGTGCAGAATTTCCTTAAAGGCTCCTAACTTTGGAAAACGAGTGTAGAATATGCTCAATACATTTTGTGCGCTTGGTTGTAACATGAGTATGAAATTACACTATCTGAACAGACATTTGACTCATTACCATATTGTTATCAGTGTAGTTACATTGGTACAAAATGTGGATAAGCTAAAAATTAGGGATGTGCCAAAACTGAAAATTATTTTGTAATAATCCGTCACCCAAATATAACTAGAAGTAAGGCGAAAATTTTAGGCCCCAAAATTATTGTTCCCCAGTATTATTATGAATGATAATTTTAAAATATGAAACAAAAATATTCGGATATATTATGAAACATAAGTGGAAATTACTTAAGTGTATTTTCAGATGCATTAAGAGGTGTATTACAATATGTTAACCCCTTAACGCTCGCTGTCCTCGCTGCAATGACGCAAAATTTAAGATCCAACTACAAAAATTCATCCTAGAAATTTTTTAGCAAAAATTTACGTTTATAACATATCAGAAAAGGCCGTTTTTTTTAACCTTTAAATTTAAAATTTCTTAGTTTAATTTAGTTCATGAATTTCGGTGGCAGTATAATTTAAATGACCCGAATTGTCCTGCGCCGCAAAGGGTTAAATTATTAGTTCACTTATGGGGTATATACAATTTCATCATAGCTGCCAATATTTTAATTTATTCTGGAGTATTTTCAGCCCCGTCTCTATTTCGCACCACTTTATTTACTCGTATAAAAAAAATTTAAACATATAACATATAACAAAAACATATAACACAGATAAAATACGAAATAAAGGTGGGGCTAAAAATACTCCGGAATGAATTAAAATGTTGGCAGGATTGCATAGCTGCCAATATTTTAATTTATTCCGGAGTATTTTTAGCCCCGCCTCTATTTCGCACCACTTCATTTATAAAAAAGTTTTCTCTAATATATAACACCGATAAAATAAGAAAAAATGTCTCTTAAAAAATAAGGGGTACAAAATAAAGGCTTGGCTAAAAATACTCCGGAATAAATTAAAATGTTGGCAGATGTGGGTATGTTTCATACAATAAATAAGGCAAAACAAAAATGTAAGATTAGTATTTTATAATTATTATTATTTTTTTGTTTTTTCAACACAATATATGTTTGAAGGTTTCATTACCAAAGGAAAATATATTGAAGATTAAATTATAAAATTGGTAGAATTAACTTAAAATTGATTTATAATTGCTACAAAAGCGTGCTATTTCTTTCTAATTTTTGCATAAATATTCCAAAATTTTCTTATTACAAAGGATAAAAGTAAATGAAGTATGTAATTTTTTAACAGAAATAAAAAAATTCCTATTTAAAATTACAAATTGTATCATATGTTTACATAATCTCATCAAATAATCTATCCATCATTCGATAATTTATTTCACTCAGATATACTGCATTAACACCTACTATACTATAGCATAGAGACACTAAGTATTTAAATATATAATGTAACATTACGAGTATTAATATTAGGTACTATAACTCCAAATTGAATGAAATCAATTAACTAATTCAAAGTCGAATAAAGCTGTTTTAAACGGATTAATAAAATTGATGAGTATGCTCTATCTCTAATTTGCCAATCATATAAAGCGATGCTTTGTAAAAAGTGACTTTCTATCATACAGTAAGTTCATAATTAAATCATTAAGCACCATATTCAGTTCCATGAGAGTATACTTAGTACAATATGTTCTGCATTTCATAAAAATGTTTTGTATAATTATATTTAATTTTCAACGCTTTGTTAAGTCACATATAATACTATGTGATGAAATAAAGTTTTTATTTTTTATTTTATTTATTTATTTATTTATTTATTTATTTAACCAAAATGTAGTACAGATAGCATTGTTTTAGGGTGAAATTCAAGAGAATATTTATTAGGAATGTTATTTATGTAATTATCATAAATAACATTTTAAATTACGCTCTACTTTATTTCAGATGAAAATATGTTCCAAAATTAATATTTATGTGGGCTACAGAAAGAAAGAAGCCATCCTCTCAGAAGAAGATCAGAACTATGATGGCATGTCTCCGGATCATCCAGAGGGGCAAATCTCAGACCATTGCCAAATGCCCGAAGCATAACTTTAGAGCGACGGGAAATTCACTCTTCCGAACATCTATAATAATGCCCAGCAATCTCAGATAGAATTGATGATTTATCCCTAGACAATAAGGACCAAATTTCCCTAGAAATCCCTACTCCACTTATCTGCCTAGGCATTGAATCAAACAGCGATTGGATGGCATGTACGGGTAAAGCACTTCATGAAGTTTCGTCACGATGCCATAATTCATCGACCGTAGTTACTGGTGAATGGTGGGGGCCAGTCGCTTTTGAACGATTGAACAGTCATTTTCATTGGTGCAAGATCAGGAGAACGCACTGGCCAGAGCAACAGTCGAACATATCCTGCATCAAGGATGATCCGGACAATATTTACAACTTGCGGTCGTACATTGTCCTGCTTAAGTATTGTGTTTCGTAGGCCTTGAATTTAGGGCACAGCGAAGGGCCTTAACTCGTCAGAAATGTAATGGCTGGTATTCAGAGTGGCGGGAATCAAAACAAGAGGTGATCGAGACGTGTATCCAATGGTACCACATACCATCACTCCAGGTGGTGACTCAGTATGCAGCTACCAAAATTTTGATTACCCTCAAAACTGCATCACTGATACGGACGCTTTTAATGTGTGATAAATGACGAACCTGGAGGCAGGGAGGGCGTGAAGTCGCCATTCAGACAAATCACAATCCTGTTTACAGCATCAAGATTGCCTTATCCGTATTTAACGGCTTTGTCAATAATGCACAATGCCAGCTGGGATTCGACATCGTCACACTGTCCACCACATGCAATGATGGTATGGGGTCCCATTGGATACACGTCTCGATTACTTCTTGTTCGCATTCCCGGCACTCTGAAATGCGGTCATTAAATTTCTGGTGAGTTAACGCCCGCACCTCCTCTCTATATTCAAGGCCTCCGCAGCTCCACATTTAAGCAGGATAATGCACGACCGCAAGTTGTCAGTATAATCCGGAACTTCCTTAATACATAATGTGTTCAACCGTTGCTCTGGTCAGCGAATTCTCCTGATCTCGCACCAATGAAAATGACTGTTTAATCGTTGAAAAGCAACTGGCCCCCCACCACTCACCAGTAACTACGATCGATGAATTGTGGCATAGTGTTGAAGCTTCATGAAGTGCTTTACCCGTACATGTCCTCCAATTGCTGTTTGATTTAATGCCTAGACAGATAAGTGCTGTTGTCGCTCACAGATGTTGCTGCTTTATGTACGGTTTTCTCAGTACATGTTACTCCAAATTTTCTGAAAGTTTAATCAATTGTTCTTCTTACTATAATGAATGTGTCCAATAAATATCATTATGATATTCTCATTCCTTCTTGGTGTTGCATTTTTTACAAACAGCAGTGTATATCAGAATTTGATACATTTATTACCTTTCATGAACATAACCAGATACATTTGTAACCCTCTAAATTGAGGAAAGAAATTACGCTTTTCCTCAAGACCAAACGTCTAAATTTTCTTTCTTTCAATATTTACACAACTACGTTAGGTGCTAATTAGATTTCGGTGTATGCGTCCAACCTCTGCTCATCAAATAAGTATTCTTAGAGGTGTAAATGTAAATATTTTTAATAGGATATTTTTTATATTATAATATAGTATTTTAAAACTTACAAAACAACTCCTTTTATTACCATGTTTTTATTAACTTCGATTCTTGTTTGCTTGTTTAGTACAAATCTTGCAATCGATTTTTAACTAACTTCTCTACTAGCTAGACATTTGAAACTTTCAGAATAGCTCAGAACCCGATGACAACACAATACTTCGAAGCCCGATCTTCGAATTTTTGATCAGTTTTCTTTTAATTAATTAAAATAAGAAAATAATAACCTCCTAAGAGCTATAAAAATAGTCATTAAAATATTAGCTATAATTTAATTGTGCCTAAAAAAAAATTACGAGTTTATTTTTTATTCGACATAAAAATAAATGCATTTAATGAAACGTGAACGTTGAAAAATTGTAAAAAGTTAAATTTTGCATCTCACAAAAATTGACGCCATTATCACTTTAAAAATTTTATACGCATTGATAAAGTGCTAATGTAGCTATGATTCAACAGAAAATTTAAAAACATGGTATATGAAAAGCTTTTTATCTATTTTTAATATTACAATATAGTATTTATAAAACTTCCAAAACTAGGCCTTTTATTTTTTAATCATTAGGTGCGATAGCCCATCTGGCGCAGGAATGATCAGCGCCCACGTGGTGAGTCAGTTTCCAGGTGCCTGTTTCGAATTCTGGGTAAGGCATGAATGTTCATAAAAGTTCGGAATCCATTTTAAGCCATAGGTGTTATGATTTTGTTTTGTGATAAATAATGAAGCAAAAACTGATAATAGACGGACAGCTCCAACCCAGTTTTGTCACTACAATATAATAATAGACACATTTATAAAGGTCATCATTTTATGTTAATTAATTTAAAACTTTAATCATAAAATTTGACATTCTTTAGGTAAGGTTTTTGAAATTATTTAATTATGATTGAATTCTCTATTGAATGAATGCCCGATTCTTCAATTCATTTGATTTAGGTTAGAGGCAGTTTTCGCAGGAAGCTTGCAAACTAAGAGTTGCGAGGTTGTGGAGTCGGATCATTGGCTTTTACTCTGCTTACTTAAGCACTCTACGAAAGATTGATAGAAGTTGCTAATTTAAAAGGGAAGCTTCGTATTTTGCGAGAATTAACAAATAAAATTAATTTCAGTGTTGAAAACAGAGTTAAATAAAAAAATGTAAATTACTTAAGGTATAAAAGAAATGTTTAAATCGTGTTCGGTGTGGCTTTGGTGGTTTCGATTCGATGGTATAGGTGACTAAGGAGGTTCTGCCTTAGTGCTGATTAAGTCTACTGATACCGCGGCAAAAGTTAGGAGTGTATATTTCGGCCACAAACGTTTCAGAGTTAAAGGCATTTAATTATGTTTGTCGACAGTTTCTTCATATAATTATTATAATTTAAGTTATTTTTTTATAGTTAGATTGCAATGCTACCTATTTTTATTAATTTATTGAAAGTATCTAGCATTTATATTTACACGAAAAGAGCAGAATATTTATGTTTCAGAAGTCATTAGTAAAAGTAGCCCCATTCCCCTCCTCTATTGAGTTGCAATTAAAGTATATTATTAAATTTTATAATTGACGCTATGATTTATTGATTCACTACACAGAAGGTAATTGAGAATTTAGAAAGGCAGCCTTCTCTACAAAGGCACCTGTCTTTACAAATTTGGCTTATTATTTTCCTTACATAGGTAACGCATACCCCTAATTTCAAATATTTTTCACTAGTATATACGAATATATGCAGCTTAAAGAAAAAATATATTTAAAAGGTATTCTTACAAATAATTGTAAGAATGTAAAAGTTTAAATGTGTTAAAATTTAAAAAATAAATAAATTTTAAAGTTATCTTAATATAAACCTTACTTAAAAAATATATTAAAATATATATGTATATTACTTACTTTAAAATTACTTTCATTACTTTAATGCATCTTATAACACAAACATAAAATCTCATACTAACTTGCAGAGTAATAGTATATATTTCATAATATAATATAAATACAAAAGTATACCAGTAGCGTATCGTGAATGACGGTTTGAGTATGCTTCACTCAAGTAGTTAGAAACAGTGCATTAAAAAAGTTATTCAATCATCTTATTGATTAATTCGCTTACTTTGAGAAATAATGTAGGTATGACGACATTTCAACAGCCAATCAGAATAATGAGCTTTTTCTGAAACGAACTGTTTCTAACTACCCGTGTGGATCATACACAAAATGCCATTCACGATACGCCACTGAAGTATACATATCCACTACAAATTTTAGTGGGCTTTTTACTTCCATTACCCTACTACCGTAGGTAATGGAATACAGTATTGTATTCGGTCTGAAAATTCGATATCGGGTTTTCACCTGATTTACACGTTTTAAGGTCCCCTGAGTCCAAAAAAGTGGTTTTTGGCAATTGGTCAGTGTGTATGTATGTGTGTGTGTGTGTGTGTGTGTGTGTGTGTGTGTGTGTGTGTATTTATGTGGAGAATCTTCTGGCTATTATAGCTCAGAAACTAATAAAGATAGAGCTACGAAACTTTAGAATTAAAATACGTCTGCTGTACAGATGAAATTTCCAAATTTTGGTGAAAATTGAAAAACCGGAAGTGGGACATCGGAAACCGGAAGTGAGACCGTAAGTCCGTATCTCAAAAACGGCTCTAACAATTTTCTTCAAACTTGCTATATAAACACTCTATTAGATGTCCTTTCGAATGATATAGTTGGTTAGGTCAGGAAAATTGATAGGCGTCCTGTATAAATAGCTCAATTTCAGGCCTCGCAAAGGCGTTCCTTTAAAAACGGTTGTACGGATTTTTTTCAAACTCGCCATTTTAACTCACTTTTAAATATGCTTTTGTATGTAATTATTGTTTTCCTGTCAATAATTGAGTTTAACCGGAAGTGGGACTGTAAGTCCGTATCTCAAAAACGGCTCTAACGATTTTCTTCAAATTTGCTATATAAACACTCTATTAGATGTCCTTTCGAATGATATAGTTGGTTAGTTCAGGAAAATTGATAGGCGTCCTGTATAAATAGCTCAATTTCAGGTCTCCCAAGGGCGTTCCTTTAAAAACAGCTGTACGGATTTTTATGTCTTCTGATCACATTATCTCCAAAAATGCATATAATGCGTGTTACAGTGGGTAATGGAAGTCGTGTGGTTGTTTCACACCAGATTTTTTTTTTTTTTTTTCCTTTTTTTTCAGTCCTCATATTACTGTTACTTATTAAATTATTTTTCTTGTCTAGAAAACTACACATGAAGCTTAAAAAAGTATCAGGGATCAAATATTTGCAAAATTATAATTGGAAATTCCAACTATACTGTAAAACCTCTTTTTTAAATATGTACAGAATCTAAAACATATTTATTACTTTATCTTTAAATTTTTTTCACTTCTCAAATAAAATTTTCGGATTAAGCCGTAAGTTAATTCTGAAAAACAATCTTTTGTGACGTCCTTCTTTATTTGAAAGGAAGTGTTAAAAGTTTTTCAAAGTGTATGTAACATGAGAGATAATGCATAAAAGAAAAAAAAAATAATTTACTTTCCCGAAACAGATAAATTAATTTTTTACTCTTTTCAATTAATTAGTTATGCGTTAAATTACGAAAGCTAAGGAATTAGTATTGAAGTTCTTACCAAGAAAAAAATATGTGTTGACTAAAGCCTACTATAATTACAATTTAAATTTATCGTAAAAGAAAAATTAAGTTTTTAATTCTTTTAAATATAATTAGTAAAAATTTCAAACTAAAAATTTCCTAAAGGAATTACGCTTTTGTTTCTTTGCGTTAATTTTTAATTTTCGATTTCGAAATGACTTTCTGTGCATACCGTATATATATTCAATTTCGAAATATGTAGTATTTTCATAAAAATCTATATTAATAAAATCAGACTTTTGTCTGTAAATTTATCAGAATCAAATAATTTTGCAATATCTTCACGTTTCACACACCATGAAAGACAAAAATGACTTCTGAAAATTTTGTCTGTGTGTGTGTGTCATCGTGTCTGTATGTCTGTAACGCTATTTTTGTCCGGGTATCACATGAGAACGGCTGGGTGGAAATCAACGGTCCTTAGCAAGAATTTATATCTTTATTCAACTTAAAATTATATCCATCATTTTCTTCGAAATTCCCCTCCGTTCACACACACCCCCCCCCGGAGAGAGGGCAAAAGTCAAAAACATGTTTATAAGCATAACTCGGCTCCAAATTATTTCACTGTAAAGAAATTGCACATGAGGAGAATAGGCATGAGTACAAATAAAACGCTGCCTGCGATTTAGGTATTTTCGATTTTTAAGGGGAAGGAGAAGGAAAATCGATTTTTGTTAGAGAGAAAGTCTGAACTTTTGAGTAGAACGCTACCAAAATGTTGAAAAAAATATATACGACTTCCTTAGGATATTTCCAAAAATACATTTTTGTATTTTTTAATTTGCGATTTTTTTTTTTTTTTTTTTTTGGGGGGGGGGGAGTTTACGAGGGGGAAAAATCGAGACACCCTTCTTAGCGTTAAATTTCTCCTGAGAAATCTATGAGAGCTGCGGTCACAAATTTTGGTGCTTGGATTGTTTATATGTATTCCACACCTAAATTAGCCGGATTTATCAAAATTTCCACCCGTTTCCCCAGGGTGTGCAGGAAGAAAAAAAAAAAAAAAAAAAAAACGTTTATAAGCATAATTCGGCCCCAAATTACTTCACAGTGAAGAAATTGCACACGAAGAGACTGCACTTGAGTATAAATAAAACATTATGTACGATTTTGGAATTATCGATTTTTACAGGAGGGAATGGAAAAATCATTTTTCGGGGGAAATTTCAGAAATTCCGGATTTTTGTGTAGAGCTCTACTAAAAATAGTACAAAGGTATTGAAAATAGCCATGTGTCTTCTTTAGGATATTTCCAATTTCGCTTTTTCGCTAACACATTTTTGCTTTTTCGTGATTTTCGATTTTCATTTTTTTTTTTTTTTTTGTTGTTGTTCGTTACGAAGGAGCAAATTCGAGACCCCCTTTTTTTGTACTAAATTTCTCTTGTGAAATCTATGGAATCTGAATGCTTTAAATTATCTTAGAATGGCAAATTTTGGTGTGTGGGTGTTGACTAAGTTTACACATTATGTACTTTGGTGGGATTTTGCAAAACTTCGAATTTACCTGCTGAGGAAGGGAAAGTAAGAATTAGCGGATAAGTTGCTGCCGATGGCACTGTGGACCCGGACACCTCACGTTGCGAGCGGGAAAAATCTCTACAGAACACATCGGGAACTTTGACTTAGGTTATTACTAATGATATGGAATTTTGACACCTCATTTATGTATAGTGCTCAACGAAGCGAGCAAAGCCTGCTAGTGTAATATATAGTAGTACATTTTACAGTGGTTCACATTTGTTTTTGGACGTTATTTTTTTTCAATTTACCTCTAATAAACGAATATTTTAGATAATAAATATTCCACTATAATGAATAACTAAAGAATTCAGGTTAATTAAACACAGCCTTGGAAAATCGTTACATAAAATTAAATAATCTGGTGTGAAACTCACACGTTTTTCTCATACCCTGTATATCAATACTATAAAGACAGATTGCAGATTTAGATGTAAAATAACAAGTATATGAACCTACAAAAAAATAAAACTTAAAATATATTTTGGAACACTTTTATTTGACTTATAATTTTGTGTGAAGAGGAGCCATCCCTCCCCTCAACAGTACCAACGATTATAAAGAATTCTAGGCTGTTATTAAAATTAAAAGTTTTTTTTTTTTTTTTTTTTTTTTTGAAAACTTCGTATGTATTTCAAAACACCAAATTTGCATTCTCGCATTTATTTGTTTCCAAGTTAAACTGATAACAGACATACATACAGATTAACCGCTAAAAATAGATGACATTAATATTCAGCGTATTCCAAAACACATAATAAAAAACCGGTGCTGAAAATTGAATCCAAAAAAATATTTTGTCAGAAGTATTGGTATGTGAAAATAATTTTCATTCCTGAACAGTTGTTCTGAACGTGATAAATTGTATTAAATAACTTTCATCAATTACATAAAAAAAAAAAAAAAAGTTTCCGTTTAATTTTGGTTATTTCTGTATATTTTTTATACATTATATACACCACACAGTCTGTACTTAAATTAAGCATTGTATAAAAAGTACATAACACAACCTGAGACATTTTCCAATAAAGTTAAAAAGTGTTTATGACTTTGGTTTTCCTGCCTGTTTGCCGTCTTTCTGTCTGCACCAAACACCCGTAAATATTAATGGAATTTCTTGAAACTGATGTATATTATTCAAGTTTACTATCGGACGTTCCCTATTGAAAATTGAGTTAATACCACTATTGGTTTGTGTACAAGAGCACCCAAAAGTGTTACAAAGCATTGCTTTCTACGAGAAATATTTCTAAAAAGCATATTTTAATACCTACTTAATAAAATTAAAATATGTTATCTACAAGTTCATTATCGAAAGTTCCTTATTGAAAACGGAATAAATACCACCACTGGTTTTGTACCACTATGTAAACTGAAGTCAAAACGCCATTCTTACCACCCCAGACTAGTCATTGGTAAAAATAATTGCTTTATCTGTTTTCTATAATGTAAAATTTAACTGTTATTGATATATAACTATTCAGTTTCATTTTTTCTTTCTATTGCATATATCCAATACTGATAGAATTTTTTTCAAAATTAAATGAAACTCAAATTCGTCTTACCTCTAGTTTGTTCTTTCAAAATAAGATAATAATTTATATATATATATATACATATATATATTCTTGAATGATATTATGATATTTATACGGCTTCATAAGACAAACTAGTATGTTGCAGGCAACCGCAAGATTTTCTTCTATATTTTACTATACAAATTCACTCAGTAACAATATTTAAAAAAAAAAAAAAAAAAAATTTTTTTTTTTTTTTTTTTTCGTTAAAAGTAAAAAAAAAAAAAAAAACAATAACTTCGTTTTAAATTATCACATATTTATAGTTAAACCATTCCTTTTAAAGGTATTGACGAGACCTTTCGAAAGATACCCATCTTGAAAATTTACCCCCCTCCACTCCAGGGGGGGGGAAGCGATGCCCCCACATGCACAGATTATTTTTCCTAGTTAACTACTACTATTATCAATAATTCATATTAATTTTACATTCACAAGTTGAAAATAACTCTCATTATGCACATTTATACGAAATTTTGTCCAATACTGCCATGTTAAAAGTTTACAAAAATGCGATCACAGCGCCACCTGTTGAGCGATTGATCCCCAAATCTAATCAGCACCACTTTATGTCAGGGTGCAACTAAGCACCAAGTTTGGTAAAATTTCATTCATTGGTTCGTGAGATATAGCGTCCACATAAACGTGATACACACAGACAGACATTTTCTAAAAACCATCAATTCGCGTTCAGGACATCCCAAAACGTGTAAATCCATCGAAAAACGAAGGTATAAAATTTTCACGAATCCAGTACTTTCTCTATATTACATATAGAAGAAAGTGAAAAGGTTCACAAAAGTTACATTTTGCTTGAAAGCGGTACGAAACTAAGAGTTTTAATTAACTTATGTTTACTTTGGTGCTCTTCAGAAAAGCATTTTGACGAAAAATTTTGAAATGCGCCAAATATTAAAAGCTGAAATTTTGAATTGTTAATAATTTTCTAAACTGATTAGAATATTTGAATATTATATCCCTTGTTTTGTTTTCTCTCGTTACTTGAAAAACATTTTTCTACGTTACAGTTTTTTGAACTAGCAAAGTGTTAAAATAAATGATGATAAATAACAAGTATTACAATGATCTTTAAGGTATTTATTTAAAAGGAATGTTTGTGTGCAGAACAGCTCGTAAATAGTTTTATAAAAGCGCTTTAAATTTTAATTGCATACAAACAGATTATGTTAAATTTTATGTAATATTCAAAATTTGTGTATTGTAAAAGAAAAAAATCACTGCCGCTGTCACTGAAATGCCTTTTACGAAACGCACCTTTCAATGCTAAGAAACTAAATATGTGGGTGGTACACGATGCTATGATTGAAAATACTCATTTTATTTATTTTAATTTAATGAAGTATGAATAGCAGTATGATTTGGAACAGCTATAATTCTAAAACATTTATAGTTTTAAAAGCAAAATAATCTAAATTTTATATACGTCAACTGCAGAACGTTGCTATAATAAGAGAACTGAATCTTAATAATACAATTAAATTATTTAAAAATTTTTATATGTAGCATATTTTCAATGACGTCATAAGTTTAAGTCAAAATTCCATTCCTACCGCAGTATAGTAATTCATAAAAATAATTGTTTTATCTATTTCCTTCAAAATAAAATTTAATTGATAGTAATATACAACCTTTCAATTTGTTTTATTTTGATATTGTATATGTAATACTGCTATATTTTTTATGAATTAAATGAAACACAAATCCTTTTTACCTTTAGTTCGTTCTTTCAAAATATGCTTTTTTTTATTATTATCATTATTATTATTATCGAATGACATTTATTACGGTGTCAAACGTTAAAAATAAATAAATAAATAAAAAATAAATAAAAGATAAAAGATCCACAAAAGTTACATTTTGCTTTAGAGTGATACGAAACTAGAAGTTTTAATTAACTTTTGTTTACTTTGCCGCTTTTCAAAAAAGTATTTCGACGCAAAAAAATTGAAATGCGTCGAATATTATGAATTTAAATTTTGAATTGTTAATAATTTTCTAAACTGATTGGGATATTTGAATATTATTTCCCCCTTTTTTTTTTTTTTTTTTTTTTTTTTTTTCTCTCTTGTTACTGGAAAAACCCTTTTATACGTTACAGTTCTTCTAAGTAACAAATTTTTAAAATAAATTATGATAAATAACAAGTAGGGTACGTGTTCCAGTCATTGGTATGCTCCAGTAATTGATATCTATCCCGAAATAATTAATAAATAAGAAAAATAATAAAATCATGTATTTTACATATAAGAATTTTAACATTTTATGTCAAACACTGGAGCATAGGGTGCTAATAACTGGTAAAATGAATAACTAGCAGTGTCAAACACTGGAAGATATCGGGCCAATTACTGATAAAACGAAAAACTGGCAGTGTCATTTACTGGAACATTGAGTGGGTGTCAAATAAAAATTCATAAAAAAAAATAATTGTTATCAAATGTATATATTTTAACATATATGTGGTTCTGAATGTCTTTCATGCCATATGTGCCAACTTAAGATTTCTAAAAATATTTTCTGATGACTAGAACATTAAAAACATCAGAGATTGCTTTAAAAGGTTCAATCACTGGTGCACTTACCCTATTACATATTAATTCATTAAGGTATTATTAAAAAAGGAATTTTTGATTGTAGAACAGCACGTAAATAGATATATAAAAGCACTTTAAATTTTAATTTCATACAAACAGATTATATTAAATCTAATGTAATATTCAAAAACTATGTATTGTAAAAAAAAAAAAAAAAAAAAAAAAAAAAAAAAATCACTGCCTCTGCCACTGCAGTGTCTTTAATAAAATGCGCTTTAGAATGCAAGGAAACTAAATATGTGGGTGTTATACAATGTTACGATTAAAAATATTAATTTTATTTATTTTCATTTAATGACGTATGAATAGCAGTATGAATTGAAACAGCTATAATAATAAAACAGTTATACTTTTAAAAGCAAAATAAACTAAATTTTATATACGTCAATTGCACAGCGTTGTCATGAGAACTGAATCTTAATAATACAATTACCGTAATTTCTGGTAGATAACCCGCAGGCAAGATGCGTCATTTCTCCACCAGAAATTTTATTTAATAGAGAAATCTATACTTTTTCGAAGGAAGAGCTCGTACAAATATAAATTTATTTATCAATTAAAATTTCTGGTGCAAAACTGGATTATATAACCTGCGGGGTATCTACCAGAAATTACGGTAAATAATTTTAAAAAATTTTATCTGTTGTATATTTTTAATAACGTCATATGTTTAAGTCATAAGTTTAAGTCAAAGTGTCATTCCTACCAAAGTCATAGTAATTCTTAAAAATAATTGCTCTATTTCCTACAAAATAAATTTTAATTTATAGTGATATACAACCTTTCATTTTGTTTTATTTTACTATTGCATACATAATACTGCTATAAATCTTTTAGAATTAAATGAAACACACATTTTTCTTACATTTAGTTTGTTCTTTCAAAATAAGCGAATAGATTTTATTATTTTTATTATTGTTGTTGTTGTTATTGTTATTATTATTATTGTCATTATTGAATTATATTTATACGGCATCACAATTCGAAAAAAAAAAAAAAAAGATTCACAAAAGTTTTATTTTGCTTTAAAACAGTACGAAAATAAAAGTTTGAATTAACTTTTGTTTACTTTGCCGCTTTTCAGAAAAGCATTTTGACAATAAAATAAAATAAAACAGAACATGTAATATTAGAGAAAATTTTTAAAGTCAATTCCTACTTACAAACACTATCGAAAAAGTTTTTTTTTTTTTTTTAATTGGGAAATAAAAAGCGCGCGTGCCAAATGAAAGAAAAATAATTATAAGATAAAAAAAACTTTTTATATACCATGTTTTAAACTTTCTGATGAATCATAGAGCTCTTATCAATATGCATAAAATTTTAAAGTGACAATTATGTCAATTTTTGTAAAATGCATAATTTAACTTTTTATAGTTTTTTAATATTCACATTTAATTAAATGTATTTATTTTTATGTCGAAAGAAAATGAACTCGTATTTTTTTATTTTTATTTATTTATTTATTTTTTTATTTTTTTTTTTTTTGCAACAATTAAATTATAGCTAATATTTTAATGGCTTTATTAACGCTAATAGGATGTTATTAGTTTCATATTTTAATTAATTATAAGAAAACTAATAAATAATTCGAAAATCGGACTTCGAAGTATTGTGTTGTCCCCGTGTTTTGAGCAATCCTGAAAGTTTCAAATTTTTAGCTGGTCGGGAAGTTAGTTAAAAATCGATTGCAATATTTGTACAAGATATATATGGGGAGAGCGTGAATTAATAGTAGGAATTGAATAAAATAAATAAATAAATTCGTCGATTATTTAAAAATGAAATTTTAATTGTTAATAATTTTTTAATCTGTTTGGGATATTTTTTAATATTATTTCCCGTGTTTTATTCCCTTTTGTTGCTTGAAAAACATTTTTATGCGTTACAGTTATTTCAAGTAAAACATCTTAAAATAAATAAAGATAAATGACAAGTATTACAATGTTTATTAAGTTGGTTATTAAAAAGGAATTTTTGAGTGCAGAACAGCTCATAAATAGATTTATAAAAAAAACGCTTTAAATTTTAATTTCATACAAACAGATTATGTTAAATTTAATGTAATATTCAAAATTTATGTTTTGTAAAAAAAAAAAAAAAAAAATAAAAAAAAATCACTGCCTCTGCCATTGTAATGTATTTTACAAAACGCGTCTTTGAATGCTAAGAAACTAAATATGTGGGTGTTACACGATGTTATAATTTAAAATATTCCTTTTATTTATTTTAATTTAATGAAGTATGAATAGCAGTGTGAATTGGAAGAGCTATAATTATAAAACATTCATATTTTTAAAAGAATATAAATTGTGTACGTCAATTACTGAGCGTTCCCTTAAAAGAACTAAAACTTAATAATGCAATTAAATCATTTAAAATTTTTTATCTGTTGCATATTTTTAATGACGCCATAAATCTAAGTCAAAATGCCATTCCTCCCACACTAATACAATTAGAAAAAATAATTGTTCTATCTATTTCCCACTAAGTAAAATCTAACTGATAGTGATATATAACTTTTCAGTTTGTTTTATTTTGCTTCTGCATATCCAAATATCTATAAAATTTTCAGAATTAAATGAAGAAAAAATTCTTCTTACCTATAGTTTGTTCTTTCAAAATAACTGAATTATTTATTCTTAAAATGATCATAATAGCATGACATAAGTTAAAAAATGTTTTATGAAAAGTCATATTTCATACTTAAGAGGCACGAAACTAGAAATTTAAATTGAATGTTGTTTACTTTGTCGCTTTTCAGAAAACTATTTTGAAGAAAAAAAATCAAAACATGTTGCATATTAAAAAGTGGAACTTTGTACTGTTAATACATTCCAAAACTAATTGGAATATTTGAATGTTCTTCCTCTTATTATATAAAGAAATATTTTATAAATTACAATTCTTTGAAGCAGAAAAGTTTTCAAATAAAGAGTAATAAATAATACATAATACGATGTTTATTATTGAAGTAGTTATTAAAAGGTACATTTTGTTTAGAGACCATTTCGTATTTAAATTTAGAAAAGTTCTTTAGATTTCAATTCTGTAAAAATAGGTAAATTTGAAAATATTGAAATTTTCAGAACATGTATGTTCTTCATTTTAGTGTCTTTATTTTCCTGCCATGAAGCTAAATAATAGTGAATTTTTAGATATATGATTTTAAAGATATTGCTTTTATTTAAATGCGATGTACTTAAAAATACAGTTTGTCCGAAATTAAACGACCCTATTCTAAAGCATTTTTTGAGAAAGTTATAAAATTTTGTGTAGAATATAATGACAGTTTGGGAATTTGCTTGAACCGGGAAAAAGAATAGAAATAAATAAATAAAAGTTCGAATTTTCGACACCACGAGGTGTTTTTTAACCCTACAAGGCTCAATTTTTTTTTTAGTGCGCGACAAAAATATATAGGTTGTAATTAGTGATCAGAAGATAGGGAAAACTTCTAAAATAAAAATAAAACCATATTTTACTGAAAAATCAACTTTTTATTTCAGTTCCACATACGGTACACTGAGCCTTAACTATACTTTTTGGTATTAAACTAGTACAATTGAATTGTTTTGAAAATAGTATTGTATATTAGACACACATACATAGAACAACACAGTATTTTGTCCGAGTCAAAACTGTCCAATAACTATTCTTTTCTTTATTTTTGAATTCAGATAAACGACGAACGTATCACTTTCATTCAATTTTCACACTATAACAAAAACACGAACGATATCTTTAGGTAAAGATTCGTATTACTACACTGTTAAATGTCAGTAGCTTCTATCAAGATGTCAAGAGATGTCGCTTCTAATAGTTTTATAGCTATAGGAACGATTAAAGTCGGTGTTCCACATATGGAACTGGGTGCCTTGTAGGGTTAACCAGTGACACACGTCCTAATCCGTGGCCTCCCCGATCCCTAGAACACAATTCATGCGATTTTTGGCTTTAGAGGAGTTTGAAAGGTCTGGTAATTAGTGATAATACAAGAACATTGCCTAATCTTAAAGAAAGCATTTCACAACATATTCGTGACATTTCCCCGAACACACTGCTGTCAGTCAGTGATGCCAGATGGTCGAAAATTATTTCCCAAAACAGGTCTTCAAATTTCCCCAAATCAGGGTGTTTTTTTTTTTTTTTTTTTTTTTTTTTTCGAAAAAATCCCCAACTTGATTGCTACTAAAAAGGGACAATAAAAATTTTTTCCCCAAAAAAATATCAAGCAGATTTTTATATGATTTAAGCTCAGATTTTTCCCCAAATGAAGGCAATTTTTGAAAAAAAAAAATCCCCAAATTACAATAAAGCTAGTGAAAGTCGTAGGGATAAATCATTACGCTGTCAACATTGACAGAAAGTTGAACTCCCCAGATTTGTCCACAAAAATTTTACAATTCCCCAAAAAAGTCCCCACAAACATTTGGTCCCCAAAATTGTCCCCAGAAGCCTCAAAAATCCCCGAAGTGGCGACAAAATCCCCAATCTGGCATCACTGCGGTCAGTGGTGGAACGTGTTGTCTTACGATTCCAGATCGAAGTTGATAATGATGACCGTCATGCTGAACATGTCTTGTAGTAATAAAATTTGGAAACTATCATAAATGTATGCTAAATGTGTAAATCGTTAAAATACGCCCCCTGGTTGCGTATTTTAACGAAAGAATTGTGGCAAAAATTTGAATTAAAATTATTTATTATTATTATTATTATTATGTTCAAACGAATTCCTATACCTTCATTATGAACTACATAAATTTTCATAATTTTTCCAACAATAGTTTAGTCTGTAGACAATTTTAAAGTAGAGCATACCTGCCAACTACTTCATTAATAAGCACAAAATTGTTAACGTCCCTTGAAAAAACGCCTCTTTTTCCACACCACTTTATTTTTAGAATAATCCTCCCCAAATACCGTTACGATTAAATAAGAATAAAATTACTCTAAAAAATGACTGGTGTGTAAAAAAAAAAAAAAAAAAAAAAAAAAAAAATATGGGTACTAAAAATTTTACGCTTCGTAATGAGATGGTTGGCAGGTATGAAATAGGGTCGTTTAATTTCGGACACACTGTATTTACATTTTCGTCATGCATTTTTAACAATATAAATTCGAATAGCTTTAATTTTGAAATATTTAGGGGAATGTCTCCTGTTACGGGCACTCTCTGGTTATGGGTACCCCACGATACATTTTAACAGAAAGCAAATATGGTGGATTTGGGTATTTCAAACTTGTATTTTGACAGCACGCAGTTTTTGTGCTAACATCGAAGTGAATAGACGCAGTTTCTTAGTAAGTGTAAGCATCGAAAATTAAAAAAAAAAAAAAAAAAAAGAAAGAAAGAAAGAGCAACACAAAGGTAATTTATGTATATATTTAGTGTGCAATAAATAGAAATGAATTTATTTAAAAAATATGAGTGTAATGTATATTCCTGCAGTGTATGCATTATATTTTGTGTTGCAATATCGAATGAAGCCAAAATATGGACAGAAATTTGTTTTTTCTGTCATTATAAAAATGACTGCCATTCCCGGTTGTGGGCACATTCATAACAGGTTGTGGTCATCATTGTTTCTTTCATTTAAAGCATGTGTTTGACTCACGAATTGTCAATTATGGTCATTTATAACAACAGACTATATTTTATTAGTCTTTTATTCATTTTAAAACCATTTTTAGCCATGGCAACCAAACCAAAAGAAATTTATTTTAATGGGCTGTTTAAACCACTAAGGATTGCTTAGTGTATAAGAAAACCATAAAATCGACTGCCCGAAAATATGAACTTCCTGACAGCATCTGTGTCCTTCCAGAAGAAGCCTCGAAAAAGTAAAGCAACTTCAACTGTCATATTGCCGGACAAGCGCGCTAAAAGAAAAAAAAAAGTGTTTTTACCATCTTGTGATGATGTCGACCTCTGTATCATCTGTTTAAAGCACCCGCCCCCACGCCTAACAAGAACCAACTCAATCAAATGCAGCAAGTGCAATCGTACAGTGCATCTGAAATGTGCCAATAAGCATGCAAGTTTTTTAAGTTGCAAGCCTTGCACTTATGATTTGGAGGACGAAGAAGATGACGAATAAAATTGGAAAAATGCCATTTTCTGTTGTTATTTTTGCCACTAAATGCTCTCAAAATAAATAAATTTTGTTATTTTCTGTATTTATGGTGGTTTTTTTCATGATTTTTCCCCCCTTTGGCGAATTTTTAAAGTGTTTCCACAACCGGGTACACATTTTTTTTCTTTTTTTTTTTGGCTAAAAGTTTCCACTTCACAAAATTGGTAATAAAAATTGTGTGGTTGACGAAATCAATACAGTTGCTTTATTAGACGTTTAGCTAAGGGTTCTAGCTTTCCACTGGTATTCATATGTTTGCATAATATTTACTCTATCAAAAGTTTTATGCCAAAATCAAAACCCACAATCGGAGACATTCCACTATATATTAAAAGTAAAATAAATTAAAAATTTTTTTTCGTGCAGTCGGTAACAAAAGTCTACGAACACTAGCAAAAATTCCTGTATAAAAAAAGTACACTTAATACAGTTTTGTTGAGTAAATTCTTGTCGAATCCTGATCTTAGTCACTCTAAAAACAGGATTCGACAAGGATTTATTTAACAAAACTGTATTAAGTGTGTTTTTTTAATATAGGAATTTTTGCTAGTGTTCGGAGACTTTTGTTACTGACTGTACATATAGCAAGAAAATTTTTATTTTAAGAATACCATTGAACTACCGTTAAAATTTTTAGCTGTAGCATTTTTTAATATCTTCTTAAATCACCGTCAAAATGCTATTCTTCCAACCATAGTTATGACATTAAAAAAAAAAAAAAAAAAAAAAAAAAAAATTCTAGTTCCTCCAAAGTAAAATGTTACTTTTGGCGATTTATAACCATCGAATTTATTCTCCTTTCCTATAACATATGTAATATTTCTATGTAATTTTTAAAAGTAAATGAAGCACAAACTCTTCTTAGATTTCACTGGTTCTTTCAATGTAAACGAAACATTTGTACTCCATTTACCTTCATATAGAATCGTAAATCAAAAGACTGTTTCAGTAAAATTATTTTATTCTACGAAACTGGAAGTTTAAATTGACTTTTGTTTATTTTCTCGCTTTTGAGTAAAATATTTTGACGAAAAAATTAAAGGATGTCACATTTTAAAAATTGATATTTTGAATTATTGATAATTTTCAAAACTAACTGCAATATTTAAATTTTGTTTCTCTTGTTAAGTTCTCTCTTGCTATTTGAAGAACATTTTTAAAAATTATGGTCCTTTAAAGTATAGAAGTTTTAAATTAATAACACAACGTTTATTGAGGTCATAATTAAACACTACACTTTGTAAACAAATAATTTCGTATCAACTTACAATAGTGCTTTGCTTTAAAAATTGAATTGAACAGATACAGATAAGTTTTAATTTAAAGAAATGCTCAAATAGTTTCCAGAATCTCAACTTTTGAAGAGAAAAAAAAAGAAAAGAAAAGAAAAAAGAAAGGAAAAGAAAAAAGAAAGGAAAAGAAAACACTGTTGCCATTGTCATTTGAAAATAAAACTTTTTTTTTCCCCCTTAGATTTTATAGAAAAAATTTGTTTTATATGAAAACAAATAAAATTTTGTGTGTACATTTCTACACAAATAAAATTTTGTGTAGAAATGTACAATAAACACGCTAAAACAAACCGTTTATATATGTCGCTAAATTATTGTAAGTGACATTTAATTTTGAATTCAGCTAACAAACGTTTGCTAAAACAAGAATTTTACATAATCAAATAACTACACATGGCGATATAATAATATTTCGCTAGCTTGCCCTGTAAAATATTATTATTGTTGTGTATAATCTGCTTTTTATTTTAATAATTTATTTATTTACTTTTTGATACTTAAGTAAGCCAAGCTGAAACTAGTCTCATATTAAAAATTCCCTGATTTCGATAAGTACTTGAAATAATTTGCGTAAATTTTGATAAGATATAAAGAAACATATTTTGTCCCATTTTATAAAGAATATTTTAGTCTGCTTTATATCGTACAGTTTTTTTTTTTTTTTTTTTTGATAATTTTTAAGCGAAGATACTCATTTCATTTCTTCATACACCATCGTAGGTTGAGTTGATTAACGTCGCAATAGAGCTGCTTACTGGACTACTGGTGGTCTAAGATTCATTCCTGAAAGCTGGTCCGGATACATATGCCATCATAATTCCCCCTCCGCCTATGGAAACGCCGTGAAAAGAAATGGAACTATTTTTTTTTTTAAGATAAATTGAAGTAGAAGGCTTATTTATACACCAACTATGGGAAAAATACTAGAGCCGGGAATCGAAGTCGGGCCCTCCGCTTAACGCTCGGATGCTCTACCACTGAGCTACCCTGGGTGATAACCAGCTCGGCGTTTCTCACATATATACGTTGGCAAGATCACCGAGTCTGCAAAGGCAGATATAACAGGTGAGAATATTAATCGTGGCGCAACTCCAATAGACCAAGAAATTTTTATTTAGAAATTTTTATTCACCAACCTTAAATTCATTTCAGATAAATTGGAGTGGAAGGCCTATTTTTACAGCAACTATGCGAAAAATACCAGAGCCAGGAATCGAACCCGGGTGCTCCGCTTAACGCACGGATGCTCTACCTCTAAACTACCCTGGGTGATAACCAGCTCGGCATTTCTCACATACGTAATATACGTTGGTAAGGTCACCATAAGGAAGAGACCCTTCCCTAGTTCATTAAGGAATGGAACTAGTTTGTTGCTTAACTAAAAGGGTGGTTAATTGTTTGCAGGGTTTAAGGCCGATTGACTACACTAAGATCCTAGGCGTATTGGTGGAATGCTCTCCATGGGGGTGTTTCCAAGGGATTGACTAAAAGGAAAAGGGGGAAAAGAGGAGGTTTCTGGCATTTATTAAAACTTCCAAAATGAGACCTATTAGAAATTCATCTTTTTTATTTTTATTTCATTTGAGAATACCAATTGACTTTTACCTGTTCAGTTTCCTGAAAATGGAATATTTTAACTTCTCTATGATGAAGTTGGTGCTTACAATGACATTTCGAACATTAGTTTCCAGTTTCGGTTTTTTTAAATGTTCGTTCAGTAGTCTCTTTCATTGCAAATTTTCACGTACTGTCGGTATCAAAAGTTTCCGAACACTAGCAAAAATTCCTATCTAAAAGAAGTATTCTTAATACAGTTTTGTTAAATAAATCCTCGTCGAATCTTGTCGAATCTTAGTCAGTCTAAAAGCAGGATTCGACAAGGATTTATTTAACAAAACTGTATTAAGTATACTTTTTTTAGATAGGAATTTTTGCTAGTGTTCGGAGGCTTCTGTTACCGACTGTAGATACATTAATAAATTTAAGCGTTATTAATTATACAGAGATTAACTTAACGTGAAATCAAATACTTAGATATTTATATTTTAGTGAATAGTGATAAATATTTAGTATAGAAACGATAGTTGTTTATTAAAAAGGAAAAAAATATATGATTATTTTAATAAGATATTCATAAGTCATTTTATCTATAATAACTTTAAATATGTAATTTACAATCTTTATCTTTAATTTTATGTATATTCTTTTACTAAAGCTATATTGTAAAAATAAGTTTAAAAAATAAAATTTAACATAAAAATAAAACGTAATTATTTCATTTTTAAATGTCATATATCTGTACTCTGGAAGTAAAGGGCACCGTGTCCATTTTGTGAAACGGCTAGCACCATGCCCTTTATGTGGATTTTGTTTTCTTTATGTACAGCCATTAAGCACTAATATGCAATTATAATAAAGGAGATAAGACACACATCGAAGACATGGTACACTGTAAAAAATGCTGCAGTAAAATTACGGGCAAAGCCCGGCAGCAGAGATTCCAGACAAAGCCCGTAAAAAAAACATTTAGACGATGAATGATGTATCGCCAGTAATTGTACGTTGTGATGAAACATACAACTAACCTGCAAAAAAGTAGCATTGACCGTAAATTTAAAAGTTAAAGTTTGAGTTTCTCGGATGCTTTAAAAAATTTTCTTGCAATCATTACACATGCGTGCAGTGAGAAATCCACAACATTAAGCAACTTATTTTTTTTTTTTTTACACATAAAAGCTAATTTATTAATTTTCATTCTACGCAAACCGTTTTCGGCAGCCCGGGATTCGAACTCACAATGTCCTGTTTCAAAGGCCAACGCTTTACTAACCGCGCCGTTGGGATCACAGCGATCTTTCTTTACAAAAACTGATAAAGTCAACATCAGAACTGATAGGTTGATAAATCGTGTCATACGCACAAAAAGACTGGAAAATTTTTAAACCGATTTACAGCACAATGTGAAGTAACAAATATTCAATTATTTTTACAGAACTAGCTGTAAAAATATACAGCAACCTATGTTGTATTTATGTTAAAAAAGTGCTTTATTTTTACAGAAATTTTTTACAGTGAATGAATATTGTCAACGTTCAAACTCTGCATAAAATATATTTTCTTTTAAGACTATTTTAAAATCTAAATTTGCCATTTTTGACAAAATTAAGAAGTCAGTCAATTATCATATTGGAAAACTTTTACTTTTAGTTAAAACAAAAATTAAATTTATTTTTTAAGTTACAGAAATTTATTATTTTTTTAAGTTATAAATATTGCAAATAGTAAAATTTATTTATTTTATATTCAAGAAAATTAACTAATTTTTTTTTTTTTTTTTTTTTTTTTTTTTTTTTTCAAATTTGAATTGAATTATAAAATAAGGTAAAATTAAATAAAATTTATATTACATAAAAAGAAAAAAAAAAGAAAAAAGCCCGCAGATAGCCTCGAATTCTGGTCGTCTGGGTGAAAGCCTTGTGCTCTACTACGCAGGCCACGGTAGCGCTTGTCAAATTGAGAAATCCCTACTATTTAAAGATTACGGAAACTTTAAACGCTTTTTTCTAGAAATTCTGTGGCCAGTGGCCTTTTTTTTTTTCTCCTCTTCTTCTATAAAGGTTGACTATGCTAATTTTTGAGAAAGAAAATCTAATATATTTTTCGAAATCATTTTTATTCGTAAGCACTAGCACTAAAGAGGTAGTCTTATTTCAAGATTTTCATTAGAGGAAAATAATGGGTGAGAATTTCTCACCCTTCTTCAAAAACAAAATAAAAGATTTTCTCGTAAAAAAAAAAAAAAAAAAAAATGGTTTGATAGAAGATAAGAGCAGTTTGCGTATCACTATAGCTTTTTCTCGTAAAAATTCAAAAGAATTATACTTTTAAAACATCAATTTACGGGCTACGACAGTTTAGCTAGCAAAACGGTCATTTCCCGTAACATTATACGGTTATTTCCTAAAATGCTTTCAAAAATATTAATTTACGGATTATGACCGTTTAGGTAGCAAAACGGTCATTTCCCCTAAAATTATACGGTCAAATACCGTGATTTTACATTTTTTTTACAGTGTACTAACTATATTATACTCCGGAAGTAAAGTACACCGTGTCCATTTTGTGAAACGGCTAGCACCATGCCCTTTATGTGCATTTTGTTTTCTTTATGTACAGCCATTAAGCACTAATATGCAATTATAATAAAGGAGATAAGACACACATCGAAGACATGGTACTAACTATATTATACTCCGGAAGTAAAGGACACCGTGTCCATTTTGTAAAACGGCTAGCACCATGCCCTTTATGTGCATTTTGTTTGCTTTATATACAGCCATTAAGCACTAATATGCAGTTATAATAAATGAGATAAGACACACATCGAAGACATGGTACTAAGTATATTATACTCCGGAAGTAAAACACAACGTGTCCATTTTGTGAAAGGGCTAGCACCATGCTCTATATGTGCATTTTTTTCTTTATATAGAGCCATTAAGCACTAATGTGCAGTTATAATAAAGGAGATAAGACGCACATCGAAAACATGGTGGTAACTCTTTCACAAAATGGACATGGTATCCTTTACCTCCGGAGTACAGAAATATTTTCTACGTATCATTTTATGATATCATTATTTATGGTATTTTTTATTATAAAATTTCTTTTTAAATCGAACAAAACCTATTTATTTTACGTATAATTGGTAATTTCAGTAGCGTATCTCCCCAGGGTTGACTTTTTTTTTTTTTTTTTTTTAATTATTTTTACAAAATTACTTATATAGCATACGAAGCCCAAATTCTTGCTAAAAATGAACTGCAGGAAATCTACAAAAAAAAAAAAAAAAAAAAAAAAAAATGCAATTACAAAACTACAGTGATCAATTCCACTACAGTTTTTTTTTTTTTATTGCGGTTGATGCAACTTCAGCATTACTCCTCCATATATGAAAACTTTTACTTAGATAACAATTATAAATAATTCATTTTAAATGTAGAAAAAAGTAAAAATAACTATAGAGTTATACTACAAATACTTTAGAAATTTATGACTGAATTAATGACTGTGCAACTACTGTAAATTCACTGTAGTACAACGACGGATTCAAAGTTTCATTGTTTTTTAAATTTATGATTATAAAGTAACTTCACCTAAACTACAGTAATTTTGCAAATAATAGCTCAAAATGTTTTTGAAATAAATCACTGCAAAATCACTTAGTATTTTTACAGTCGAGATTGCACCACAGAAAATCTACATTTGACTGCAGAAAAACTTCAGAAATACTCGTACTTCAGTTCTGTAGAAAAGCAACAGTTCATTTTTACTAGATGGGTATGCCACATGCAAACTTCTATACATTCAATGAGAGAGAATAATATTTGTATTGAAAAACATTATATCACACTGAAATGAAATATGTTGCTTTTAAATACTACAGATTCAACCCTAAAGGCACTGCTTTTGAAACATTTAAACATTGAATATAACCAAAAACTTTTTATGTGTTGTATATCGTATATTTCCAGCAATACTTTCATTATTCAAATTTTGTGTAAGAGAATTGAAAATGATATTAAATCAAAGTTTTTGTGTTTCACTTTCATTGAAATGGAAGTTCATGAAATATCTCATTTCAATTTATTTTATTTTAATGTAAAAGTAACTTAACATCAAACGATCAAAATCTGAAATATTTTTATTTTTAAACTTATCGTTCAAATAATTTTAATTTTGGTATATGATTTTATATTAAAATGTGGTTTTAAATTCATTATCCAGAACGTGGTTTTAATAGAGGAAACTCATAAATTTGTATCATACATGAGTTATTTCCCTCTGCATCAGGTTTATAAAAGCTAGGCCCAAACGAAATGGAGTATCACTTTGAAAGGCATTTTATTCCGGGGTTCTGCATTGAGCTTGTCTGTATGTGTTTGTATGTGTGTGTCTATTTAAATATATATATGTGTGTGTGTGAGGTAAAGGTAGGAGAGATTGCGCACATAGGGGATCGGCAGGAAAGCGTACAATGGACGCTCTGAAGCTCCAGGTAGTTCTAGAATATCGATAGCGGAGTTCCCACTTAAATGGGCATGCTCATTGGTTGAACAGTTTAAGACTAAACATGGTTATTTTGTCTCGTTTTCAAAAATGTTTGCTTAAATTTTCAAAACCCTTTCTAGGAATTATTATAGAATGGTAGTATAAAAAATATTTTGTAAATTAAACGATTTCCCATGGACTCATTTATAAATTACCGAAATTTCTGGTAGATAACCCGCAAGTAAGATGTGTCATTTCTCCACCAGACATTTTATTTAATAGAGAAATCTATACTATTTCGAAGGAAGAGCTTGTACAAATATAAATTTATTTATCAATCGAAATTTCTGGTGCAAAACTGGATTATATAACCTGCGGGGTATCTACCAGAAATTACGGTACTCTTGCATGGAAGTTGCATCATTTATAACAACGAGTGCAGCGATTATAGACAACGACAGATTAGGTCAGCAAACAAGAAACCATTCAAACTGAAGAAGAACTTTATTAATTTTATGTTTGAAGACTAACCTTCAATCCCTATCCCTGTTTCTTAACAATTTGCAATGTGAATCATTTAATCTCACATCCTTATTTTGCAAGGAATGTTTTCACATTCCTAGCAATATTAACTAGTAACTGAATGTTAATTTTTATCATCTAGTCTTGTTTCTTTAATTAATTTTCTTTAAATAAAAATGTTTAATTATTTTTAATTTTTGTTTTTATTTTCATTTTCTGTAATTTTTTTTCTTTTTTAAATATTAAATTGAAATACCGACATGTAATACAAAAATATTTGTTTTCAAAAACCTTAAGCCAGTGTCATTTAAGTACAATTATCATTGTTAACAATTTTATTGTAGTTAAAATTGAGTGCAATCTCTCTTACTCTATAAAGAGAGATTGCGCAAAATAGCTCTCTTTGTTTTATTACAGCTGTTGCTTTAAATCATAGTAAAACAACAAAATAGTAATGGAAATGCATAGAAGAAGGATCACTTCAAATCTATACACAAACAGTTTAGCAAAAAATAAAATTTAGATTTTTTATAACGTATTGTTGAATTGTGCGCAAACTCTCCTAGCTTTTCTTTACATGTACGTATACAGGGGAACGATGGGAAATATGGAAGAGTCGAGTAAAATGGTATACCGTTATATCTCATATACGTGGAGTTATAATGTATCTGAAGCACGTGAAACGTCTTAACTAGGCCTCAAATATGAACGGTAGTTCACCATGTGTCAGTGAGAAAAACAGATTTTGTGTCATACAACTTCTTTAGTTTATCAAGATCTGGACTTTTTTTAAAGTAGGTATTACGAATTCTGTATTTTGTTTACGAAGCAGCAAAATGAGTGAAAACCTAGCGTCATTTCCGGAAGAAGAGTTGAGTTAATTTAGCAGTCTGATTTCCATGAACATAACTCTGCCAACTGGTGGTTGGGGTTGATTTATTCTCCAAGATGGTGATTAGGATAATATGGAATACCAATTTTTTCATATTACTGGCAACAAGTTTGTTGTAGAGCTACTAAGGCGCCCGTTGAAAAATAATCGTTTTATTTTATTTATTTCTCACTCTCACTTTAAATAATGCATTTTCTAGCAAGCCCGTGCGAATTTTTCTCACTTTGTTTATCTCTCCCGTTACCTTTAAAATTATTATTTTATAGACGTCATTTTTTGCATTTACATGAGCAAATTTATTTTTATTTTTATTTTATTTTATTTTATTTTATTTTTACGGGAAAGCATATTTTATTTTATGCTGGGAAAAAAATGGCAACAATTAAAATTTTAAAATGTATTTTAAAGCTTTTATTTTCATATTTTAATTAATTTTAAAAAATCTAATTATATATTCGTTACAAATAAAGTACCAAATGAAAGGCGTAATTTTTCTGAATCCGTTGGTTTAAACAGCTTATCGAACGGACAATTAGACTTTTTAAAATTGACTAAAGTATGAAAATTAGGAGACAGAGTCCAAGGAAATCTCTTAAGCCTACTCTTAAGCCTAAAGTGTGACAGAATCAGCTACGGATAAGGGTAACTATATATGCTGATTTTGTAAAACTTGAATGTTGATAGTTCTTTCAATGTTGTTTATTTTAATTATAATTTCAAAATAAAATGTTCATATTGCAGTTATTCATGCTTTTCTTTAAGAAAATACCACCTTTTTTCGTATTATCACTCAAGAAAATGGGTATTCCATATTTCTCTTCATAACTGTTCCATATTAACCGTTCTGTCCATATTACCCTCAAAAAAACTTTTGTTTAATCTTAACCAAAAATGTTGCGTATAGATTTTATTTTTTGTAATATAAAACCATTCAAGCACATTAACAACAGTTGGAAGTTTACAATAGCCTTAGCCAGGATGATCCAAAATACTTCAGTTTATTATGGTGAATTCAAAGAGAAATGGTATTCTATAATCACCTACCTTCCTCTATGTGTGAATATAGAAAGGTAAAACTTTAAAATGAAGTACATTCTTATTATACTTCTCATTTTTATTTTTTAACAACAGAATATTTAAACATAAGGTAATGCCAGGAAAGTTTGCGCACAGTGAAGCAGAATAACATAAAAAATGTAAATAGTGATTTTTTGCTAACCTAATAATGAATAATTTTGAATTCATTCATTTTCTATTCATTTCAATTAGTATTTTGTTGTTGTGCTGTAATATTAAATAACCTAACGATTATAAATTAAATGTCCTTGTTGTAAGGTTTTTATAATAATAATAATAATAATTATTATTATTATTATTATTTAGGAGTGGCTATTTTAATTTAATCAGAAAAAAGGAAAAAGTATTTTTAAAAATATTTAAATCAAAAATATTTAAAGAATCAGAAAATAATAAGACCAGATAAAAAAAATAAATGCATTCTTTTACTAATTAATACGCTAAACTTAAAATTAGTGCAGTTCCTTTTCAGTTTTAATGGTTTATTGTTTGCTGACCCTAATCTGTCGTTGTTCACAATCGTTGCAATTGTTTTGTAAATAGTACAGCTTTCGTGCTACCATCTGTCATAAGTCAGCCCAATCTAAACCGATTGCATGTGTGTAATCCGACTTTTTTTTTTTTTTTTTTTTTTTTTTTTTTTGGTCCGGGTTGAAAACAATCGTAGATTTCCAAAGATTTGTGACTTTCTGTTTGACCTGGGTAAATATTTTCATTTACTATCATTACCCTGCTGTTTTCCTCCGAAACTCGCGTAAATACGGGCTAGGACCCCTTAGAAAGACCCCCACGGAGGGCATTCCCCCTCTAGGCCTAGGACACATCAGGAGTCAATCGGCCTTAAATCCTACAACCAACCAACCATTACCCTGTATCTGTTTTTTCTTCTATTAATATTACAATAAAATTACAAACTAATAATATTTAAATTAGTTTTTCCCAGCTAAATTTAAAATAATAATAATAATGATTTTGATAAATGTGGTTGTAATAGCAAACAAGCTAATCCTCTTTATATATATATATATATATATATATATATATAATACATACATACATACATCATACATATATATATATATATATATATTACTGTCATATATAAAGAACGGCTCTTTACATTTTTTCCCTTATAAAGATTAAGTAACTAAAACAGAATACCTTTTAAAACGAAAGAAAAAAAAAAAACATGAAGTAAATCTTTATTTTCAACAATATATAAAGAAAAAATCACTTAAATTGTTTTTTAAATATTTAAAGTTTCACTAGCAACATTTAATTTTAAATATATGTTGTTACATTATGTTCAAATTTGTGCACAGATATATTCATTTTTAACTTATTGGGAGCAATATTTTTCGAGTTTAAATTACTGAAAATAAAAGTATATGAAATATAAATTACAAAACAGACATTTGAAATGTTATAAAAAGCTACTAAAATTAGTATCAGATTTATAAATACGCTTTATATTTCAATGCACTTTTTTTTCACAAGCCTATTTTAGGTTTTCTTTATATATAACCATTATTATACAATTATCGATTAACCGAAATTTCAGTTACTTTGCAGAATTTCGTCACTAACTTTTCTTTTTCATTATTCGATATTTTTGTTTTACGAGAATATATGAAATCAATTCTTTCTAAAATAAATGAAATGTATCAAACTAGTCATAAAAATTGCGAAAAACTTATATTTAGGATTCTTAGAAAGAGTAGATTATTTTCAATATGTCATAATTTTGGATATTTTACTGTATATGTTTATACATTTATAAAGATGATACCCATTTTATTATGCAGATATCCTATAAGAATATTTTTAGATGCCAATAAATTAATATTATAATTTAATGGGCATCTGTTTCCCTTTTAAATATTGTCTGTAATCAAAATAAGAAACTATATTTGATAGTTTCTTCGATATGATTAGAATAAAGTATTGTAAACGTAATTTTTTCGAATTTCGGTTTTCGATGAATTTCCAAGTTTTGGGATGTTCTGAAACTAAATTGACCATTTGTAGAAATTGTCTTTGTGTTTGTATGGCAAAAATATTCTAGAATTTTTTTCTCAATAACTGATGCACAGAATTTCATGCAAGTTTACATTTTGTTGCACTTTGGCATAAATTAGTGTCTATCAGATTTTGGTGCAAATCTCCCATAAGGTAGCATTCCCAGTTTGCGATTTTAACCATTTAGGGGAATACTTTTTCTCAACTTTTATTGAGTATAATTCCACAAAAAGTGATATGAGATAAATCGTATTATGAAATCGTATTATGAAATCATATTATGAAATTGTATGCTGATTCAGGTTTGGTGTATATCGGGCTACATATAGTTCTGCTACGCTGCAATTTTCATTTCTGTCGGGGAGGCTTTATCTCAGCTTATGCTGCATATAAATACACCAAATTTGTTATATAAAATGGTTAAATTGTGAATATAAAGTTTACTCAATTTTGGTGCATATCAGCTGATAGGCGGCGTTGCTATTACTAACTTTCTGCGATTTTCTTTATCTCTACATATTTTCATTTGTTGATTAAAATTTCACCAAATTGCATACGTAATATCTCTATTATGAGGAATTAGAATTAAATATTTATTCATGTTATCTGATAGGCATTTTTATGTAGAATGATTTCGTAGAATAGTTTGTGTAGAAAACTTACTACGCTGTAAAAAATAATTCCTGTCATATGTTACAGAAAATTCCTGGCAGCAAAATTGGCAGAAAATATTCGTACGCTATGCAAAAAATGGGTTGACAAACATTTTCTGTAATCGAAAAATACAGAAAATATTCGTAAACAGATTTTTCCATTAGGACACAACATAAAATTCTCGCATTAAATAATTTCTAAAATTCTAGCACTAGCCAGGACCGAACCAAAGCCCATCGCATTATAGGTAACGCTGTTACCGACCATCCAGGAAGTCACTATACGTTAATAACCGTTACATTTGCGTTTGCAGATACGGTGACTTTGTCAACGGTTATTATGTGAGAAATGTTGAGCTTGTTATTAGCAAGCAAGAGTAGCTAATAACAATTTTACTTTTTTACTTCCTAAGTTACAAGATTGCAATATATAAATAAGTATATAAAATAGTATAAAATCACTTTTAAAAACACGTATATAAACATGCCTTTATTAAAACAGACACAAAGCTTTTCGCTATTATTAATAAAGATATTTTTATGTACGTGTTTTTAAAAGTGATTTTATACTATTTTATATAATATGTGTACACGTGAAACGCTTTCTGATTTTAAACTTTCAGTAATTTTTATATAAATTAGTCCTGTCGTACTAAATTAAATTCTGTCAAAGACAGATTTTTTTTTTTTTTTTTTTTTTTTTTTTTTTGGGGGGGGGGAGGTTACAGTAATTTCTATTAGTGTTTTAATAGAAAAAACTTTTTGTAACTTAATAATTTAAAAATGGTACATGCTATCTTTACTATCTGTTATCCTATTCATTTTTATTAAAAAAAAAAAAAAATCTAATGTAAGAGTATTCTTTTTAAATACAATGCACCATATATATTTAAATTCATCCAAAATTACTTCTCATAAACTAAGAAATGAATTAAGTTTTAAATGCTCAATTAAAAATAAAACATTAAACTACAAAAATAAAAATACACTTTTAAAAAATAACGTTATGAATTATTTTAAGGAATGAAATTTATTTAATTATATAATGTTATATAACTTTTCTTTATTATTTAAAAAAAATTCTGTTTACAGTTATTCAGATTGCAAAGTTCTAAAAGTAAAATTCTAGTAATGAAGCGATAATTATATAATTACACTAGGATAATCATACATTGTTTCGAGAACATTTCAAGTACTGTTGTTATGAGTGTTTAAACTTTTATTATAACAAAAGATGGTGTAATTCGAAGGAAGAGAATGCCCCGGATTGAAATTTAAGAATAATTATAACGAATCTTGCAAGACAAAAGTGTATCAAAATTTCTCTATTTGGGCTTTAACATGAGTTTAAATTGAACTATATTTGTATAATTGGGACTGTTTTTGACTTTACTTTGCTTACATTTTGAGTATAACGAGCTGAAAATTTTATTTGAAATGTTCAAAAAAATTTTAATGCAAAAGTATACAAAATGCAAAATTTTAAATGAGTAATTTCAGCGCACAATAGCACTTCCACAATTAGTTTCAATGTGAAATATTATTTAAAATGCATGCCTTTAAAAGTAATATTAAGAAAAAATAAAACTGATTATTAAGTATTTTAATAAATCTTCCCTTTCAAGCACTATAATAGAAAGTAACTAATAAGTAAAGGTTACAAATTACAAATTACAAATTAATTAATTAATTTAATATAAAGTGCTTAATATTTGTACTTCTTTTCATGTTATCTGCCTTTATTCTCATTCAGATTATTTATGTATTCTTATTTTAATATCTCTCAATTTCGTTGCATTTAAACTTACACTACTCAACTACCTTAGCTAATTTGAGTATTATATTCATTAAAAAATTTCGACATGGAATTTTCACCTAATTCACACATTTTAAAATCTTCCAATTCCAAAAATATAGTGTTTGGCAATTGGTCAGTGTGTATGAATGTGTATGTGCGGGGAAAATCTTCTTACTATCATATCTCCTAAACTAATAAAGATAGAACGAAGAAATTTCAGAATTGGGACAAATCTGTATAAAAATGATACTTTCAACTTTTGTTGAAATTTGGAAAACCGATATTGGGACATTTGAAACCGGAAGTGCAACCGTAACTCTCAAAAATACTCTAAAAATTTTCTTCAAAGTTTCTATTTAAACACCTTGTTAGATGTCCTTTCGTATGTATTGGCTGTTTAGTATAGTATAATTGACAGGCATCCTGTATAAGTAAGCCAACTTGAGGTCTTGCAAATATGTTGTTTTGAAAACGGCTGTACGAATTATTTTCAAACTCACCATATCAACTCCCAATTAGGTATCCTTTCATATGCAATTGTTGTTTTCCAGTCTTGGCATTACTTTTACAGGATTACTTTTTACTGGATGATCCAAATCATTTTGACTTTTGCTTTATTCTTTACAGATCTCTTTTTCCTTTTCAAGGCAAGACTTTTGCTGATATATATAAGATATAATACGTTCTTTATACTCACAAAGTTTTAAGAGGATTCCTAAAGAATTTTTCTAGATATTTGATAAAGCATTTAAATTTTAAAATGTCCAAATACTAATTAATATATAGTATACACAATGGTTACACAGGAATGATTTTTTTTTTCAACTGCATTATTTTTTTTTTTTTTTTTTTTTTTTGACTTTATGTTTACGTTGATGCTGAATCCAAAAATAATCTCTATTTTTGCCCATCCCGTACATTTTCCTCCCAAATAATGGGTGTTTAAAATAAAAAAAATCTCTATTTTTAATACAAATTTTTTTTTTTTTTTTGACGTCTTGCCGAACATGCTTCCAATCTCCCCCCACCCCACCCCCTGATAAAACAAAACACTCCTATTTCCTTTTCCTTTCTTTCTTTTTTTTTATGTTAATAAATATTGATTTAAAGTTTAAAAAAAAAAAAAAAAAAAAAAAAAAAAAAAAAGTTAACATGTTTCTTAAAAAAAGAAAAAAAAAATCAACAATACACTATAAAATAAATAAATAAATGAAAACGAAAATGCAGGAACTTTCTAAGAAAAGTTTGGTCTGTAATGTACCTAATATTTACCAGTAATATTTCTTGAATATATCACCAACCTTCAAATATATGTTATTCGAAGTACTACTAAATTGCTGTCTCATGAACCTGCTCCAAACTTATAAAAACTACAAGCTTAGCTGATATATAACAGTAATATTAAATTTTTTTTTTCTTTTTTACAGTGTACGGTAGCAGTTTTCATGATTTAACGCAAAATCTAATTAAAAATATGCGTTTATCAAACAAACTTAATGCAGTGGAACATTTTTACTGTATTTTTTTATTTCAAAAAACAAAAAACCGTAAGAAATCGTTCAAACAAGCAGTTTGAGTTGGTTGAAGACCAGTTTTATCAAAAGTGAATAATGTAAATGTATGTTTAAACTTTTTTCACCTGGAGCATTTTGAAATATTCTTTTTTTTTTTTTTTTAACTTTCTCTTACCCCATTTATAGTAGAAAAAATATTGTTGAGGATAAAATTTTCGAAATCGCGTTTCTGTTATATTTACACGTTTTGAGGTCCCTTGAATCCGAAAATCTTGTTTTTAGCAGTTGCTCTGTGTATCTGCCTATGTATCTCTGTGTGTGTTTGTGTGTTTTTTATCACTATATCTAAAGAAAAATAGCAACAGGAAGTCTAAATGTGTATCGTATAGTGATGCTACACTAAGCTTTTCATTGATATTAAGATTCAAATTTGGTATTTTGAAACTTGTATAAGATTGTCACTTGAAAAATTTTATCATGATTGGCACGTACGAAGGATAATTAATGAAAACCTTTTAAAAATAATGATAATAAAATAAAAATAAATGTATGTACTATAATTGAACGCTGGTTCACATAAAATTATATGCCAAACAAACCTGTTCCTAAACCTACCTACTTTGGATTATTTTTAAAGTAGATTAAACATCATTATTTTACCTTATTGATCTTACAACTTAATCTGTAGTCTACTTTTATAGTATTGAAATGCAGGGTAAAAGAAATTAGTATGAGTGACAAATTATTTTTATTAATTTTTTCTTGTCTGAAACCTATTAAATCTATATTCTTTAAAATTTGTACGCAAATATAAATTTACACAATAAGTTGTTATTGAAATATTCAAAGAAAGTCACTGATATATTAAAAAGTTGATGTTGATGATAACACACTAAACGTTGTTGAAAATAAAAGGTAAGTTTAAAAAAACTTAGTTCCATTTTAGCTGCTACCAATACTTTGGTGCTATGCTTTGCCATTTAAATATCACTGTGAAAAAGATGTCCTATTTGTTGCCAAAAATACGCGAATACGCGTTATTTACGAAAAAATTACATTGTCAGAACGTATTTTCAAAAATTACAGAGAATTTCTGGCAGCAAATAGGACATATTTTTTTACAGCATAGTGATTGCTACTAAAATGACAATACTAAAATGGCAATACTAAAACGGTAAAAAATAGCAACAAAATATTGGTTGAAGATAAATTGGAACCATTTTTCTGGTGAAATGTAAAATTTTAAATTTTAACAATGTAAAGAGCCTTAAGGGAAAAAGAAACATTTACTCTATATTCTAAGAACTAATAACACGACTTTTTTTTTTCTGCCTAAAGGTTGTCTGAGTGAGTAATGCTGGCCAGGGTGTCGGCCTGGATAGCTCAATTGGTAGAGCCTTGACCTTGTAAATCAAAGATCCGGGGTTCGACTCCCGGTCCAGGCATTATTTCACTCAATCGGAAAAATAAAATTTCAATAAATATAATAACACGACCTCTTTAACATTTTCAAAATAATTTTAATAATTCTGTATTTTTATTTATATACTAGCAGGCTTTGCCTGCTTCTCTAGTCACTGTAGAAATTTTCAAAAAGCATTAAACACTATATTTTAAATCACTTTACAAATAAAAACTTCAAAAATAAATAAATAAATAAATAAACATTAATCTCGCTTCGAGAACGTTTATCCCGCTACGCTATATTGGTTCAATTTAGGTGCTCACTGAACAATAAGTAACGCTGCTGTTAATCAAGAAATACATTTTCCGGACAGGTTATCGTCTTCCCTCTATGACATTGCCCATCTGCGCAGCACTAGTGCAACATAAGAAACCCAACCAACCAACCAACCAATTTTCCTCTATGACAACAGATGGCTGCACCAGAAAAAATATCTCAGCTACAAAAATTAATTAATTTAAAGTGAAAAGTAATCAAAACTTTGAAATTTAGGCTTGGATGTGTATCTGAAGAAGTCAAAAGTGACCTCCATGCAAAATTTTACAGCTCTGCGATCAGTCGTTTAACTTCGGCAAACAACACACCACTTTATTTTAGCATTGTTTTTTATCAGTTTATCGCCACCCATATAGTTTAGGACATTGCGAAGATCCTGAAAACTTTCCTTTTATTAACTAACATCTTTTCTACTAATTATCTACAAACGATTACACATATGAGCTTGAAAGATCGACCCCCGACCTTCACGTGTTTAGCATGACTCTCTAACCGATTGAGCTAAGGGGCAATATTTTACATTTACAATTCTGTCTTCAGATTCGATCATTTCATAAATTTATACATTTTAAATTAGGTAAAAAAAACTACACCGAGGAAAAAAAAACGATATACCGCCTTCATTTAGAATGAATAAGTGATCATTTTCTAAATTCCTTAACTAGAAATATAGATTTCCGAGCTGTGCGCATAAGGCACGCCAGTAAACTGAATAGACGAAATGATCGAGAATTTCTAGTCTACACATTTCTAGATGGTGAAATAATATTCTGAATAATCTGAATCTTTTGTATTGTGAGAAATTCTCGCTCGATTTTCTAGAATTGGGTAATAAACCAAGATTATAGTTACTGAAACCTGCCACTTGTATTGCCATTTATTTGTAGAGATTTTTAAATAATTTCGCCTTTGAGAATATAGACAAACTCTCTAGAATTCTAATAGGGGTTTCTAGAACTTGCTTTCAAAGGGGACTAGAATTTATAAGGATGATATGGAACCATTTTTTCTAGAGCCACAATTTAGATTCTAGACGCCAGTTACAGAAATTTTTCTCAGTGTAATCAAAAATTCGAAAATTGGGTTTCGAGGTACATTGGGAAAGGTTAAAACGGGCCTTCGCGCAAGATTCTATAGCTCTACGATTAACCATTTACCTTCAAAGCTACTAACTTACACACACACAAAGATATACCTTCTTTTATTATATGTAGAGATTCTTAAAACAATATTTCAACAATGTATTTATACATATTTATTTTTTAATACGATTTTCAATATTATAAAATTAAAATCTTATAATATTTTTTTTATGTATAAAAAAAAAAAAAAAAATGTTTAGTATGCATAAAAAATTTAGTAGATTAATTAACTTTGTATATTCAAAACAATATTTTAATTTACTTTTTCAATTACCTGTAACATTTTATTTCAATTAAAAGCATGTAATTATTTATTTATTTGAAATGATTAGTTATTTTTTGTCAAAAAATAATAAAAGGTTTAAAAGGTTTGAAAGAACGGGAAAAAGAAATAATGCATAAAAATTGATTAATATATCAAATATCCATTTAAAAGCGAACTTTTGTAAGTAATACATTTTCGTAATAAAGGTAAAACACGCGAAGCCCAATCAAAAGAGATACTTTTTAAAAGTTATTGATATATTTTTTTTTCTATTAAAAAAAAAAAAAAAAAAAAGAAAGAAAAGGAAAGGAAGTAGAAGCACCTCCTTTAAATTTAATCGATTAAAAGCTTAATCAAATTGTTCAAAAAATCGTATTTTTTTTTTTTTTTTTTTTTTTTTTTTTTAGGTATAATGTTAAAAGTATTTGCTAAAAAAGAAAATTGATTAAGCTAGGCGCCTAGTATTAATTGCAACTGATCCACGTTAAAGAAATATTATATAGATAGATTTGATCATCTATGTTTACATTTTACATTACACTGTAGAAATGTAAAAGCAGGGAGAAGTATTAAAAAAGAAATAGTTACTAAGGTGAATCTTAATATTGCTAAATGTTTTAAATTTTGAAGTTTATTTATTTTATTTTTATTTATTTATTTGTTTACAGAACAAACTTTTAATTAATTATTTATTTATTTTTCAAAAAGTTTCACCACATTTTATACTGTTACATTTCACTGCATGTGTATGTAAAATTTATAAACTCAAAATCAATAATTTAAATAAATTTCGCATACGCATGGTTTGAAATATGAATGCTGAAAAATAAATTTCAGCAGTTGTAGTGTTTTACACAAGTTTTACTTGCTGTATCTTTTAACAGAAATAATAATAATAATAATAAAAGCCCCGTGGTGGGACTGATCTACTTCTTTGCCAAATTTCGCCAAGAGTTTATACTGAAGCTGTTCCATTTCTTTAGAACGATTTTTCTCAATTTTATTTTAATTAATAAATAGCATAACTCTTAAATAAACTTTGGCCATTTACTAGTACGCTTTACACTATATTTTGCATTATAAACATATTTTAATAATATTTTAAATCCAAATTAAGTAATGAAAAAAAAAAAAAAAAAAAAAAAAGAAGAAGAAAAAAGGCTAAAAATGTTACTATATCAATGGCATCCTGCACGCGCGTTTTTTATTTCCTAATCCAAAATTTTAAAAAAAGTTCATTTAAAAAAAAATTCCAGTACTGTTTGTTTCGAAACTGATTATTATTCATTTTTTTTTTTCTGTTTCTTTTCTTTTTCTTTCACACAAATATATATATATATATATATATATATATATATATATATATATATATATTATGAAATTCTGGCAAAGGCAGAATTTAGTTTAATATGGAGGACTATTAGTTTTTTTTTTTTTTTTTTTTTTTTTTTTCTAATTATAACATCGCTTTCAAATTATTTAATTATACTTTCGAAAAATTTTCGATTTCTATAAATGTTTAACTGTCGTAAAACTGGTATCGTAAAAATCTGTAAATTAAGACTAATAGTACTCCGTCCTAAAAAAAAAAAAAAAAAAAAATTACGACAGAAGAAAGGAACAGAGTCACAGCTCATAAATGTGTGAGACATATCGACTTCAAAGGTGTAGTATGGTTAACACCGCTTTTTAAGTAATTACAAATACTCTTCTAGACTCACACAAGACGTGAAAGAACTATTACTAACATAATAACTATTATCAACATAATTAATTACTATTTTACTAACAAAATGTAAAAAGTATTTGATAAAAAAAGAAAATTGATTGCAGAAGAAAAAAATAATTTTATAACAGAAGAAAGAAACGGAGTCACGGCTCATACATTTAAGACTCACAGAAGCTGTGAAAGAACTATTACTAACATAATAACTATTATCAACATAATTAATTACTAACTATTTTGTGTTTGACAAAAAAGAAAATTGATTACAAAAGAAAAAAATAATTTTATAACAGAAGAAAGAAACGGAGTCACGTCACAGCTCATACATGTGAGATTCACACTAGATGTGAAAGAACAATTACTAACATAATAACTATTATCAACATAATTAATTACTAACTATTTTACTAACAAAATGTAAAAAGTATTTGATAAAAAAGAAAATTGATTACAGAAGAAAAAAATAATTTTATAACAGAAGAAAGAAACGGAGTCACAGCTCATACATGTGAGACTCACACTAGATGTGAAAGAATTATTACTAACATAATAACTATTATCAACATAATTAATTACTAACTCTTTTACTAACAAAATGTAAAAAGTATTTGATAAAAAAGAAAATTGATTACAGAAGAAAAAAATAATTTTATAACAGAAGAAAGAAACGGAGTCACAGCTCATACATGTGAGACTCACACAAGCTGTGAAAGAACTATTACTAACATAATAACTATTATCAACATAATTAATTACTAATTCTTTTACTAACAAAATGTAAAAAGTACTTGATAAAAAAGAAAATTGATTACAGAAGAAAAAAATAATTTTATAACAGAAGAAAGAAACGGGGTCACAGCTCATACATGTAAGACTCACACAGAGTTGAGAAGGTATAGTATGGTTAAAACAGCTTTTAAAATACTTACAACACTTTTCTGACTCACACAAGTTGTGAAAGAAGTATTACTAATATAATTAATTACAAATTATTACTAACGTAAGCTATTGTTAACATAAAAAACAATCGAGAACTAAAATATAAGTTATTCTATACAATATCTTAGTATATACAATAATTATAAGTATGACATTACTGTTATCAACATAAATTTGTATGGATATAATTACTATATAGTTATTACTTATTAAACTTTTCTAATTTTTGCAGTATATATTTAATTTGATTATATATTTATGATATTTTTCTTCTCTAAGAAAAGCTCTTTCCCTTATCAGACTTATAAAATATCAAATAAGTTGTACAGAATCGATAAGGAAGATAATAAAGAGGAAAAATAGAAAATAATCAGTTATTTTCAATAATCTCTAAAATATGCATCAAGTAGATTGCATTAGTGTTCAATAAAAGCATTAAACGAGAAAAGATAAGAAAACTTTTTCAAAAACAAGAATTGAAAACATATTGATCAATTTACTTTCAGTATAAAAAATTATAATTACAATATTTCGTTTCAATTCAATCAGTTGAAAACTCTTTTTTTTTTTTTGTTATAGGTAATGCAAAATATGTAAAATGAAGTAACAAATTATTATTATTTTTTTTAATTATTTGGAGAATTAGTTATTTCTTATAACATTTACTCATAATGTTTTTTTTTTTTTTTTTTTTTTTTTTGTTTTTTTTTTTTTTTTTTTTCCCCGCTGATTTAGATTTTTCCCTTTGTATTGATAAATAAATAAATAAATAAATAAAATAAAATAATGTAAATAAAACCTACATTTATTTTTATCCATTTTTTTTTTTTTTTGTGTGAAAGTGTGAATCAAACTAATTATATATAAGGAATTACATTTATTATTATTTTTTTGTTGTTGTTGTTGTTCATTTATTTATTTATTATTTATTTATTTATTTATTTATTTATTTTATTTTATTTTATTTATTTATTTATTTTTTTTTTTTTTTGAGTGAAAAAAAAATAGCCAAAAGAAAAATTAAAAAATAAAAATAATAATAATAATAATAATAATAAATTTAAATAGAAAGCGTCAAAATGGGCAAATGAAATGTTTTAGATTATACTGCTTTGATGAAAATTTTCCCCAACACCATTTTTGCAAATTCTTATGTAAAATGACTTCCTGAATAAGAATACGATGCCGATTTCGCCTTATCTCCCACCGTTTTTTAGGGACGACACACCCTCCCCCTTTTTTTAAATTACTTTTCGGTAAATTTTTAACTATAAATTTGATTTTTTTTTAAGTGCTAGAGGCCTATTTCAGTCGGTACAGTTGTCGAATTTTTATAGGTCACTCTTAATTAGTGCTAGAGGCCTATTTCAGTCGGTTTATTGAATGGGGATTTATTGAATGAAGTCCCCCCAAGGCACAACTTTGACATGAGTCCCCCCCCCCAGGCACAACTTTGACATGAGTCCCCCCCAAGGTACAACTTTGACATGAGTCCCCCCACGGCCCAACTTTGACATGAGTCCCCCCCAGGCCCAACTTTGACATGAGTCCCCCCCAAGGCCCAACTTTGACATGAGTCCCCCCCAAGGTACAACTTTGACATGAGTCCCCCCCCAAGGCACACCTCCCCCTCATTGGGAAAAAGAGAAAAAACGTTGTTTTGCGGCTATAAGACAGTTTGGACTTCCAACGTTATTTGTTACAGTATCTGCAGCTGAAACACATTGGTTTGATTTAATGAAAACTTTATCATGGAATTTAGATTGTCACGAATTAACTAAAGAAGAATTTGTCGATATTAACAAGTTTAGCAGTAGGCCTCTGGCACTAAATTAAAATCTGTCAATGTCAGATTTTCATGTTTTAAATAATGAAATAATGTCGTGTCTGTATATATATATATATATATATATATATATATTTTTTTTTTGGGGGGGGAGGGGTATTTTAACTGTTGAATATCTTCATAGGGGCTACAGAGTTGGAAAATTCTAAAACATGAATATTGGCGGCAAGGGGAAAATTTAGTGGGGATTTGCCGTTGAAATTATGTATTACATTTCTTATATTTTTTTAATCTATTATTAACGTTATTTATTAAACATTATATTTTTTGTTTTTAAGTGTTAAATTAACTCTTTTTGTTTCTCCAAATAAAATTCGTGGCCATAAAATTACCGAACAGTGATAAAAATTGGGAGAAAGGGGGTGGTGTCCCGTGAAAACGGTGGGTGACTTGGCAAAATAGGAGTCATATTCGGATTCAGGAGGTCATTTCGTATAAGAATCAGCAAAAATGGTATCGAGGCTCGATTTTTTTTTTTTTTTTCTTTTTCCCACAGTGTAGTGTCATTAATTAGGAAAGACATATAGTGAAAACTGTGATAACGCCACACTAATTTTATTTTATTTTATTTTAAATGTGTTTTAACCAAACAAAATTTTTTAATGTGTGACGAAGTATTTTACGTTTAATTTAATCAAGTTGTTAATAAGTGTTTGCATATTTGCGATATCTGTACTAGAGTATTATACCGGGTGATCTAAAAGTGACATAAAAATGCTAAAATAATTCAAACAACAAATACAAATATAGGAAAATTGCTCTATGAAGTATAAATGAAAAACATTGAGACTAGTCACGTTATTTGAACATCACCGTTTCGGCTGGGGAAAAAAAAAAAAAAAAATGCAAAAATGCATTTATCTGATTTTGGAACTCTTTTTCAATAATAATAATAATAAATAAACTAAAATAAATAAATGATTTTTATAAGTACTTTCTTTTAATTCATCAATTGAAATATATTTGTTCACACAAATATTTTTTCTAGCTGAGTCATACATAGGAATTATTATTTAATTCTTTTTGTCAAGACTTATAACAGAGGGCGGCCGCTTTGCTACTATGTAATAATAGATGAGATTGAGAATTGCGTTATATTTCGAAAACGGCTTTTTTTTTTTTTCTTTTTTTTAAATAATTCATAATATGCATCTACTGATAAACCGCAGAAGGAAGATCCCTGGCGTCATCTGCGCATGGGTGAAAAGGGCTGGTCCATTTATAAAATAGGAATGTCCGTAGTACCTAGGGATATGTTTGTTTATGGGTATGAAAAAATTAGAAACTCACTGATTGCATTTCTTTTCCTTCTTTGAATTGATTCTTGAATATCTGGTTATATAAGTATTTTACGATTAACTAAAAGAAAGAAAAACTGATAATATTATAAAGGGATAGTTCTAGATTTCAATATAAATTAAAACTCAATTAAAAAGAAAAATAAAAGCTTTGTCAGTATTTTGAAAATTTTGAAGTGTGTAACACAAATTTAAAAATTATGTCATTATTTACAAACTAGTATATAACCCCGTCAAAAATGACGGAATGTGAATTCAATTAAGGTAGTGAATCAACGAATGCTTTGCCTGCTTCACTGGACACTATATTTAAAGGGGACTAATGTGAAAGTTGCTCCTGACGGGACTAATGTGAAAGTATTACCTCACTGGACTAATGAGCAAGTTGCACCGAACGAACAAACTATTTAAAATGACACTATTTAAAATTGGATGTTGCTTTAAATATTTGACACTTACTTTCATTTTAAGATTTATTATCAAAATTCTTGGAGAAATAATTAAAATTCGCCAAACAATAACTTCTCCTTCCGAAGCTTCTTCATCGCAAACCTTAATGACATTATGTACAATACGTTTCGATTCAGTACCGAGAGGTTTAATCCGAGTACCAACCAGATGTATGATCCATTTGTTCCAATATAAACAAACTGTTATACAGAAAGAAATAAAAGAAAACAAAGCAGGAGTATTAATGATTCTACACATAACAGAAGAAACAAGAATAATAGAAAAATTTCCCCTCTCTCTTCCTTCTTCTTTTGCTGTGTCTCCCAGCGAGTGAGTGGAAACGTCTTAGCACCTTACTAACCAGGGATCAATTGTCCGCGGCCGGACAATATATTTTTTTATAATGTATACTTTTATTTCAGATTTGAAAATGAGTGAATTTTATAACTCACACAAGGCCTACAGAATGGGCTATTGGTGATGGTCTGGAATTAATGTTAAATGTTAATCACGAGAAGGGTGATTTTAATTCATCTTGGGGGAACACAACCATTGTATTTTCATAAGAGAAGAAAGAATAAACATCAAAAACGCCTAACCGGGAAAAAACAAGGAAGTCAACTAAATAAATAACAAATGCACGAAATTAGTGTAATGTAAACGCTTCTAAGGTCAGATAGATCGTACAGGGTCGTTGGAATCGTTGGACAGGGCGTGCAAATTTTTAATTAATATAGTAAAATCAAAACATGAGTTTTTTCCTTCTCTTCGAATTAGCCGATTAGTTGGGGCATTGGTATCGTCGAACATGACATGCTACTTTTCAACTAAAATATTAAAATATATTAAATAATATATTCTATAACTCAAAATCGTAAATTATTCACATACACTCCGATTTGGTAGATTTACGACCTACACATTAAATCTAGCACTATGCAGAGCAGAAGACTTTAACAAAGACCAGACACTATTAGAGAGCCTCTGTGGAGAGAGACGACAAACTATAAAATTACGCTACAGCGCATGTCCATAGCAGACATTTTTTTTTTCTACTAAACTGGGTCGTAGTAAAAATGTCGACCATTTCCCAGTTGAATATCAACAACAAACAAATTGCGGATATCTTATATATATATATAATAATCCAGCACAATGTTTTAAAGCCATTCAAAACATTTTTAAATGTGGACGGTAGTCAAAAAAATATTTTCAAACCAATCAGAAGCTGGATAACTATTGACGCATCTTTCCCTGCAGGCTCTCCAGACACTATCACCTCCCTATTCCCTTCTTTAGTTATTGAAAATAGTCCATCCTAAATCTTGAAAGCAGTAAATGCTACTTGACTTTCGGTTTTCTAATGAGAAGGAAATTTAACTCCATTCATTCGCTTGTGGAACTTTTATTTCAAGAGCATCTGAATCAAGGAACACCACTGACGCTGATAAACGAATACGGCACCCCAACATCATCGTTGCAAACTTTAACGTTTTTTGACTATTGTAAAATTAAAAAAAAAATACACATATATTTCAGTAACAGTTTTTGCTGATTCAATAAAATAAAATTTTGTGTTAAAATTTTTCGGTAGTTAAATAATGCTAAAGTTGATAACTATGATTAATGTTCTCAGTCACTTGGTAGAGAAACGGACTTCTATTATACCCCGCCAGTTTCACTATAGCTTCATTTTGATATCGAATAGTCCTTATCCATTTTTAGTAATTTTCGTTTTTATTATAAAAATGACGTGTATTATTATACAACGTCATACTGAGTGTAAATGAGCAAAATTAAATAGAAAAAAATAGTATTATTTAATTAAGTTATAAATTCCAAAATTCTAGACAATGTTGATTGCACGTTAAGAATAAAGGTGTGAAAATCTATACAGAATTTTGAATTTTGGCTTTGCCAAAATATATAAAGAAAAATTAAAAGAAATTATAAACACTTCTTGAAAAATTTTCTGGAAAAAATAAAAAGTATCCTTTAAACTATTCTTATCGTACAAACGATAAATTATATCAAGAAGTGCAATTATTTTACATGTATATTTTGCTTGCATTATTAAAAATAAATAAATAAAAATAAAAATATGAAAATCTCACAGTTTTTTTTTTAATTGCCAGATATCTGTTTGCTTTAGAATTTTGCTATGCATCGGCAAATAATGGTCATGTACTGGAAAATATATACTAACCATTTGCAGCCTTTTACAGGAATGCACAGAAAAATTAAATTATTATCCTTTGTATAAACATACGGTCTGACCTATTCACACATTTAAATTTGTTTAAGCACATAGTAAGTACAAAATCTTTGGAAAATCGAAGGGATGAACACTAGATTTTTTTTTCCTGGAAAAATGAATAAAACACCATTTTAGGAGAAAAAAAAATCCTTTTCTTCCGATTTATTTTTCAACAGAAATTTTACTTTTCTTTCAATAAAACAAAAAACCACAGGAAATTTTAAAAACGTTTCTAAAGCTAAAGATCCAGAATTAATAGACAAAAATCAGTTGATGTCAATAGATCATTGAAATTTACATAAAGTAAACAATACATTTATTTCAGTGAATACTTTCAAGGTAAAATCAAAGAAGATGAGATTATTATTTTTAAAAGTTAAAAATACATAGATCAACTTCCTTTTCCGGAATAAAAAAAGGGCCGCGGTAGCCCAGTCGGTAGAGCGCCGGCCTCGTAATTGGAAGATTGCGGGTTCGGTACTCGAGCCGGCCAAAGACCGTCGTGTACACTAATGGTTGCTGGTGCACGTAAAATCTGTCGTGGCCGCAATGTCCTCCATGTTCCCATCAAAAATTATACCTGTGGGGGTCACCGAAGCGGGAGAGACATCCCTTCCGCGCAGGATCAAAATTGTGATGGCATGTCTCCGGACCACCTCTAGGGGTGTGTCCCAGACCGTCGCCAATTGCCCATCTGCGCAGCACTAGTGCGACGTAAAACCCAACCATCCAACCATCCATCCGGAATAAAAGAAAGAAAGAGAAACTAAAATTTACTTCCCTGAAATTTTTCTATTGTATACTCAAATTAAGTTTTTTGTGGTGTATGTGAAAAACCAATATTTCAAATTTTGAAAATCATTTGCGTTTAAAATCTCGCATTACTCGATTTTTTTTCCAAGTAAATTTTTTTCTCAGTTTGTAGACTTACATTTATGTTACACATTATTTACTCATAGGAAAAAAGTTGTTCTTTAAACTTAATTATTTTCTTCGAAAAAAAAAAATAAGATATAAAAATTTCCGTTTTTTTTTTTTTTTTTTTTTCATATATATATATATATAATATATATATATAGAGAGAGAGAGAGGGAGGAGGCGATTATGGAATAGTCGAGAAATATGGAATACCGAGGTTTCGGCTCTGATTGGTGCTGCTACTTCGTCAAAATGCCATGAATTACTCAAGAAGGATTCCCATGAAGCAATGCAGTAAGAAGCAACCGCTTGTTGCTGTCGTACCATTCTCTATAGAACAAAGTACGTTTTGTGATTTTCAAGAGTTTTTGCAGGTACGTTTTCAAACATTGAAACTTACTATTACACATGAGGTTTAAACATTGATGTTAAGCAGAATGTATGCTCAAAGAATTGTATTTTGTTATACGTTGGTCGTTGTTTAGCTGCAAATATTTTGTCCATCACTTTAAAAGTTTATTTTCAAAGATAACTTTTCGGGTATTATGGAATATTAAGTATTTCATAGTATCATCTGAAACTGACTTCATGTATTCAACTAAATAAACAGAAGATAAAGATGCCGAATGTATCTTCTGTCACAGAAAATTATCCGAAGATGATTTTATGAAGTCTAATTAGTTTTTCTATGGTTTAAAACAGTTTAAACTCCCTATTCCATATTACCCGACTATTTCATATTAACCTCCATTTGTAACTTTTTTTTAAAGTAAACTTCTTATAACAACAACAACAAAAAAAAAAAATTGGATTTTTTTTTTTTTTTTTCATTGACAATTTATTACAAATAATTACTCTATGTACTCATCATGATTTTGGGGATTTTTATTAAAAACAAGTAAAGTTATTTTAAGAAATGTAAATGGTATTCTATAACACCCCCCTCTCATCTATGTAAATATGTATAATTTAAAATTTATTTACTACAGAAATCACACACACACACACATCAATATGTGTTTTAAATGTTCTTGACCTTGTACATTTTATTTTATAAATTGCAAAACTTTCAAAATTTTTTAATTCAAAGATCAACGAATATTTTAAAAATTATTATGTAAAGAGTGGCCGAAAAGTCCCTGGCGCATTTTAAACTTTAATATAGAATCACGTATTTGACGGACAAGAATGCATTTTATATTACAACTAGCAGATTTTTCTCTTTTGGCTGGTCAATATATTTTAATGAATTCTCAAAATTCTATATAACTATTAATATAAAAATCTCCAAATAAATGAAAAAAGAAGAAAAGAAAGAAAAATTAAAAAAAAAAAAAGAAAAAAAATCGGAATCGTCAGAAAACTTAGTTAAATTTCCCGATCCCTTTGGCTGTGGCTTGTGGCTTCCTGCCCACAACATAGCAATTCTCGGAGCTACTATATTCGGCAAAGTCTTCTCAGTTTATTACTGCCCCTACCCCGCAGGTGAAATTGAAATTTCGCAAGATTCCGTCAAAGTGTATGTTGAGTACACTTAAACAACACTCTCGCAATCCTGAGGTAATTCGGGGCAGAAATATGCTTGAAAACGTGCTTTTTGCTCTGCTCTCTCTTAAGGAGGAATTCCGTAATTTCACAAAGTCGCTTTATTATACGAGTTTGGTACGCATAACCAACCGACACACCATACAAATTACCGTTATGAGATAATTTAAAGCATAGTTATCCTTGGAAACATGCGGGGGAAAGAAGGAAATTCACAAAATCTCTTTATTGCGTGTTGGGTACGAATAATACACCCATATATCAAAAATCGCCTTTCTAAGATAATTTCGAGCAGAGTTACACTTGGAAACGCGTTTTATGCTCTCCCTGCCTCCAAGGGGGTGGAGGGAGGAGTTTCGCAAAATCTCTTTGTATTGTGTATTGTATATTAATAACCAACTGACATTTGAAAAAATCACTTTCCTGTGATTTTTGGAGCAGAGTTACGTCTGAAAGCGCGTGTCCCCCACCTTATACGGGAAGAGAATCAATTTCGCAAACTATTTTCATAGTGCGTGTCGAAAACGTATATCCGACGCAAACATCAAAAAAATATTTCTCACATAATCTGGGTCAAAATTACGCTTGAAACATAACTTTTTGCCTTCTAGCCCTCAAAGGACGGGAGGGGGAAATTTCACAAAACTTGTGTTAGTGGGAGTCATCGTCCAAATAAATCTTCACACCAAAATTTGTATTTCTATCTCCAATAGAATCACCACGGCCGTGTTCAGTAAGTCAGTGAGTGGATGTATTATAATTTATTTATATATTTATTTATATAGTTTATTACACATATATATATATATATATATATATATATATCTTAAGATAAAAATTTTGTTTAAAAAAATAAAAATGTTAATTCATAACTTTTCCCATAGATGTCGCTGTACCTTAAACAGTAAGAAAGGCATCGTAAACGCAAGGCAAGCAATTAAAGAGCATTTATTTTGTGAAATTCATAAAAATATTTCGTATATGTGCGTTTTATAACACAGATCGCATACAAACTGCAATCTAGCTCAACTTACGTGTTCCGCAAGTACTGATTGTGGAAGAGATTAGATTACATACGTCATTCACGTTATCAATAGTTTAACGTGAGCCACAGTGAAAGCATACATGTTGTCTTTGGTCTATAGTGAATGCATACATGTTCCCTGCGTTTGAGTAGGGGGTTTTTTCACCCTAGTTTTCTGATTAATTTTATTTGAGTTAGTTTTGTATTTTAATTTTCGTCCATTTCCATGGTATTTTCAATGCAAAAATCAGATTGTAATGCAATATTACTCTATTCTGCCATGCTATAAAAATTTCTGATTTCAAATAACATGAGAAGCTTTTCAAATAAATCGTTGTTGTTAAATATGCTTCATTGTAACATCAAAACTGATATTTAACCCTTCGTCGGACACAATGTTGAGTATATCGAGTTCGGACACAATGAGCCTATAAAGGTCACTTTAAAAATACTTAAAATTTTCGCAAGAAAAATTAATTTTTGGAGCGAAGTTCTGTAACGCGGCTTGCGGTAGGAGTAAACTAGCAGAAATCGTCACGTAAGGAAAAAAGGTGTCACGTTCTCTTCATGCGAATTTCTCTCGCCAGAAAGAAGAACCCCAGCAATTTCTACTTTCTGTCCCTAGTTACGGTTGCTAAGGAGGAACGCAAATTAGGAAACGACGTTGAAGTAGTTATTGCAGCTATTTACACTAAGGGACAAAAAAAAAAAAAAAAAAAAAAAAAGCCGCATTGCAGAAAAATTGACTTATACCTCTTGTGTGATGATGAAACTAATGATTGAAACAAATAAAACTGTTATGTTTATATAATACAGAAGTCATACCATGATACCTACGGACATGTTTGATTTAATAATTTGCTTTATTACACTTTATGAAGTATTTAATAAAAATCTACATAAAATTTCTTTTTAAACGAAATAAAATAAACATATACTTTCTATTCTTATGATTTATTATATGAAATAAACACGTTATATTTTAATGTATGAAAAAAAAAAAACTATTTATTTGTTAGATATAAACAATTACTTAATAAAAATATGTATTCTGAATTGGATAATTCCACGTTTATATGAAATTACTACTTTAATGCGGGATTTTACAGTTTTTTAACATGAAACTCAGAAATTTCACTGTGCCAAATACCATAAATATTTTTTGCTAGTTCTTGCAAAGTCGTATACGACAAAATGGACAATGTTATTATTTTTTTTTTTTTTCTCCAGAATTTTAAGTTAAGTACTCCCAATACAGTGAAACGTCAAACTGACGTTGGGGTCATATTTAACCCCCATGGTAGTAGGAGGGTTAAATAGCCAAAACATTTTATATTTTGCTAAAAAACAGCTCACCAATATTTCGTTAACATTTAATCATTTTGACATCCTGCGTATTAAAATAGTTTTTGATCTTCTCTCTAAAATTAATGTTTTTTATGGTTTCATTAACTGCCTTATACTTGCCATTTTTGAAATTCTTCCTAAAACTACAATTTTTTGAACACCTGCATCATGTTTTTAATACTTGGTTCAATCCTAAATTGTACATGGAACACAACGTAATAAAATCTGTTCGAAAATTTATTTTTAAAACAATAAATTAGCAATTGCAGAAACACAATTGGAAAATATACATAGTGCGCCCCCTTTATTCTTTTTTTTTTTTTTTTTTTGGTCCCTTACTGTGTCTACCCCCAAATCAAACGCTTGAAGATATAACAATAATTATTCATCGATCGCTGTTAGAATATACTGAGGGAGGTTCTAAATTATTTAAACAAAATTTTCATAAACTTCCACTTATATTGGCTGGAGATTTCAACATTAATTTCAATAATAAAGAAAAATTTGAAGACCTCACATTATTTTTATTAGATACATTTGATTTAAGTATTAATAATGATCCAACGCAGTTCACGACAAAATACTATATTACAATTGATGCTGTTTTTACGAGATACTTAGACAAAATTGAATCTCATACATATGTATCCCTTTATAGTTATCATAAGCCAATAATTACCATGATAGAATATGATAACATTTAAAAAAAAATATTTTATTTTAGTACATTTTAATATATTTTATAATTCATTTTTATTTTTATTTTTTTTTTTTTTTTTTTTTTTTTTAATAAACAAATATTTTTGGTAAAATAGTAAATGCAACTTTTTTAATTTGATTCCTTACTTTACATTATTTAGATTGAGAAAAAAAAAAAAAAAAAAAAAGAAGAAGAAGAAGAAGATAGAAAAAAAAAATAAAATATGAGAGAGGTAGAGAGAATAAAAAATCTAGATCTCCATATCAAATCAAATCCAGAATTGGAAAAAAAGCGTAAAGAGCTTCGTTCTCTCGACCGCACATTTTTTTTTTTTTTTTTATGTCCTTTTATATAATAGTATGGTTTAGCTTTGTTTTAAAAAATGCAAATTTATAAAATAAGAAATAAACAACTAAAACTAACTTGAACTAAAATATTCCAGCTATAAATGACAGGCGAATTACGCCTGATGGATGTTTTAAAAAAAACTGGTCTCAAAAATTTATGATGAAAATTCTTCTAATGATGGAAGTTTATTCAAAATTTTGCCTTATTCTTCACTGTAAAGAAAATCGTAAATTTTGAATAACTTACGAATTTTCATAATTAATTATGTTCAGGCCAGTATCATAAATGATATTTTAAAAACTACTCTGACATCTTTAACCCATTAGGCGCCAAAGCTCCCGCTGCTGGAACAATTTCTTAAGAATATTTTTCTCTGTGAGTAATTAAGATAAATTATTATTTTCTTTTTTACATTAAATATTGAAACTCGTAGCTTCGTTTGTTGGGAAGACCCCCATGGAGGGCATTCCCCCTATAGGCCTAGGACACGTACGGAGTCAATCGGCCTTAAACCCAACAACCAACCAACCTAGCTTCGTTGGTAATTTTTTCAAAAAGTTTGTAATGTAACTTCCTTTTTTTTCAATTATTCAAACAATGATGTTTGTTTTTCTGCAAAACATCAGTGTAGAAAAAAAATCAGCAAAAATAACTCATTCGAGTACAGGGGTTTAAAACAATGAATATGAAATAAAACATTTTTTTTTCTTAAAATATGACAAACAGGGATCAAGAAAACTAATTTAAAAGGATTTTGCAGTTTTTCAACATCTGTTCTACGCCAATTAAGTGTCAAATCTCCCATTTTGGAAAATCATCATATCTTCTAACAAAATATTTTTTTTTTTTTTGTAAGTATTTAAACTACGTACGATTTGAAATGCACATTGAAACCCAAAATATACAAAATTTCATAAAATTTCAGTGAGATTCATGTAGCCGCGTTAAATGGGTTAAGATGAAAGTAGTCTTCATAAAGTCCGTTTATGTGACAGTTTTTTCTATTCTCTCTATTCTCAAGAAAATTATAATTTTCAAATTAATATATAAAATGCTCAGATAGGAATGTTTAAAATCAATAATGTTCTTTCCAGTACTATAAGTAATATTTTAAAATCCGCCCGATCGCTTTACAACTTTTTTTTTTTTTTTAACAACAATTCCTTTTTAAAATAATGTCCACGCAAGCTAACAAAATAGTTAATTAACGAACTAACTAACCTAAATTCCCCATAAGTACAGTATGTCAGGGAACTTGGGAATTCCTTGCAATTAATTTTCAAGCTCTAAAAAATATCTCTATGAGAAATAAATACATATAAAACTTAACCTATACTTTTAATTCGTTTTATTTTCTCTCTATCTGAAATATTGTAATATACTCCTTTTATGTTACATTTAAAATAAACTATTCATTTTTCATTCATTCATTCGGTAGAATTAATTAATTTACATTTTCACTAAGGATATATTTCGAGATTTTGTAAACACTTTGGTTATATTAATTATACAATAAATTGCAAAAGAAAATATTTACTAAGATCAAAACATCGTTTATTTTAAATTATTTACATTTGATTTCCTTTATTTGTGCAAAGATAATTTTAAAAACATTTATAATTTAGCTTATTAGAAAGGTTTAATTTACTCTGTTATTCGCTGTGCTAAAATGTATTTCAAGCCGAAAAAAGGAATCATATGTATATTAAATTAATTGAAATAATTAATATTCATATATACCCATATTTTCTTACAAATTAAAAATGTTATGTCTTATGTTTCTCAATTAAATCATCGCACCAAAAGTTCATTAAATCCATTACTTAAAAATTTATTATCTATGCTTATGCTCTTTACAGGATAATTAAATTTTGTTTTTTCTTCAAATGTATTCTTAATTAATTGTTTGATATCGAAATATACATATTCATTATTTTTATTTGTTAGGGGATTTTACTTAATTATTGTTTAATTTAGTAGAAATCAACCAAAAAAAAAAAAAAAAAAAAAAAAAAAAAATCAGTTTCTTAAATTCGGAAGTTGTTTTTAATTTTCTATTTTTTGTTTTCTTATGTAGAATTGAAAATCTCTCATTATTTCTTTAATTAGCATTTTAACAGTCGCTTTTTATTTCTGTTTGATTGTTGTGTTTTTTAAATAAATTCCGAATACTTTTGGGTTATCAGTAAATTTTGTTTCTCACGTTTCTTACAAATTTAAACATGAAAAAAATAGTTCAACAATTAAAAAACAGCTATTTAGTAAATTTTTACTTCAATATTTCCTTTCTGTAATTACCCTATGACTTGTAAATTAATTTTATGATTATATTATTTTATTATATTTGATGCATTAATACAATCAGAAGAAGTTAAATCATAACATTATTATTTTTTTTTTTAACCCGTTAGTAGTCGCTAGTTGGTCGATTTGCCGCCCATACTTCAGTTTTTCCAGATTTTTTTTATTCAATAGCCACCAAAAATTTTTAGAAGTGGCATTTGATATACATAAAACGCGAATAAAATCGATTTAACGTCGATCACATCACTTCTTAAAATTATTGGTGACAGTTAAATAAAAAGTAAGCAATCTGTAATATGTGGCGCTGTCGATAGCGACTACTTACGGGTTAACTTTATGTAAGGATGTTTCTAAGTTTATATATGTATATGTACAAGGCTCCAGGAATTTGAAAAAACTGGTCGCTAATAAAAGTTTCTGGTAGTCACTCAAAAATATCTCTTCCGCCCTTTTGTTTTTTAGGACTGAGGACTATTAGTCTCAAACTACGGATTTTTACGATACCAGTTTTACGATAGTTGGACATTTATCGAAATCGAAAATTTATCGAAAATATAATTGAATAATGTGAAAGCGATTTTATAATTTGAAAAAGATAAAAAAAAAAAAAAAAAAAAAAAAAAAAAGAAAAAAACTAATAGTCCTTCGTATTAAACTAAATTCTGCTTTTGCCAAATTTCATCCAATTCTTTTTTTTTTTTTTTTTCCTTTCTTTCTTTCTCTCTTTTCTTTTTTTTTTTTTTTTTTTTTTTTTAATAATTTTCAATTAGGAAATAAAAAGCGCGCGTGCAAAATGAAAAAATAAAATAAAATAAGATTTATAAATAGGCAATATTTAAGCTTGTGGACTCAGTTCAATGATATAATAACAAAAAATGACGACATTAGTCTAATAAGATTAACTTTTATATTTAATGGTCTTTAGGTTTAAAATAGTGCTTGTTCAAATAAATTTTCTATTTTTAAAGCTGCATTTTTTCCATAAAATTATCTATTCAGATAAAAATAGTAGACTTATGTGGCGATTATTTATTTATTTATTTATTTATTTTTCAATTTTGAAATTTACTTGAATGCGGAAATTAAAGTTTTGTGTTTAAAAAATTTCAAATATTTACTAATACAGAATGATACATCAGGAAACGCCAGTTTAACATCATGAAACCTATTTCATTATTTTTACTAAACTGACATACCATCAACATCGATACATCATTACACCGGCACAACGATTCAGCACTGGCTCGCAAAACACGCGCAAACAGAAACAGTGTAAACCAATTCCCTAAAACAGTGCATTAATTTAACACCGAGCTGAGAAACATGCTCGGAGAAAAGAGATGTAAATCACCTAATTGTGTATAGATTCAACACAGTGACTCAAAACTTGGTGAAAAGAGCGGGATTCGAAACGATGAGAGTTAGCCTACATTATGAATTGAATCGGAACCGAATTCGAGGACCAATTTTTCCCCCAAAATATTTAAAAAGTATAAAAAAGGTTTCTCTAAAATGGAAAACATAGTCGTCAGTTAAAAAATATTGGTCGCCAATGGTGATCAGGCGACCGTATTTCACGAGCCCTGTATATGTATATGTACTAAAAATGAGTAACGAATTTTGAAAATCAATAAAGAAATGAAAAAATTAAGAAAAAAAATTAAGGAAATAAAAAAATTAAATTAAAATTAAAATTAAAAATGGATTGCGATAGAAATGTATTGTTTGCAGCCATATGTTTGGGAAACCAGGGAATTTTATCTCACTAATTTGAAAATTTAGTTAAAATTTCTGCAAAAAGGTGTCTCACATGTTTATCAGTAGTAAAAAATACTGTTCAATTCGTAATTATTTCATTAGTACTAAATAAAATTTCAACATTCATAAAAATATGTGTTAAGTATGTGTAGTTATTGTAATCTTAGTTTTTAACATACGACTATGTTGTAAGAGAAAAAGAAAAGAAAAAAGTAAAAGAAAGAAAAAATATATTTATTATCATTTTTTTTTTCCTTCCTTTTACACCAATTATAATTTTGGAAAATAATGAGCTTGGACTTTAATTGAAATTTAATGGCGATTTTTTTCTTTATTTTTAAATTGTTCTGTTATGTAAGCGAAACGGTTTATAATCACGTTGATTAAACTTATTAATAAATTTTAAATTGCTTTACATTCCGTAATAAAACTGAATTATTTAAATATATAATAAAACTGAATTATTTAAATATATATGTATATAGCTGTATATATACGTATATTCTAATCATAATTTCATTTGAAAAATTAAAAAAAAAAGTATATTTGAAATTAAGATGAGTAAAGTAAGTAATAAAGTAATTTCAATAATTAAAAATTTAACAAATTTATTTAATTAAGTTCAGATTTTGTTGAGGGGTAGCTTCTTTATATTAATAACCGTCTCACATAAATAAACAAATAACCGAATACTTTAATTAATCTTTTAACTCGTATCTTATAAATCTAAAAACTAGTTTTTAATTTCTTCCCTTATCAGTTCTTGATAATATTTTTTTTATTATTTCACGTGCCGCTACGATAAGATTGAGAAATTTATCACTAGAATTATATTACCTGATAATTGCCCAATTAAATTTTAAAAATTACAATTACTAAAAATCATAAAAGTTCTTTTGCAAGAAATTATTGAAATATATATATATATATCTTATTATCTATATTGAAATATATACATATATATATATATATATATATCTTTATATATAGAGAGAGATAATATATATATAAGTAAAATTTAAAATTTAAATTTAAAATTTAACTAACTTAATACAATTGCACGTAAATTTTATCGTTAATGAAAATGCTCAGTTGTTAATTCTTTATCGATTAATGGAAGTTTGCAAAGAATTTATTTTTACTTTCATTAATATGATGGCAACTTCCTATTCTCCATGTTGTGATGAAAGTTTTACATGTGGTTACTATAATTTTGTTTTATTTTTCTCTCTGGTTTCCTCGATTATTTGATTTAATATTTTATTTCATTTCTCATTCAATATGGTTTGGCTGCTAGATCGGGGCTCGAACAATATAATATTGGCTATGTTTAGCTATATTGTTTTACGAAATCGTTGCAGCTTTCACAGCTTTATGAAGTACTTGCCCCCTGATGAGCTAATACTTCTAATTTTAAGCATTTATTCTTCCAAAAATTAATCCATATCTTATTCCAATTATTTTTTCTTTGGTCCTTTATTTAGTTTCTCCGTATTTAACCCTTTCAGGGGCAACGAATTTTATTTCTTTTAAAATCAAGTGTCACCACAGTTTGAAAACAATATTAGAAGAAAAGTAATAAATTAATATTTTCGCATAAGGTAAAATAGTAAAATTTTATAAAAAAATTCCTGAGATGAATTTTTGAAGTTAGGAACTGAAATTAGGTGGTATAAAATATACACCACTGCCCCTGAAAGAGTTAAGTATAATGGTTCTTTTTTTTTTTTTTTTTTTACTCAAGTAAGCGTAAGTAATTTCAACTGTTTTTGTCTCTTACTGGATCTTAACATGTATCGAAAAAATTTAGTGTTTGTTTTAGAAATGTGTTACAATCAGTTTTATTTTTGTTGTGTTGGTATTGGCATGTATCTATTAAGTGGTAAAAATTTAAGTTTAAATTTTATTAAGTTATCTATCATAAATATATATATATATATATACGTGTACTTCTCAACAATTTTATCAACGCAAAATTAAAAATTATCTCTAAATCTGAAACAAAAAATGGGTTGCTGTGCTGCGGGTTTCCTACCTGCCAACCATCTCATTAACAAGCGTAAAACTGCTAACGCCTCTTTTTCCACACCACTTTATTTTTAGAGTAATTCTCTCTATATGTTGTTCGATGAATAAGAATAAAATTACTCTAAAAAATGACGGGTACTAAAAATTTTACGCTTCATAATGAGATGGTTGGCAGGTATGATATTTTCCCCTGACTCTCCCAACACTATACAGTAATCTCTAAAGCAGCGTTCCCAACTTTTATAATTTATTCACAATCATTTGTAGCCCCGCCTTCTTTTCGCACCAGAAATTTAGTAGATTACTCTCTTTAATATTTGACAACGATTAAATAAGAAGAATATCATTTTTCAAAATTTCCGGTATGAAAAAGAGGCGGGGCTAAAAGTGATTTATAAAAGTTAAGAATAAATTATAAAAGTTGGGAAGGCTGCTCTCAAGTATGTTTTCCCAATAAAATAAGGAGAAAATTGCTATGCAAATATAATTGTTAAAGTGTCATCTAAAAAAAAAAAAAAAAAAAAAAAAAAAAGGCACCGTTGCGACCCTAAATTATAAATGTATAATGCATAACACATTATCTACATGCATGACAACATATACCATACACACACATACAAAAGAAAATCAGAAAAAAGAAAGGAAAACTAATACGTAGATTTGTAATACATGAAAATACTCGATGATGATAAAAAAAAAAGAACCTCTTTTTACAGTAATATGTATAAAATTCTATCTATGGCTGAGTATCACATAAATGTGCATTTTAGTATTTCAGGTCTTTATTATTAATTTTAAGCAAATAAATTGTAAAATTTTATTATTATTATTTAGAAGTACCTTTTTAAAAAAGCATCCAATCATAAAATGTGAGTTTATAGCAATTTCAGTATTTTTTAGAAAATTTTAAACCTTAAAATCGTCATTTTCGTGACTGTCTCCAAGACCAAATGTTTACATACAATGTATGTTTTTTACTAAGAAAAATAAAATGATAATTATAATAATTGTTAATTCTTGTAAAAAAAACTATTTGTTTTCAAAGGAATTTTTTTTTCTTTTTAATTACGTTAATTTTCATACATGAGTAATTAAAATGCTTGTATGCAAGTCTTGACGTCATTTTCGTGACACGTGAAAATAACTTCATATATCATCAAGGGATGGTGCCACCATTCACTTTTTTTAAAGTTTAAGATCAGAAATCAACATTGACGATATGTGGAGAAAATAAATCTCAAGAAAATTAAAAACAGGTAAGAGTTAACATTATTTTTATTGTTTACATGCTGTGCGTATTTTTATTGCTTGTCATTTTCGAGATGCATAAAAAATAAAAAAATATTATTATAAAATTTAGAACAAAGTTTTATTTTAATATAGAATGACGACCAGAAGAAGGAAATGTGACGATATCGGCTTAGTGAAAGCATGTTTTTCTGTACAGAACGAATTATTGACGATCTGTCATTTTCGTGACGGTCATTTTTGTGACGTCACGAAAATTACATTTGTTGCAGATTTACTATTTTGTAAGCCCTGGATTTAAATAATTTTTTATTTTGAGTTAAAAGATTTGTTGGTGTAAGATAAGCTTTATATTTAAATATTTAAAGTACTTTCCGGTATCCAGGTAAATATAAAAAAATTACGTACGACATTAATATTAAGATACAATTAAAAAAGCAAACTTTTAATTTTTTTTTTTTTTTTGCCCCTTTTAAGGTGTCATTGAGAATGTTACTCAAAATATTTTACTTGTGTCATTTATGGCAAGATGCAGAAAAAATAAGTTTGCATGGCCTGAGAAAGAGGATGTCTATGAAATTCAAGTGCCACATATTCTGTGCAAAATTAGGAATTCTCCTGAACCTGCTTCAAAGAGATATTTTAAACTTCAGGATGAAGATTTTAATAATGTTCAAAATGCTTTTTCTGAATTTAATTCAGTTAATCATTAAACTTGTAACTACAAGGATTTTAATACAATAAAATTGCTTGATATTCTCATTATTGCTCTTTCTTTTCCCTTCACAATCTTTTCTCTATTGTTCTAATATGTTCCATTTTTAATATTATATGGTCCTATTTCATTGACAAACAATGTTATTTCAGTGAAAAATAGTCATTTTGACAAATATTGTCATTTCAGTGACAAACAGTCGTTTCAGTGACAAACATTGTCATTTCAGTGACAAACCAGTCATTTCAGTGACATCATTTTTTGACATCTTTAAATTCTATAATTAAAAATTTAATGCAAGTAAACTAATTAGTTTCCAGTTTATAGTCAAGAGGTATGCAGTCTATGATATTTCCCATTAATATAATTTATGTTTATAAAAAATTAAATTTAAATTTATTTATTTATTTTTTATTTTTTTTTTAATTTAAAAATTTTGGGTTTTTTTATTTTATTTTATTTTTTAAAATGGGAAGAACTTTTTAGAAAAGCCTAAGTCTTGTATTTTTTAATGAATCTGAACCACAAAAAAAATTTTTTTTAATGGTAATTTTGATTTTATAAGATAATTAAAATTATAAATTTTTATTGAAAAATTTCAATAAAATTTTAAAAAATTATGATCGATCTCTGTCAAACTCAGAATTTATTTAAGATGTACTTACGGACTTATTTTAAAAAATTCAAATTAAAATACAAAGTTTGAAAAAAAAGTTTAAAAAAATCCAAAATGCACACTTATGTGATATTCAGCCCTATAAGTATGCACGAAAATTTATTCACCAAACTCGAAAATTTTACTTTGGATAACGTATAAGTACATCCTCTGTAATCGGTAATCGAATGGAGCCTATTAAGCATATTTCGACAAAAAAGTTTAAATATACATTATAGAATGCAATTTTAGCATTTGAACGTTCCGCAAATCGATTAATTACGTTCAAATTTTCCACAATAGTTAAATGTGAGGAGTAAAAGTTATCAGACTGTAAAGTGAAAATTCTTGTTATATAAAACAGTCCATCTGGATAGTTTGCTGATAAGAGATAAAAAGTTCGAGCGTAACATTTTCCGCGAATAAGTTTTCATATTTGTTATCTTCAACTAAGAATAAGTCATATAACATATTTTGTCTGGTGGATATTTTTTACATACATTTTGTTGTATGTTTTTTATTACTGATGTAATTTTTATGCTTTAACTATTGTAAAATCATGCTATTCTGCAACTATTTAGAAGGTTTCTATTCTTGGAGTAGCATTTTATACTTGTAAATAAAAATTGATTTTAAAAAATCCGGGTATGTTTACATATAATAACTAGAAATTAATTATTGCTGGCATGCTTAGTCTTTTTCTCTCGTCACTAGCATTTACAAAGATTGAATCATTATTTTTACTTTGCGAACTTACATGTGTAAGGAAAGTATTGTAATCACGAGAAAAATTTCATTTTAAGGTTTTAATGTATCTATACGTTTTGAGGTCCCTGAGTTTATTTTTGCTATTTTTACGATAATGTACGTATATGTGTGTATACGATAACGTCTAAACGCTTTGCTTGAATGAGCTGAAAGTAGGTATGTAAGTTATTGATCATTGTGGCACGATTAAAACTATATAGAAAAACTATAAGTGCTAGCACTTATAGTTTTTTTTACAGGGACACAAAGATAAATTCTTTATTATTGCAGTCTATGAACAAAATTGTTTAAAGTGCGATAGCGTTTGAATGCCCTAGTCTATTCAGCTGAAAATTTATATATGTGTTATAGGTCACCATCACATTAACAATATAGAGTTTGGTGAATCTAGCACCTATAGTTTTTTCACAGGGACGCAACGAAGAATGTTTATCATTATGGTCTCTGGGCTCAAATTATTTGAAATGCAAGTACGCTAAATTAAACAATATACAATTCGGGGAAAATACTTAAACACTCAGTTATAATTTTTTGTTTTGTTTATTTAACAAATTATCCTACTTTAATTTATTTAAACAGCTGTTAATTACTTGATGTTTGGAAAGTCGTGTGGAGTCTTTCCAGATTTATTATATATTGCATTGTTGGAAATAACTATTAAAGTATTCCATTGAAATTGCTCTAAACCTTGTCTTGTAAAATTACATAAAGTTTCGGACTTTAATGTTTTTCTAACCTATCTCACTGCCACTTGTTGTATCTTGTCGTCCAACCACTTCAGACAGTAGAAGTGCTGATGTAGGCGGATATTTTTTAGAACGGAGGACTATTAGTCTCAATCTACGGATTTTTACGATACCAGTTTTACAATACACCCCGCGACAAAAAGATAGGAACAAAGGGTTTTTTCTTTGAATTTTCATAAAATAACGTTATCTAAATTGTGCTTGTCATTTATTATTATTATAAAATAACACTATTCCTGGACTAATTTTTGTTTTAAGACTAAAATTTTTCTAATTTAAGACTACACTCCGCGACAAAAAGATAGGAACAAAGGGTTTCATTAAATTTTTCATAAAATAACATTATCTAAATTGTGTTGGTTATTTATTACCATTACAGGGATGGAACACGGGCGCAGAATTCATACCGGAATCTGTTAAAGAAATTTTACTACCTATAATATCGTTGATTTAAGAAGTAGAAAATTTTCTTACATTGATAGTGGTATGAATACTGCGCCCGTGTTCCATCCCTGCCATTACAAAATATTATCATATCAAAAACATATTAAATATTTGAATCGTATTCAAAATATTCATATTCAAAATAATCATATTCAAAAATTTAAAAAAAAAAAGAAAAACTTTGTTCCTATCTTTTTGTCTAGCTGTGTAGTCTTAAATTAGAAAAATTTTAGTCTTAAATTTTTTTTAAATTAGTCTTAAAACAAAAATTAGTCCAGGAATAGTGTTATTTTATAATAATAATAAATGATAAGCACAATTTAGATAACGTTATTTTATGAAAAATCAAAGAAAAAACCCTTTGTTCCTATCTTTTTGTCGCGGGGTGTAGTTGGACATTTATCAAAATCGAAAACCTATCGAAAATGTAATTCAATAGTTTGAAAAAAAAAAAAAAAAAAAAAAAACAGTAGTTTTCCGTACTAAACTAAATTCTGCTTTTGCCAGAATTTCATCAAAAACTTTTTTTTTTTTTTTTTTTTTTTTTACTCATTATTTACACGTTTTATTTCATAGTACTTCCATTTATATATTTAAATGCTTATCAACATTCAGCTACCTCCTCCACCCCCCTCTTTTTTCAATTTATTTATTTATTGTATTCCTTCAGGAGTATATAAATAAAGACTAATACATTTATTTTAACTTATATTAGCTGTGCGATGTACCATTTATCTTATAATCACTTTGAGTTACAAGTTGATTTATTTTAAACTAATTGGGATAATTTAATATGTATGTTCCAAATTGGAATACTTGCGTTATTTCGCATGATTGATACCTTCTCAGTCTTTCTATATTCAGTTGCTCGTCAGGAGATAGACGGGCATACATGCAATCAGTTTTAATAGTACAAAGAATTTTATATTGCAGATAATTCATTTGATAGCTAAAATTTATTCTCGGTACAATATTGTACGTTTAGATATGGGAAACTACTTATAAAAATCCAATAAAATTTCCAAAAAATTAACAAATGCTGTAAACATATTTTAGTAGAAAAATAACCAATGAAAGCACTTTATACAAAATCACATTATAAAGCACTTCATAAAACGTTTAAAAATATGTATTTCGAATTGAAGGTATGGTAAAAGTACATCTAAAAGTGTTGTAAAATTTTAAAACTGTTGCAAGAAAATGTCATCGAATTTTTCAAGATAAATAATAACAATAATAATAAGAATAATCAGTCAGGAAAGCAAAATGATAAAAGCGAAAAGCATGTTTATACAGAATATATCTGTACTGATAAGTATGAAGGATTTAAGTCCATATTCTTGATTTTTCAGGAGACGAAAAATAAAGTTAAACTAACTAAAAACTAATCAGAAGAATCGATTAGGAAAAAGGGATTATGTTGGTTTATACCCTTTATACCGTTCAGTGATTGTCAATCTTCATTTAATAAAAGGAAAAAATTGAATTAAATATTTTATACGAAAGATCAATGCTAAATTTCTGACTTCAATCTTTTTTTACCAATGGATTTTCTTAAAGACTAAATGACATGGATTTAAATCCTTTATACCAATCAATAGAGAATTTTTTCTGAGTCTGACTATGTACTTAACCCAAAATTGACATTTTTGGAATTAAATCCTTTATACTTATCAGTACAGATATAACATGAAATGTACAATTTAAAAATTTAATAAGTTGAAAAATATTCAATATATAAAGTTAATATTGTTTACGTCTTCTGCCTTTAGTTTTTCAAAGATTGATTGATGTGCTAATAAGTTATGCCTAGCATTCTTTCACTTTAACGTCAAGCAGGAATCTTAGGAAATCATCACAGATTATTATGGAGCCCCTTTCTTCACGAACAGAGATTTTTTTCAAAACAAACTAAACTTTGTTTTTAAGATTATAAAAATATATGTGTAATTTTAATGCAATATTTCATTCTGTAATTTAATGACAGGTAGAGAGGTATTATAAATAAGGTGTTATAGATCGGCCTCAAAATAAATTATACTTTTTGATAAATGACTATTTGAAAAATTCAACGGTATAATTTATTCGATTAAGATTACGGTACAGAAACACGATTAATTTACCTTTTTATAAATTTCTTTTAATAAATTCAGAATAATTTTAATAAATTCAACAGAATTGAATTTTCTTTTATCTAGCTAAAAGATTTTGTGACTTACAAAATACGTCAAGAAAATAAATGTAGTTTCTTGCAATGTCTCACTCTTTCGTTTGGATAACAATTAAATAACTAACTGGCAGGAAAATTTATACTAATAAAGAAAGTGTTTTTCTGTGTACGACGAACAGAAATACGTACAGTAAAGCACGTGCTGTTCTAAAAACTTTTCTCTACATAAAGGAATACGTGCAGATTTGTAACCTATTTTTAAGCACTTGCCAATATCCTAATTATAAATAGAAAATTTAGGAACCTTTTTATTTAATATCCACCACTAAATTTTAACTATAGTGGTTGCCTAACTGCTTTGAAACTTATTCGTCCATTATGTCTCAACTATCATGTCTCAAAGTTATTGGTTGGGTTTGAATAAAAGTGTCCCTAAATTTAAAGTGAAATTTTGAACAAAAGCATAGCTGCCAATATTTTAATTTATTCCGGAGTAATTTTAGTCCTGCCTCTAATTCGTACCACTAACTTTTTTGAAGTATTTTTTTCTTGTTTTATCGAAGTTATATACTGAAGAAAATTTTTCTATAAATAAAGTGGTGCGAAATAAAGGCGGGGCTAAAAGTATTCCGGCATAAATTAAAATATTGGCATCTATGTAAAAGTGTCCTTAAATGTTTAAAGCGCTTTGGATTTTTAGGGCCGGCAAAAAGTTAATGCTTTCATCCATAGCTGCCAACTTCTTTAATTTATTCTGGAAAGTCGTTAGTCTCCGCCCATTTTTTACACCGTATTCTTTGTACAGTAATTTTCTTCAGTGTATTATTACAATTAAATATGAAGGAAATTACTCTTATATACAAAGAATACGGTGTGAAAAAAGGGCGGTTACTAAAAGCATTTGGAATAAAAATGTTGGCCGCGAGTTTTACCAAACGTGAAGATTTTTTTATTTAATATTAGTTACCAATAATTTTGAGAATTGGTAATGGATATACATAAAAGGCGATTAATCTTCGAAATGGTTAAACAACAGTTACAAAATAAATTTAGTGGTGGATATTAAATAATAAAGTTCACAAATTTAGAAACACTGTTAGCAAATATACTGTCATCCATTAAAATTCGTATGTTTAAAATATGTTATTTTGATTTTTTTTTAATCCTGTGAAACATAAGGTATTTATTTAATATTGGTTGCCACAAAGTTGCAAGAGTTCAAAACAGAAATCTTACTTCAGCATTTTTTATGAATAATTTCTATCGTATTTGTGCAGTAATATATTCCAACAGAGTATGATAGAAATCATATGTAAAAATTACAGGTGTCAGTGTTCAGTCGTGAAACGGAAACTTTTGCATCACTGACTGTCATCAAAAATTACAATCAAAGTTAGGAGAAAAGAAATAAATGATTTTTCACCGCTTAGTTTTAAAAGCAAATTCTCCTTAACCCTTTCAGTCGCCTGATGGAACACCTAATTTTAATTCTCAAGTGCAAAAACTCATCCCGGAAATTTTTTAGGAAAAATTTACATTTTTTACATAGCAGAAAAGGCCCTTTCTTTAACGCGAAAATTTAAAATTTCTTGTATTTTAATTACGTTCGTAAATTCCGGTGGCAGTGTAATTTATACGATCCGAATTACCTTGCGCCGCAAAGGGTTAAAATACTCCGGAATAAATTGAAATGTTGGGATCTATGCAACTTTCACGAGTTTTTGCTGTCGATAATGTTTACTGATAAAGTGATTTATTTATTATATTAAATATTATTTGAATTTCATAAGGTTTACTTACAGATGTTTCAAACTGAAAATTTCTCGAAAAGGAACAATGCTAATTTTTTATTTTTTAAATATTTATGATCAGCTATTTCTCTAAAAACCATTTTTAAAATTAGTTTAGTAATTTTTAAAATAAATAAAGTAGTGAACGTTAAAGGAAAAACAAATTGCGGGATGAACCTTATGAAAAATAAAGGAAATACAATATGTACCACCGTGATTTAAGTAGTTAAACCCTCTTTACATTTGTTTAAAACTGCTAAAAAGTAATCGAAAATTTAAATTAACTGTCATTCAAATCATACTGGATGAAATTAATGCTAAAAATTTTATTTGAATAAAATCACCAGATATGACGGTGTACCAGAAAGCAGTTTAAATCGAACCAAAACAACATTGCATCAAAACTTCTATTATCATCGAAATTGAAATAAAAATTGGCATTCAAAAAACAAATAGATATGATATTAAAATTATTCTCATCTAAATTGAAACAGTAAAACAATAAGTTACAAAATTTAATAATAACAAAACAAATACATGCATAATATCAAAATAATGTAATCTAAATCCAGCTTAGAAAACAGTTTCTATACAGAAACGCATTCATTTAATGGGATTGGGAGTTTTTAAAGTAACTTTAAAAACATCAGAATCTACCCAGGGGATATTTTCATTTTCCGTTTCGTATTTAAATAAAGCGTTGTTTAGCATTTGAATAAATCTGCAAGATAAATGATTCTTATGATAAACGTATTCACATCACGAGTGAAAATAGAATTAAAATGGTTTTTCGTTTGTACTTTTAAATGTATCCGACTTTCTTTAATAAAACAAAATTTTTCGATTGACTTTTTAAAAGAGACCGTTTACTTTTGTTGTGACACTCGTTTTTCTCTCCTCAATTTTAACAAAATACTTTTTTTTTTTTTTTTAATAAAAGTCGACTCAGAAATAAATTAAGATATTAAATTTGTTATTATTATTTATTTTAATATAATTAAATTTAATAATTAACGCAGCACAAGTGAAAATAGAATTGAAATGGTTTTCTTTTGTACTTTTAAATGTATCCCACATTCTTGAATAAAACAAAATTTTCGATTGACTTTTTAAGAAAGAACGTTTTTTTTTTTTCTTTTTTTTTTTTTTTTTTTTTTTTGGGGGGGGGGGGAGGGGGGAGAGAGTCGTTATTCTTTCCTCAATTTTAACAAAATATTTTTCTTAGGTAAAAATACACTCATACAAATATAGATATAAAATTTATTATTATTATTTGTTTTAACATAATAAAATTTATTAATTAACACATCAAAAGTGAAAATAGAATTAAAATCGTTTTCTTTTGTACTTTTAAATGTATCCGCCATTCTTTAATAAAACAAAATTTTCGATTAATTTTTTAAAAGAGAACTTTTTTTTTGTGTGTGTGTGACAGTCGTTATTATTGCCTCAATTTTAACAAAATATTTTTTTAAGTAACACTCGACTCAAACAAATTAAGATATTAAATTTATTTTAGTATAATTAAATTTAATAATTAACACATCACAAGTGAAAATATAATTAAAACGGTTTTCTTTTGTACTTTTAAATGTATTCGACTTTCTTTAATAAAACAAAATTTCGATTAACTTTTTAAAAGAAAACGTTATTTTTTGTGACAGTCGTTTTTCTTTCCTCAATTTTAACAAAAGTTTTTTTTAAGTAAAAGTTGACTCAGAAACAAATTAAAATATTAAATTTATTGTTATTATTATTTATTTTAGCATAATTAAATTTAATAATTAACACATCACAAGTGAAAATAAAATTAAAATGGTTTTCTTTTGTACTTTTAAATATATCCGACATTCTTTAATAAAACAAAATTTTCGATTAACTTTTTAAAAGAGAACGTTATTTTATTTTTATTTATTTATTTATTTATTTTATTTATTTATTTTATTTTATTTTATTTTATTTTTTGTGACAGTCGTTATTTTTTCCTCAATTTTAACAAAATATTTTTTTAAAGTAAAAATCGACCCAAACAAATTAAGATATTAAATTTATTTTAGTATAATTAAATTTAATAATTAACACATCACAAGTGAAAATAGAATGAAAATGGTTTTCTTTTGTACTTTTAAATGTATCCGACATTCTTTAATAAAACAAAATTTTCGATTGACTTTTTAAAAGAGAATGTTATTTTTTTGTGACAGTCGTTTTTCTATCCTCAATTTTAACAAAATATTTTTTTAAAGTAAAAATCGACTCAAACAAATTAAGATATTAAATTTGTTTTAGTATAATTAATTTTAATAATTAACGCATCACAAGTGAAAATAGAATTAAAATGGTTTTCTTTTGTACCTTTAAATGTATCCGACATTCTTTAATAAAACGAAATTATCGATTGACTTTATAAAAGGCGCAATCGTTGTATCTTTCCTCAGTTTTAACAAAATATTTTTAAAAGTAAAAGTAGACTTTGAAACAAATTAAGATATTAAATTTGTTTTAGTATAATTAAATTTAATAATTAACACATCACAAGTGAAAATAGAATTAAAATGGTTTTCTTTTGTACCTTTAAATATATCCGACATTCTTTAATAAAACAAAATTTTCGATTAGCTTTTTAAAAGGCGACAATCGTTGTTTCTTTTCTCAGTTTTAACAAAATATTTTTTTAAAGTAAAAGTAGACTTAGAAACAAATTAAGATATTAAATTTATTATTATTTTTCTAATTTTAATACAATAAAATGTTTTATTGAAACTAAGTATATATATATATATATATACATATTTTTTTCTTTTAATTTGAAATTATTTCACAAAAAAAAAAAAAATCTATTAATTACTTTAATTTTTTTTTTTTTTTTTTGAGTCTTTTATTTCTTTCTTATTTCAACAACATGTACTTGTAAACAATTTAAGAAAATTAATTAAAAAGTAAATAAATAAATAAATAAATGTAGGCATTATAATTGAACGAAGAGTTGAAGGGAGCGGTAACCCCCTCAAACATAATTATATGTCAAATAGAATTGTTCCGAAACTATCTTAGATTATTTCAAAGTACATTGAACATTATTATGTTACATTATTGATCTTAAGATTTAATATGCAATTTATCTTTAAAAGAATGTCGTAAAGTGATATACCAGAATTCTTAGATTTTTATTTTTGTTTTTCTATAAATTAAAAATTTGATTGGAAACCTTTTTTTTTTTTTTTTTTTTTTTTTTTTTTTTAGAATTGAAATTTTTTATTTTCTTTTGGGCTTACTATTTTTAGAGTCACAATTATTATTATTTTTTTTTTTTTTTTTCTATTTCAGCTAAATACTCATTAAAGTATCTGTAGACTTGTGAGGTCGAGACTGTAGAAGGTCACCACAGGTTTGGTTTGAAATTATGCTGGATCCAGCAAAGTATTCAGTTGGGATGGTTAAATCGCTTCGGCGCCAGTGACTCGGCGAAATTTTAGGTAGGATTAGTTTTGTGTGGACACGGTGCTGCAACGAAGGAATTAAGTTGCGAGATGAATAGGAAGCGATTATAAAAGTTTGGTTGAAATGAAGAGAAGGGTAGTGGTGGTGTAGGGGAGTCTTGTCCGGCGTCTGTCTACGACAAAGTTTAAGGCTTAAAGCCTGGAGAAAGTTATATTTCAAAAAGGGAGATTGAGTTGTGCTTAAGTTAACGAGTTTAGTGAGTGTTGTTGCGCTTCGGTGCTAATATTCGTGAATGGAAAATTGAATCAGCCGGGAATCCGCTGATCTAGTTGAAGTCACGGCATTTGAGTAAAGGAGTGCATCCGTCTCTAAAACTTCTGCTATCTTCTGGGGTGAGATATATCAAATTATCTAAATTAGTAATTATATTTATTTGCTAAAGTATTTAATTCTGCTGACTGAGCTATATAATTCAGACTAATCCTCCCATTATTCTAGTTGAATAAACTCTTAGATTTATTTTACATATCTGAGTCTTTGTGCTTCTTATACTTAATACTTAAATAATTAAGTTAATATTTGAGGAATGGAGACAACTAATTCCTCACAGACTCGTGACAATTTTTTAAACATTAATTTTTTTTCCGTTATCTACTTATTCACTTATTTATTTATTATTTCACAGGATTAACAATTTAATTGAAAGAAAATATATATATATTAAAATTAATGTATGTTTTTCTTTAGTGCTTTTAAAAGCATTCCAATTTCCTTATATAAAAAAAAGTCCATGGTTTACTAAATAGTTCTCTTTCTAGTGTTAATTTTTGAGGTTCGAATACCGATTAAGATACAGATATTTGCTGTGGTACTTATTCCACATTAATCCAGAGGTTCTGTCTAGTCCCAGACAGCACATCACCTCCCCAGGATATCTTCAAGAGGTCTTCTGGATGAAAAGACATCCCAGAAACGTCCTTAAGATGTACTGAGGATAAGTTAAGCCTAACTGTGCTGTTAGGGGTTAGGCCTTGATTGCAAATTAATAAAATGATGCATGTAAAAGTAATAAATTTGAAATGATTAACAATTTCATTGAAATAAATCATAATAGAATTCAAGTTTTTTTTTTTTTTTTTTTTTTTTCCAAAAAGTATTTGAATGTCTTTAATAACAGATATATAACTAAAATGCAATCTTTTCCATTTACAGTTTCTCTTTTCTTCTATTTGACCAAAATATATATTAAAGTAAAAATAGATTCGATTAATTATAAAGTTCTAATATCGATTAATCCACAGATATTTGTAGTGGTACTTAATTCACATTAAGCCGCAGGTTCTGTCTAGTTAGGCTTTGCTTGCAAATTAATAAAATGATGCATGTAAAATTAATAAATTTTAAATTTTTTGACAATTTATTTGAAATAAATTATAATAGGGCCACAATGAAATAATAAATAAATAAATAGTGAAATAATAAATAAATAAGTGAATAAGTAGATAATGGAAAATAAATTTAATGTTTAAAAAATTGTCACGAGTCTACAGGTACTTTAATGAGTATTTAATTGAATAGTAATAAGGCCTTGCTTGCAAATTAATAAAATTATGCATGTATAATTAATAAATTTTAAAATGATTGACAATTTAATTGAAATAAATTATAATAGAATTAAAGTTTTTTTTTTTTTTTTTTTTTTTTTTTAAACTAAAATACAATCTTTTCCATTTACAGTTTCTCTTTTTTTCTATTTGACCAAAATATATATTAAAGTAAAAATAGATTCGAATAGTTATAACATTCTAATACCGATTAATCCACAGATATTTGTAGTGGTACTTAATCCACATTAAGCCGCAGGTTCTGTTTAGTTAGGCCTTGCTTGCAAATTAATAAATAGATGCATGTAAAATTAATAAATTTTGAAATGATTAACAATTGAATTGAAATAAATTATAATAGAATTAAAGTTTTTTTTTTACTTCAAAAGTATTTGAATGTCTTTAATGACAGACTTTTTTTTTTTTTTTTAACTAAAATGCATTCTTTTCCATTTACATTTTCAGTACCTCTTTCCTTCTATTTGACCAAAATATATATTAAAGTAAAAATAGGTTCGAATAATTACGACGTTCTAATACCGATTAATCCACAGATATTTGTAGTGGTACTCAATCGACATTAAGCCAGACTAATTAGGCCTTGCTCGCAAATTAATAAAATGATGCGTATAAAATTAGTAAATTTTGAAATCTTTAGCAATTTCATTAGAATAAATTAAAATATAATTAAAGAGTTCTTCAATTTAAAAAGTATTTGAATTTTTACTCGCTTGAAAAAAATTATTAGTAAAATAATATGTTTTTTCTTTTGAATTGTTTCCATTATTATTAATTATCTTTCACTTCAGAATCATTCGTAAAAAATATTTTTCTTTATGCACATTTATCGGAAATTTTGTTTAGCAAAACAGGATGGCAACCCACCTCTAACGCGATTTCCCCCAAAAGTTGATAGGCACTAATTTATATCAAGGTGCAACTACATATCAATTTATATGAAATTCTGTATAGCACTTTCCAGGATCAGATTGACGCATCTTGTTTACACTCACGCCATTACCTTTTAACAAATACTTTCGTCTAATAAACAGACATTAAAGTGCGGAGACAATTATTTTAAAAAAAATACAGGTGACTAACTACCGATGAATAAATTCGATTTTTTTACACCGTTTATTTTTTTATAAAAATAATTTCTTTGCCAAAGCGTGAAATTTCTAATAAGGAAACATTCAAAAGGTGTCGTCTTCAAAAAATATTGAAAAACATATATGTGATTCTACTCTTCATGAAACACCAGAAACTGAAAAAAATATCGGCTGAAATGAATTATAGCGACCACAAAAAATTATCAAAATTAATCATTTTTGGCGATTTAGCGCTGTTAGGCGTTCATTTCGCTAGCACCGAGGCTGCCGTGTACGAAGAGAACCGTGTTTTATTTCTCCACCAAGTACTCAAAATCAATCGCCTAACAGTGTGAAATCGCCAAATATGCTTAATTATGATAATCTTTTAATTTTTTTTTTTTATAACTTTTTATCATTTTTTCTTTCAATATATTTTGAAGACGACACCTTTTGAATGTTTTCTTGTTAGATGGATAGTAAAAGATAATTCTTAAAAAATTCCGGTGAGAGAGGGCCCCGGCCTTAATTATGCACTGGTAGTTCCTGAGATGCAGTTGCCACAAAATGTTTGTCACACACATACAGACACACATTTTCTAATAATAATCAATTCGTATTCTAGACCTCTTAAAACGTATAAATCCATCGATAACCTGGAATGAAAATTTTTAAGAAACAAATACTTTATTCTATTATATGTGGAAGAAAGTGATCATAAACCAATTCAGATGCAAGTAAAAAATAATAAATAAATAAATAAATAAAACTGGAATATATTTTAATATTAACAACAACAAAAATATATGATGATTTATTATTGGTTTTACTAAACATAATCTGAAAACATAAATTCAGTACAGAGATTCTTTCATTATGTCTGGATTCTATCCTTAAATTAAATTAAAAGAAAACAATAATTTCTTCTAACATTTGGAAAGTGCTAATTTATATATATATATATATATATATATATTTCCGCACGAAAATTCCAATAAGGTAAAAATATGAAGAAACAGTGAAGAGTAAACAGTAAGATAAAATTATTTCAAAATTAAATAGTGATCGAATTTAAAAGAATAAACAATAAAACTTATTCCCTATATGCCTGAATATAATCAGAAAATATGAGTAAATAATTCAGATTTATAAAATTACATTGTTATCATTTCTTGATTCTAGAAAATTGGAAAATGGGATTTATTGTTCTTTCATTCATATTTTGTAAAAAGAAAACGGGAATATATGTGTAATTTAGAAAATACATTTTTTATATAGATTTATGATCAAGGAAATTTAAAATGTAATACGATCTGAGAAAAGAGAGAAACGGTAGAACTTAAGCCTTGAATATATATATGCAACTGTTTATTTTTACATTTTTTTTCACTTAAGAATATTTGATTAGATATATTTGTTTTTCTATTCATCTAAGAATAAAGCGGTCCTAATCTGAACAGAATACATTATTATATTTATGTGCCTGAAATATTATAATTGAAATGAAAGCTAAAAAAAGTTCTTTCTGGTTTTTTTTTTTTTTTTTTTTGTTTTTTTTTTTCTCGTTTCTTCGCTTAATAACGATTTATTGCTTAAAGAAATATTATTTTGTTCAGAATGGGCCCTTTTTCTTTCTTTATATCTATTAAATAGATAATATAGTGTCACAATATTTAAAATAATTTGTATAAAACATTTGTTTCCATTACTTAAGGGCCCTCTTCACTCACCGCCGCCAGAAGCCGAAGCTAATGTTATTCTATGGAAAAAAATTTTTTACAAATAACTTATTAACTAATACATATTTTTAAATTCTGTTTTCACATTCTGAAGGTTCCCAGCTGTTAAATTGACGGACCTTTTTTAAAAAAATTATTATTTTTATTTTTTTATATTTTATTTTGAAGCTGCAAAATACGAATTTTCAATATGTGATTTTTTTCATTTTGCAATTTCAAAATAAAATATTAAAAATAAATAAATAAATAAATAAATAAATAAATTATTTTTAAAAAAGGCCGTCAATTTAACAGACGGAAATTTTCTAAATGTGAAAATAGAATTTTAAAATATGTATTAGTTAATAAGTTATTTGTAAAGAAAATTTCCCCATAGAATAACATTGCTCGAGCTTCCGGCGACGGTAAGTGAAGAGGGCCGTTAAAGGAATTTTTCTATACACGAAAAAAAAAAAAAAAAAAAAAAAAAAAAGTTTTTCTTTTACATTAAAATTTGATAAATAAAAATTTTAGGAAATAAAAACTTATTTTTGTAAAAGTTAAATCTTTTTTTATTATTTAAATCGTTTAATACCTTGACATTGAATTACTCAGAAGTCGTAAGAAAAAGTACCTACGGGCAAAATTCCCTCTACTGCTGTTAACTCTTCTAATTAATTCCTTAACAACGTCCAATAACAATACTGGTAGTTTTTATGAATCAATGGTTCATTATGCAAAGCATTTATTTATTTATTAATTTATTTAATTCTGCTTGATTACATTTGTTGCCTTATCAATTTTTACATTGTTCATTGATTTTTCTCGTATAACTCAATATAACAAAAAGCAAGAAAGGCAATTTAAAGCCTTTTCGAAAAAATATATTATTTTTCAACACCACATTTTTTTCTTTCGTTTAACTACTTTTATTACATATATTTGGATTTCTATCCATTTAAATTTATACTGCTATCACTTGGACCATTCCATGACTTGCTTGTCTAAAATGTTAAAAAGAGCCATAAATAGATAATAGATTTCTTCTATAAATAGATATTACTCTTCAAAGAAATATTTAAACTAATTTGCACAGTACATATTTACTTTTTTTTTCTATATAGATTAAACATGTAATATAAATATAAACAAATTAATAAAGTTTCACATTTTTGGAATGACAATAACTATTATTATTAATTAAAAGTTTATTTTTATTTTTCAAAATTGTTTTAAAGTTCAAAAGAAAATCGGTCCAAAAAACTATTTTTTATTCAAAAAAATGTCAATAGATAAAATTTTGTTACAATGTTTGCATGTGTGTTCACCGTAGACTAAAAAACTACTGGATATATTTTCCTAAAGTATTTTGCAAAATTATGCACATTGTCCAGAGGAGGTTTAAAGTTATTGAAATTTGCGATTTGACAAATAGAAAAAAAATATGGAGCCTAATAATATAACGTCATGTGACGCCATATACAGTTAAATTACGTAGATAATATTGATATTAATCTTACTGTCGATATTTAAACTTTAATACTTCTTCACACACCATAAAATTAAAATTTATTGCTTTTTCCTCCAAGGCAGTAGCACGTCTTTTTTGCATCCGAAGAAGAAAGGCCACGTCCTTTCGAAACCGGTAGTGCTGTCTTTAATTTTATGGTGTGTGAAGAAGTTTTAAAGTTTAAAAAGTGATTTTGCACCAGTTTTTAATTTAGTATTATTACTGTTGATTCAGTGTTGCCAGATCTGGCCGATTTTTTATTCAGTAATCATCAATAATTTTGATATGCGGTATTTGATATCAGTGTTACCAGACTTTGAGACTTTTTTATTCAATGGTCACCAATAATTTTGAGAAGTTATATTTGATATATATAATCGATGATTCTTCGACTCGATTTCCCTTTTATGCATATATGTATATCAAATACCACTTCTGAAAATTATTGGGGCTTTTGAATAAAAAAGTCGCGCAATCTGGCAACGCTGTTTGATAGGCGATGTCTTCTGCGTGGCTCGGAAACTTGGCAACAGTTCAAGCGGTAGACAGCGCTTCTGGTACAGATTTCACGACTTTTTTATTCAACTCTCGCCAATAATTTTAAGAAGTGATATATGATATATATAGTCGACGTTTTTCGATTCTGCCCGCTCTTTATATGTATATCAAATCCCACTTCAAAAATTTTTTGGTGGTTGTTGAATAAAAAAGTCGTGCAATCTGCACCAAGTGGCGCTCTGTCTACCGCGTGAACTGTTGCCAAGTTTTCGAGCCACGCGGAAGGCATCTAGTCTTGGAGGCTATGGTTTGATATATATAATAGACTCTCAATCTTCGAAGTTTTTAGGCAAACGTTACAATTAAAAATTATTGCTGATTATTGAATAAAAAAACTCGCCTGATCTAGCAACATAGGTTGAGGTCTATTAACATTTGACATCAATAATTAAATATGAAATAAAAATTTATGTAAAATTGAACTCGCACGTATAAAAAATGCCTGATGAAAGCGGATTTCATTAGAGTTTTAAAGTTATTAAGTATGCAAAATTCGAGTTTATACGTTGCTGGTCGTTACGATTGTAAGTCAGTATTTTTTACCTCAAAATACTGAATATATTACTAATATGTCCGCTTTATTTTTGAATTTTAATGTTTTGTTATACGCGCAAACCTTATTTATACTCTCAACAACCGCAACTGGATGCAAGTTATATTGAATTTTTGAATTATACTGAAATATAATACAATAAAGTTTTGCTAATTGGTGTTATCGATTAATTTCCGTGCGTAATCATTTACTCTCATGTAGCTCATTTTTCTCATTATATGAGAAAGATTACCTTAATTTTTAACATAATTCGTGAATACACATTTTTCTGCGCGCGCGTTGTATTTCCTGATAAGGCACTATCATGTCAGTGGGTTCTAGCACCGGCACACTGTGACAAAAGATTGGTTGGCTGGGTGTTATGTCGCATTAGTGCTGCGCAATGAACAATCTCTGACGTACTGGGACTCACTCGTAGGGGTCTGCGACCGAGGAGACGCTTAAGAGGCTTCTCCACTTATCGTACCCAGAAGCCAGAGCCAATGTTATTCTATGGAGAATTTCGCCCCATTATAAATTATTGACTAATATATATTTTGAAATTCCGTTTTCACATTCAGAAATTTCACAACTATCAAAAAATTTATCGCTTTCTAAAAATTACTTTTTAAAGTTTTTAATATTTTATCCTGAGGTTGTAAAATGCGAATTTCCACAACGTGAAATTTTTCATTTTTGAGTTTAAAAATGAATTCTTAAAAATAAAAAATATCAATTTTTAGAAAGAGATAAATTGTTTAATAGTTGTGAATTTTTGGAAACTGAAAACGGAATTTAAAAATATGTATTAGTTAATGAATTATAATGGGGCAAAATTTCCCATAAAATAACACTGGTTTCGGCTTTCGGAATCGATAGGTAGAGAGTCCCCTTAAGAAGAAAGCAGGGAAAACATACTGAGGTTTTGACCAATTTCAGTGGAATTGCGTTTCAATGTGTTTTTATATTTATAACTGATTCATTTAAATATAGTGACCAGATCAGTGTGCACAGCCCGATAGTATGAAAAAAAAGTACTTTATTTAAATATTTCAAACCATTTTATAACATAAATTATTATTTAATATTTTAATAATAATAATTTATTAAAATTTTACCCATAAGACAAATTTGCAGATACAATTTATTTTTCTAACTGCGTTTTAAATAATTTTCAACAAGAACGTTGTTTTCTTGTTTTCAATGATAAATAATGCGTCATTGAAATTTTCTTATTTCCTTAATTTATTTAAATCTGATTATCCTTATATCATTTACGTTTTTGACTATTTATTTCATGGATTTCCTCTATAGAAATTTTAAACTAACAAGGTAGGGTCACCAACTGATCAAAAGGTATTTATTCATGTCATATATCTTCTTAAAGGCCTAACTGAGCAAATAATAAAAATATCCATCTTATCAGCAAATGCGCCCCCTAGCGTTAGTTATTCTCAGTTAAATTTTGTAAATTACAGGCCCTTCAGTAACGTACTTTGAAGATTTTCTATCATTAGAATCAGTTTTTTAACAGATTATCATGCTAATTATGACTATTTATATTGTTAGTAAAGCATTCTATTGTTTAATAAATATTTAATGGCAGCGTTAAATTTATAAATCCAATGCTTTATATAGGTAGCCATGTATAAAGTATTTACAATCAGAAACATTTTCCTGTACATCGACATAATCGATATTCTGGCTATTCACATTGCATGGGGAACAAAATAATAATAATAATAATAATAATGCACTAACATAGCAATAGGGAGAAAAAGATAAGCATAAAAACAAATTTCTACATTTTTAAAATTAATAATTATATTATTACCTACAATATAATATTTTAATGAAAATGAATATATAAAGCAATAGTTTTCTTCGTTTCTATGAAATTACAAATGCTTCTTTTTTACTTTAACTGCTTTTTTTTCTTTTAAATACTTTTCATACAGTTTACCATATATAAATTTATTGCTTACACAAAATAATTAAAAAAGCTTTACATGTTATAATAATAAATAACTATATATATAATGAATAATAAATAACATTTATTTATTTATTTTTCAATGGTGCAGTACTTGCAAATAAGTATTGACTGGGTGGTCGCCGAACTGATAACCATTTGTGATGGAGCACCCAATGGGCAGCCATCGCCTCCACTTACAGGGATAACAAATCTATGCATTGTCCAGGATTCGACCCCGGCCCTACCGTGAGGGAGTCAGGGACGCTAACCACCTCAGTATACGGGCGACCTTCACTAATAATATATGCAATGATTTTTAGAAAGAGAATCTTTTACTAAACTGATTATAATGATAGAAACTATACAAAGTACTTTGTTAAAAATTCCGTAATTTAAAAAATTTAATTAAGAATAACTCACGCTAGGGAGCGCATTTACCAATAAGATGGATATTTTCGTTGTCAGCTAAGTAAGACCTTTAAGATGGTACATAATATGTGTAAATACCTTTTGAACAGTTGGTGACTCTCCCTAGTATCATCATGAAATACCATAAAAAAGTATTTACAATTTCAATGATTAAATTATATATATATATATATATATATATATATATTATCTCATTCATTTCATAAGTACAAGAAATCCCCCATTTCTTCTTATAAGGCAGTAACTAGTATTTCATACCTTAAAGCTCAGTTTTAAAAATTATACTATAAAACTTTGCTACTGTATAAAGATATATCATACATCTGTTGACAAAGTGAAAACAATAGATATTGTTCCAAATACTTTAGGAAAAACTCCTCAAGAAAATATTTTATGCCTCGCCATAACATTTCTCATCACCAGAAGGCTAAAGAACTAAAGCACAGAGATTTTATGTAGTTTTCTCTTTTTTTTTCCCCTCTCTTTTACTGTTCAACAATCTGGAAATAAGCATAAGGCACAATCCAAAAAGCCCTAACAGAGAATACATATGCGACTTTTTACCTAAGTATAGGGAAAAGGCACGTTTCACTTATATTTTACAACTTTTTACAAAAACCTATAAGGTGTTCTTTTAATACGGGAAAATATTGATATAAATAGCCTACACACGGTTTAGAAATACACATATATGTAGAACTTTAATATAAATAAAATTAAGGAATATGCTTAAGCATTATTATTATTTATTCTAATCGAAACACATCAATAAATTATAATAATACAGACTTGAAAATTTTATTTTATGAATAAGTATTGCATCATCATGATGCTAAAGGAAAGCGAACATATATTTATATATTTATACAACGCAAAAGAAATTCCCCTTTTTGCTTTTCAAATTTTCTTCTGAAAAAATTCTTAATAAAATTTTTATATTCACTCTAATTTATTTTTTATAGTTTCTATGTAACTTTAGCCCTTTTTGGTTACCGGGAAGTTTTAATTGAAACATTTATTTTATTTAACACTTTCGCGACAATATACATATACATACTTGCCAAACATCTCATTATGAACCGTACAATTTTTAGTACTCGCCTTTTTTTTTCACACCAATAATCTTTTACTAGAGTAATTTTAGTCTTATTTAATCGTAACAACATTTGGAAATAATAACTTTTAAAATATAGTGGTGTGAGAAAAGGGGCGTTTTTATAGGGGCGTTAACAATTGTACGGTTATTAATGAGATGGTTAGCAAGTATGCATATATATATTATTGTAAGCAGAGCTTGAAATCTCCGCCCTATTTTCGGGACACTTTCAGAAATGAAAATTTTTAGGTTCTTTACCACCACTATATTTATGAAGAAATATTTACTGTGTATTTGTATTAAAGTATCGTGATTAAATAGGTTAAAGATTACTGCATAAAAATAGTGGTAGCCAAAAAAGTGGAAATTTCCCATCAATGATCCTGAAAAAAAGGCGGAGACTTCGAGGTCTGATGGTAAGTTCAGCTTGTGGGCGTTATTCTTTCAAGTTACATTATTTCAGAGCAAGGTTTTCTGTATCCATAAAATTAAATACGTATTATAATTACACTCTTTCTAGTTAAAATATTTGCATCCATAGAATTTTAATTGAACAAACATTAATTTTGGGAATATTCTTAAGAAATATAGTAACATACCAACTGCTAATGAAACGCCCACTGGCGGAGTTACAGATTTCCAAATGACGTGAATGAACGTCAATTGTTGCGAAAGGGTTAATCAGTGAAAACAGTTTCAGAAATATATAAAAAAAAAATTCCCTTAAATTTTCTGGCAGCCAAAATTTGCTAAAGTTGAAAACTATGTTTCTAAATGATTTTATTGCATACACAATTTGTATAGGTGAAAATAAGTTGCACTTATTTTAGATTATTGGGTTAAATCTTTACGCAAAAATCATGTAAAAGAACTTAGTGGTTTTAAATTTCTTTAGGGGGGGGGGGGTTAACATCCAGATAAAGAGTTATTATACCTTTCCCGATTCCAACACTTTAAAGCGTTCTAAACAATGCTGCCAAATTTAGAGACTCTTTTATTCAACTATCACCAATAATTTTGAGGAGTGATGTTGATATATATAATTGAGGATTAACCTTCGAAGTGACTAGGCAACCGTTGTAGTTAAAATTTAGTGGTGGATATTGAAGAAAAAAGTCCTTAAATTTGGCAACATTGACCAGAGGAGTAAAATTAAATATTCACGGTATTTGTAGGCAAAGCCTATTTTCTCTAGAAAACGCTTTGGCTTCTGGTCCCTTGAGTTTTCGGTTGAGAACGAAAATGAATAATTCTTACCAATCAAAGTCATTACGGTTGTTTAAAGCTAGCAGCAGACGAACCGGAAGATCTTGCAACCAGTGCGACGTAATAAATTGGTTTGTTTGTTTGTTTTTAGAAAACAAAATAAATAGGGTTGACAAAGAGTTAAGGAACGCTTAGAGGATGCAAGGCGTGTTTTCAACCACGATGCCAACGAGCGTTGGCACAAAGTTAAAAACTCTACATTATAAATCATCTAAATTATTTTTCTAACCATTCATTTGATGAAAGAACTACAAAAATTTGTTTTAAAGTCCAGGGATGGAACACTGGAACAGAACTCATACCACTATTAATGTTACAAAAATTTCTACTTGATAAATCAGCGATAAAATGATAGAGCAATTCCTTAAACAAATATCGATATGAATTCTGCGCCCGTGTTCCATCCCTGAAAATGTATTTCTGTCTATTTTTAATTAATAAATTTAATTATTAACTTAAAAATAAAATACAAACTACGGAAAAGATTACATTTCTTTGCCTAACTAGAAACTAAACAGGAATAATAATTAATGTGTTTACTAATAATAAATTATGCATAAAAAAAAGAAAGCGTTGATAAATCCAACTACATAATACAACAATATTTCGCGATTAAACTGATCTAATGTTAGCAGCTGTTATTTACTGAATAAGAAAGCACTGTAAAATAAATTTATCAAGAAGATTTTGTTTTCTATGCAGAGTGAATAGAAAGTAAATTATAGATAAAGTAAATAAAAAAAATTATAAAGTAATCCGAGATATAATGTTGTGTTCTACTTTCCCTCAGATTTTGTTTTTCTGCATCATCATTTCGACTGATAAATCATTTAAATATAAGTTTCTAATTATTATAAATATCTGAAAAGTGGATAAATTTATTTATGTTTAGCATAAAAAAAAAATAAAAAAATTGTATATTTATTTTATCATCAATGCATGAATAAATGCGTAAAGGTTTATAATAACCCTTTGATTGTGTTTAAGGATTTGAATCAACTAACTAGATTAATCAATTAGTTAAATATAACTAATGATTTTAGAAACTCACCATATCATTAGCATTAGCTCTTTTCGCCGCAATAACGAAAAAAATTTTGCTCTTAAGCTTTTTCCTACAACGATAATTGTTTTAGATGGATTTTTTGCAATTGTGCTTAACCCCTTAATGGCCATCGATGTACTTATATACTTGGCAAAAGCATACAGTGCAACAGACTTTTTCCATACAACATTCAATCAAAGCCCCTGACGACGTATTGTATGTTGTAATGCCGGCATTTTGGGGATTCACAACAGTTTTTTTTTTTTTTTTTTTTCAAAATTTTTGCTGTTTTCTGTGCGATACAACATTTCTCCCTCCTTGTGCAATGTTTGAAAAGATATTCATTATAAATTGTTGAGGAAAATTAATATGAAATGTTAAAAAACAATAATAATAATAAAATTAATAAATAAGCAATATTAAAAAAAAAAGAAAAATTGCATATTCAGTGTACAAAAGATAAGCAAGAAGAAGATAAGCAAGCATAATTATAATGTAGAATTTTTTTTTTATTTAATGCAATCAGATAATAGAAAAATGGAACCAGACAGAAAACATTAGTTAACCCAAAATATATTGAGGCCTTCATCAGGGGATCTCTATAACGTAGGGTCGAAACAGTAAGGTGTTTCAAGAGCTACTAGTAAAAACAAAAAGTAACTTGGCTCCCTTCATCTTACAAAAAGAAAACAGAAATTAACCACCGCAGTTCTGACTGCTAAAAGAAAAATTATTGATATACAAAGAAAACATTAAGCTACACAACGATGTATACAAATATAAAACTTTAATTGTAGAACACATACAGCAAAAACAACAATAACAACGAATAAAAAACAAATATAGATAAAATACTTAACACTAAAAAGAGCATTAAAAGAAAAATATTTACGATATCTTAACAGTTACGGATAGCAGTTATATCATAAGATGGATAACCATTTGATTTCACAACATCGAACAAATTGTGAAACGCAATTACTAAACTATTGCAATTGTTACAAATTTTCCTTATCCTAGCAAATTACGAAGTAAAAAATATTTTTCAAAACTTATGCATGAAAGCCAATTAAACAAAAAATAACTTTAAAACTCAAATCTAAACATTTATCATAAAGATTAATTTTCCATGAATCCTTAACAAATTTAATTTTTAAATCTTAAACAGAAATGAAACCTTCATTACAAGGATGTTTTAATATTTTATCTTTGGGACAATATTAAATCACTCTAGTAATCCTGTATATATTTATTTATCTCAAGGTTTTAATATTAAAACACACTAGTAATAAAGGTTCAATTTCTTTTTTTGTAAACGAAACTCTAAGCGAAATTTAGGGTCTCTTGGGCTATGGTCCAGTCGGCATGAGCGTTAATCAGCCCCTGATCAGAACAACAGCTTTATAGAGTAATGGTGGGGAATACGGATTAGTCGGGTAAATTGGAATACGGTTATAGGGGAGACTAGAGCACAGTGGACCGCCTTCCAATGTGTCTAAAAATCCAAATTATATTTAATACCTTACTTATTTTAGTTACATTTACATATACAAATATAATGTGACTCAAAATGATTAATAATAATTTTTTAAAAAAAATGATCTTAATGTTATAGTAAAATAAATTTCTGAAAAGGGAAAATAGTTGAATAGTTGTATAATAATTATGAAATAGTAATAAAATATAATGAAAAATCTTTCAGCATATCATATAATTTTAATAACTTTAATAAACTTTATATCCAACGTTTCGGTTAAAACTCATCTTTAACCATCCTCAGGGAAAAATGATGTTTAAAAACCATAAACACAGACAATTTAAGTCATTCTATGATACCACAAATACAATTTTAAGGAAATTAATAGATGATTACATAAATTATAAAAACATACTATATAAATTTAAAAAAAAAAATGAGCTAAAATCACTTAAATAAATTTGAACCATGATCATTACAAGAAAAAGACAACCAATGATGAAATTTAACCGAAACGTTGGATATAAAGTTTATTAAAATTATTAAAATTATATGATATGCTGAAAGATTTTTCATTATATTTTATTACTATTTCATAATTATTAAAACAGCATATATAAAAGTGGAATAAATATTTCTGAAGTAGTATAATAATTATGAATATTGAAATTTAATAACTATTTGAATTGTTTAATATTAAAATAATAAATAAAATGATTATGTGATATAATAAAGAGTAGGTTATATACATTTATTTTTGTTGCTTTTAGAAATAACATGTAAAAGACAAAAGTAGAATAATTTTAGTTAAACTTATCTCACAAATATAATGTAAAGTATTAATATCTCAAAATAATTAATAAAAATGTTTGAATAGTAATAAAATGTTTAATTATATATTTCATAATTTTTGTAACTATATAACCTTAATAAACAGTAAAAAATATATCTTATTGTTTTAGTGATGGCACGTAAAAGACAAAGGAAATCTGATATAGGATTCTTCCTCTAATTTGATTGCTTGTTTATTTTGATTTCCTTTAAATTTTGGTAATTTAATTTCATGAAAATGTTCGAATTATGTTATTTAGACTAGAATTGCATAAGAAACTAATTAAAAAAAAAAAAAAATATTTTATATTAATTAAACATGAACAACAGTGGTTGGCCCACTGTACCCCGGGTTGTGGACCACTGTACCCCGGTGATGGTGCACAGTGGTCCACTTTGGGAGTGCACACAATTTATTTTTTTATTCGCAATGTATTAGAAGTATTGTTATTAAAAAAAAAAAAAAAAAAAAAAAAAATAGGATATGTAAGGTTTAAAGAATGTTTGCTAATTTTTTCAAGTACCTTCTTTTTTTTTTTTTTGTTGAAAAAAATTAAAAGTTTAAAAGTGGTCCACTGTGCCCCGGTCTCCCCTATATCACCTGTATGGAGCTGCAACCTATCGGAAGCACATCAGACTTCTTACTCGGCCTCAAATATGAAAATATGAACGGTAGCACACTTTGTGACAGTGAGAGGAGCAGTTTTTGTGTCATACAACTTTAGTTCATCATGATTCAAACGTTTTTGGAAGTAAGTATCGCGAAATCTTTAATCTACTTACGAAGCAGTAAAATAAGTGACAACCTAGTTTCATTTCCGGTAGGAGAGTTGAGTTAGTTAGTAGTCTGATTTCCATGAACTTATTTCTACAATTTTTAACGATAGCGGGTTGAGGTTGATTTATTACTCAAGAGGGCGATTCGGGCAATACGGAATACTAATTATTCCATATTATTTGCGATTTTTGTAAAACTTGAATGAGTTAGTTAGCAGTCTGATTCCCATGAACTTATTTCTACAATTTTTAAAAATGTTGAGGTTGATTTATTATTCAAGAGGGCGATTCGGGCAATACGGAATACCAGTTATTCAATATTATTTGCGATTTTTGTTAAACTTGAATGAGTTAGTTAGCAGTCTGATTCCCATGAACTTATTTCTACAATTTTTAAAAATGTTGAGGTTGATTTATTATTCAAGAGGGCGATTCGGGCAATACGGAATACCAATTATTCCATATTATTTGCGATTTTTGTAAAACTTGAATGAGTTAGTTAGCAGTCTGATTCCCATGAACTTATTTCTACAATTTTTAAAAATGTTGAGGTTGATTTATTATTCAAGAGGGCGATTCGGGCAATACGGAATACCAGTTATTCAATATTATTTGCGATTTTTGTTAAACTTGAATGAGTTAGTTAGCAGTCTGATTCCCATGAACTTATTTCTACAATTTTTAAAAATGTTGAGGTTGATTTATTATTCAAGAGGGCGATTCGGGCAATACGGAATACCAATTATTCCATATTATTTGCGATTTTTGTAAAACTTGAATGAGTTAGTTAGCAGTCTGATTCCCATGAACTTATTTCTGCAATTTTTAACAATAGGTTGTTGAGATTGATTTATTATTCAAGAGGACGATTCGGGCAATACGGAACACCAATTATTCCATACTATTTGCGATTTTTGTAAAACTTGAATATTGATAATTATTTCAATACTGTTCATTTTTTATAATAAGTTTCAAAATAAAATACCTCAAATGCAATTATTCATGATTCTCTGTAAAAATTACACCCTATTTTATATTATTTTTTAAAGAAATAGTGTTCCATATTTTCTGTCATAAATATTCCATATTACCCAGATTTTTTTTCCTTAATTAAGAACTTTGCATGTGAATTCTATTTTTGTAACATAAAACTATCAAAACACGTTAACAATATTTTAAAGTTTGCAAAAGTAGAATACACAATCGTCCAGACTACTTCAGTTTATTATGCTGAGTTAAAATGTAAATGGTATTTCATATACACCTATTTTCCCCCCTCTTCATTTTTGTTAAAGAAAGTAAATTCTAACTAGGGGATTGAGGTACGGCGGTCCCTTTCATACAGAAAAACAGAATAAATAAATAATAATAAATTCTCCGCAATAATTAATATAAATGTAATATTTTCGATCGGTTTTTACAAGAGTTTAGATAAGGCAACAAATTTAGGCGCAATGCATAAAATTGTATTTCCATCTATTTTTAAATTCTATCTTTCATTAAAAAAATTAAAAAAAAAGATTTGTTTATCTGTTTACTGTATCTAAAATTAACAATTTTCTCAATTCTTTCCTTGGTATATTTTTTAAGAAAAAAATCTTTAAGAAAACTAATTGAAATTATTTTTTTTTTCTTAACCTGTTTGACTTGTTTATAAAAAACAAATGGAACAATAAGATATTTTTGTTTGCGGAAATGCTTTAACATTTCTGAATTTATTTGTACTTTTCTGTCTTATTGTTATAATCATTTAATTAATTTTTTACTACTTTCATTGATACAGGGATAAATAACTTGCATTTTTGAGTAAACAATTTCGAATTGTCACTTTTTGACGTGAAAAAGGAAACACGCGTAAAAAAGAAAACAGCTTTCACGCGTGAAAAAGAAAACAACAATCTATATATAGAATGACGTATTTCTCCCCTTTTCAACGAACATTTTAAAGTAAATTTTTCCTATTTGATATACGACCGCGGTAGCCCAGTCGGTAGAGCACCGGGCTCGTAACTGGAAGATTGTGGGTTCGGTACTCGAGCCGGCCAAAGACCGTCCTGTACACTAATGGTGGCTGGTGCACGTAAAATCTGTCATGGTCGCAATGTCCTCCATATTCCCATAAAAATTTATACCTCTGGGGGTCACCGAAGCGGGAGCCATCCCTTCCGTGGAGGATCAAAATTGTGATAGCATGTCTCCAGACCATCTCTAAGGGTGAGTCCCATTCCGTCGCCAATTGCTCATTGCGCAGAACTAGTGCGACGTAAAACCAAACCAACGAACCTATTTGATATATCACAGTGACGTCAGTTTTTAAAATTTCTTGAATGTTTATAATTTCAATGATTTCCTTACAAGTTATTAATAAAAAACTGTCTTTCACAAACAATTATTAAAAAGTAGTAAACCGGTAATCTAATATATTTCATAGCTAGCAAGCTTTGACTTTTCGTTAGTTTTTATATTTAAAGGAATTTCCAAAATAATTCAAATCCCTATTTTTAATTTATGATCCGACTACTGCAGGTAATGGAAGTACTGTATTCGGTAGAACATTTTCATGGCAAGTTTTCACCTAATTTGCTTGTTTAAAGTCACTTTCGTACAAAACAGTAGTTTTTAAAAATTGCTTTGATATGTGTGTGGATGGTTGGATGGTTGGGGTTTTACGTCGCACTAGTGCTGCGCAGATGGGAAATTGACGACGGTCTGGGACACACCCCTAGAGGTGGTCCGGAGACATGCCATCACAATTTTTATCCTCCACGGAAGGGATAGTTCTCCCGCTTCGGTGACCCCCAGAGGTATAATTTTTGATGGGAACATGGAGGACATTGCGGCCACGACAGATTTTACGTGCACCAGCCACCATTAGTGTACACGACGGTCTTTGGCCGGCTCGAGTAACAAACCCGCAATCTTCCAATTACGAGGGCGGCGCTCTACCGACTGTGCTACCGCGGCCCGATATGTGTGTGTGTGTGAGAGAGGGTGGGAGAACAACGAAACTTTATGCATAAGACATGTACCAAATATGGATAAGTTTGCGAAATTTTGGTGAAAATATGAAAGCCAAAAGTGGGAACAAATTAAGTCCATATATCAAAAACAGCTTCGACGAAGTTCTTCTAATTTACTGTATAACCTCATTTTACATGTCGTTTCGTATGTAATTAGTTAGTTACTGCAAGAAATTTGATAGATTTCGAGATTTGGTGGACTGGTATTATAGGCCTCGGAAATGGATGTCCTAACAAACATCTGAATGAATTTTCATCAAAATCATCGTTGTAACTCTTTTCTAGATGTCCTTTCGCATGTATTAGTTGATTTTAGGTGTACGGGTGAGTTTAATGAATCATTTGACTAAATATTGATTTACCATCAAATAAAATATATATTTAAAAATATTCGCCGCCCTTTTCCCTACGGGGGTGCGGGGCGAGTTCTGTAATCTTCTAAATTAATTTTTAGGTATGCATGTTTATTGCATATTACAGCAAAGAACTTTCTTACGAATATCTTTTTCCTTTTCATTGTGATATGAAGGGATTATTTGGCATTTGCCCCTTCCCACCTTCGAATTTGAAAACCCTTAAAGTACCAAAAATTGAATTTTAAGAATTCGTATTTGTTACACATTAAACCAAGCAACAATCTAAGGGCATATTTTTTTTTCCTTTGAGATATAAATGAAGATGTAAAAAAAATCGGCGTTTGTCTCCTTTTCCTTTAAAGCCGAATTTTCTAACTTTTTATTTTTATCTAAAATTGTCGAAAAAAGTCCTGTTTGCTGCAATTTGCGGCAAGAAATTTTCTGTAATTCAGAAAAATACGTTCTATCAGCGGAAAAATTACGTTGACAGAACGTATTTTTCTGAATTACAGAAAATTTCTGGCAGCAAACAGGACTTTTTTTTTTTTTTTGACAGTAGATCGCTGAAAGAACAAAAGGAAGTGAGCGATTCAATGGCGATACTGCTATTGTGATTTTCGTATACAATTGTGTAGAAACGTGCTCTCGCTCTTTTAATAAAGATGACATTTAAAAACTTCTAATACATTGTGGAAAATGAATAACAAAATCAGGAGATCATGTCAAATAACTTTATGTAACTTTCCTATTTATGTAATAAATAAATTTAAAAAAAAGAAGAAAAAAAAATCCACTTCTTATTTGATTTTTCTCTTACAACAATAAATAAATAAATAAAATAAAATAATTAAAAATCGTGTAAATAATTTCTATACTAAGAAATAAAACATTAAACTTTGCCTAAACGTTCTGTCGTAGAGCAATATTTTATTGACGTTACCTTCGCAAATATAAGCTTTTTTCGCATATTATTTGTCACAAGAAATTTCCCCATCAAATAAGTCACTCGTCGAAAAAAATATATATATTCGTTGTCGCATATAAATATCTTTCCATCATCTCTTACACTGAATATATTCCCAAGTTTTATTACTGCTTTACATTCTTTAAGGTTAGCAATAAATAATTTAAAAAAAATCTTTTTTTAAAAAAAAGGCAATTTTTTCACACCTTATTAAGTTTTAACGTTGTCGTAAAAAAATAAATGTTTACAACTATGCTTAAACTTTTTGCCGTGTTTTAAAATATTTTGAATATGTTATAAAAATATTTAAGCAACAGAGTATTACTATGACATGACGTGACATTTAAAAAATACATATTCAGAATAAACTGATAAAAGGAAAAGAAAACTCTATAAAGTCGTTAAAAAATAAGAGAGATTAATAAAAATACGGGAAATAAAATTTGCATTAAGTCTAAGGAAACTGATTTGGAATGATAATTACTTTTTGAACCGGTATGGTAGGGAATGTATTGCTTGAAGTCCAATTTTAAACATTGAAATTTTACTATGATTACGAGTTTTGAGGCCTCTCGAATACGAAACTTTAACCCTTTAACGTTTGTTGGCTTCGCAGCGAAACGAAGCATTTGACATAATTTAAGAATTTTTTGCAGCAGTTCTTTTTAACATTTCCCTCCCTTGTTTTAATTAGGTTTTAAACTTTTGTTCCTTTTCTGTCTGTAGATATCAGCGCTATTCCAAAAATTAACAAATAATGCTTCAAAGGGAGCTAAATGCAAGTCACTTGAAGTTTCTTAAGGCCGGTTTCCACTAGCGGTTGGTTGGAGCGGTACTATTCAGAATCTTTTGATGTGGTCAACCGGGCTCAAAACCCTCGAACTGGTTGAAAGTCTAGAGATCTCCTTGACGCTAACCCCCCTGCTGAGATAATTGAGGGGCCGGAGGCAGATATCTTTGTCAATTTTGTATGCTTTCCTTTGAAGTAACTGCGCAATCTGATAAAAGAAGGTTACAACTGAGGACAAGACATTTGGCTCTTTGTGTCGGAAGCGTGATTAATGGCTGTTTGAACCTCGAAGTTCCAACCGTAGTAGTGAGCGCGAGTGCGAATTGCTGGTTTGATGATGCACTCATGTCTAGTTTTTTTCATTTAATGAAGAGCTGGACAATTATTTTCACCTGAAACAACTTTTATGAATTTTTGTAGTCGATAATGTTAACTTACAAAGTGTTTTACTTAATAAATTAAATATTTTTTGAATTTAATATGGTTAACTTATAGATGTTTCAAACCAAAAATTTCTCAAAAAGGAAAAATGCTATTTTTTTCTTTTTTTTTTTTTTTTTTTTTTTTTTTTTTCTTTTAATATTTATGATCGCAGGGATGGAACACGGGCGCAGAATTCATACCGGAATGTGTTTAAGAAATTTCTCTGCCTGTAATATCGTCGATTTAAGAGGTAGAAAATTTTCTTACATTGATAGTGGTATGAATTCTGCGCCCGTGTTCCATCCCTGTGATCGGCTATGTATCGAAATGCCATTTAAAAAATTAGTTTAGTAATTTTTAATATAAATTAAGTAGTGAACGTTAAATAGTTAATGGTTGTTCTGTGTATATCTCTGTTACCACCATAATTTAAAATCTATTTACATCAAATCCATTGTGTTGAAAAGACGTTTCCAGGGAGGTATCACAAGACATACCTTCCCACTTGAAAATTTAAATTTGCCCTCCTTAGTGCCCTTCCCCCTCCCTCGGGCACAAAACTTTTTCATTAAAAGAGGTCCCTCTCAAATTCATTGAAGGCGTGTTTCGCCGCTTTTCAAAATTTCGACACATTTGACTGGACGGGGGAGGGGGGGAGGGAACATTTGGTGGACCCTGTATAATGGTAAAACACTAATATTTTCGGTCGTTATGAATTTAATAATCTATATTAATAAAATCAGACTTTTGTCTGTAAATTTGTCTGAATCAAAAAATTTTGCGATATCTTCACGTTTTACATCTCATGAAAGCCGAAAATGACTTCAGAAAATTTTGCCTGTGTGTGTGTGTGTCATCGTGTCCGAATGTCGCTTTTTTTGTCCGGGCATCACTTGAGAACAGCTGGACGGAATTCAACGGCGCTTGGCAGGAATTTAGGTCTTCACCCAACTTAAAATTATATCTAGCAACTTTGCAGAAATTCCCCCCCCCCGTTCCCCCCTAGGGGGTAAAAGACTAAAACACGTTTGTCCGGGCATCACTCGAGAACGGCTGGACGGAATTCAACGGCGCTTGGCAGAAACTTAGGCCTTCACCAAACTTGAAATTATATCTATAGAAATTTTTAAAATTATGATTAGTGTTTAAATTGTGGGTAAAAAACGCCTGCGCATGCGCCATAAATATTTTTTCACTAAAACACTTTGAATGGAAAAACAAAATATAAAAATAAATTTTTAAGTTAAGACTTTTTTATTCCTTTGATTCGCACTACAAATTATGAAAAGATTGAAATGAAGTGTTGCCATTTAAGTTTCATACTTTAGTTAATTTTAAAAAATCTAATTGTCGTATCGAAAAACTGTTTACACCCCAGGATTCAGAAAAATCACCTCTTTCATTTGGTACTGAATTTGTAATGATAGGTCTGATATTTCTAATTTATTTTTCCCTTTATCCGTTTTTCCGTTGCCACTTAAATTTCATACTTTAGTTATTTTTTAAAAATCTAATTGTCGCATCGAAAAACTGTTTGAACCCCTGGATTCAGCAAAATCGCCTCTTTCATTCGGTATCAAATTTATAAATATAGGTCGGATATTTCTAATTTATTTTTCCCTTTTTCCGTTTTCAACCCAGATTCGATATGGAACAGCTTTAGTATTGGATCCCTTTGGCAAAATTTGAAATTCGGCATCGAAGTAGCTCGGACGTTTCTCGCCAAGATTTTTAATTGCACAATTGAGATAGCCAATTCAGTTCATCGCAAAAATGGCTTAAAATATTTAAAGTCACCAAAGGGCTCCGATACTTAAGCTGTGCTTTTTGTATTTATTTATTTATAATACTGTCTATTAAAGACTTCTGTGGTCACGAAATTTGGTGTGTAAATTATTTGTATGCATCCGGAACTTATTGTAACTGCATTTCACGAAATTTGAAATTCCCCCCCCCCTTCTCGGAGTCGGAGGGCAATAAACATGTGTAAAAACATGTTTTTCCGTTTGAATTCGCTTAGAATTATCTTAGAATGGCGAATTTTGGTGTGTGGATATTGATTAAGTGTACGCATTATGTACATTAGTGGGATTTTGCAAAACTTCGAACTCACCCGCTGAGGGTGGGGAAGTAAGAAGTTGGTAAGTTGTGCCGAAGACAGTGGGGACCCAGACTCCTCACATTGGGAGCGAGAAAACCTCTACCAATCACAGCGAGAACTTAGGTTATTAATACAGATATGGCATTTTGTCAACTCATTTAAGTTTAATGTCCAGCGAAGCGGGCAAAGCCTACTAGTCGTAAATATCTTTAAAACGGAAAATGACTGAAAGATCAAAACGTTAGGTACACAAGTAGATGTTTTGAAAAATCTGTATACCAATTTGCAGTGTTTTACGTACAACCGTTTTTAAGTTATGCGAGATATAAACACATATACGTACACATATACACACGCACACACTTACGCACTTGCAGACGCCCCCCCCCCCCCAAAAAAAAAAAAAAAAAAAAAAAATCGTCAATATCTCTGAAAAAGGAGTCATCGTGGCAGTTATAAATAAAAATTTACAACATTCTACGATCATTTGTTTTTAAGCTTCGCCACATAAAAAATTAATTTCGCCACAGAATCGAGATTGCAATATTTCTTTATATCGTAAAAAATCTCAAATTTCATCAGTTGAATACGGCGGAAATAACATTTTTATGGATCTGTCTAGAAAAATTAGAGTCCAAAATCAGATAATTTACATAAATCAAGGAGCGTAAAATAGATTCTTGTCAATAATCAGCGATTTCTTTACAAAATTCGAACAATTTTACAAAATTTCTCTGAAATCATAGGGCAAGGGAATTATTTTTGAAAAAATTGGGAAAAAATAGCCAGTAAGTAAAAGTCTTTTGGCAATTGGTAAATATAAAATTTTATTTATTTTTTAATTAATTTTCAGGCAACTACATTCGTTACTTCCGAAGAGGTATATGTTTTTATTATGTATAACGTGAAAGTAATAAGCATGTGTACATCCCTGCTTAACAAGAAATTAAAAAAAAAAAAAAAAATCAGTTATTTTTTCCTCAGCAAATAATCCGTTAGTAAATGACGATTATTTTTCAAAAATTACAGCTAGTGATATCCTTTTTTTTTTTTTTTTTTTTTTTTAAAAAAATAATATTTTTCCTTGGCACTTAGAAATCAACAGTTTTAACAACATAGCCACGAAACTTTTTTCTCATAAGCTTAAATCTGTTATTTCCAAGTGGAAAAAAACCAAGACATAACACGAAAATAATACAGTTTTGTACGTCGTTGCTTAATGACAAAAGAAAACAACAACAAAAATATTTTTATTTTCTTAGCAAGTAATCCGATAGTAATTAATGGTCATTTTTTCAAAAATTGCAGAAAATGACTTAAAAATAAACCAAATCTTCATTTATACCTAATGAATAGTAATTACAATAAAATATACAATTTTTATTCTTTATATTTTATTATAGGAATTAAAAGGGTTTTTCTAAAGATAGTATAAAATTTCAGCTAATTAATTGAAAATATTTTTTAAACATAAAAAAAGCTTTATTATTATAAATTAAGGTAAGCTCTTCATCATGGAAAGCAAATTCATAAAATTCTGTTAAAAAATGCTAAAATCAATTTCATTCATTGAATGAAAAAGAATATTTAAATGCTTTTAATTTTTGTTTTCAAATTATCATTTTGTGTTTCTATATCACTAATAATAAAATAATGCAATAAATTTAGAGTAATCTTTTTATAACTGAATGAAATAATAGCAGGTTTTATTTTTAAGACAGCAAACCGAATTTTGAACATTCAGTACTGGCGTAATTACTTATAAAAACTCCATACTAATTGACATTAAGATATTTTGAAAACTTAAATTTGTTAATACGTCATAGATAGCAGAAATATAAAAAGAAAACTTTACAGAATTTTTAAATTTCAACCTAATTAAAAATGAAAGCGCTATTAAAAATAATTCCCTAACTGATTTAAAAGAATAAAAAGTTCTCGTGATTGAGTATTATTTTTTATTCCACATTACCTTAAAAAAAAAAAGAAAAAAGGATTTGTAAAAATTTTATCTTACAAGGAAACATTCAAAAGGTGTCATCTTCAAAAAGTATTGAAAAAAAATGTATGTGATTCTACTCTTCATAAAACACCAGAAAATGAAAAAATTATCTGCTGAAATGAATTACAGCGACCACAAAAAATTATCAAAATTAAGCATATTTGGTGATTTTACACTGCTAGGCGATTGGTTTGGAGTACTTGGCGGAAAAGCAAAACACGGTTCTGTTCGTACACTGCAATCTCGGCGCTAGCAAACGTATCGCCTAACAGCGCTAAATCGTCAAATATGCTTAATTTTGATAAATTTTTGTGGTTGCTGTAATTAATTTCAGCCGAAATTTTTTTTTAATTTTCTGGTGTTTTATGAAGAGTAGAATCACATATATTTTTTTCAATACTTTTTGAAGATGACACCTTTTGAATGTTTCCTTGTTAGGTGAATTTAGATATCTTGAGATATTCTAAATACGATTTAGCCATTTTTTTAAAAAGTGTATGTCTGGGATAAAACTTTTGTAGTAGCTCTACATTATGAAGTAAAACACAGAATTTTATTAAAAAATTCAAATTTAGTTACATTTTGGCATAAATTTACGTCCATCAACTTTTGACGAATATTGGTCGATAGGGGGCAGTTCTATGCTGATTTTCTTTCTCATTTATGGGAAGGCCGTTACTCATTATCTTTCATAGCTTGTAACTGTACAAAATTTAATATAAATAGGACCATCATGAAAAACTTTACCGATTCGATTCAGATGCATAGAAAAACAGGTGGTCCTGCTATACTGCAATTTTTGCGTTTACAGGAAGTCTATAACCAGGGGTCGTACTCTCCGCCCTTTTTTCAGGACACTCTCATAAACGAGAAATTTTTTAATTTACTGCTACCACTATCTTTATAAAATAAACTCTACCTTCTTTAATCATGGTACGTTCCTATAAATGTACTAGATGTATTTCTACACGAATTTAGTGGTGGCAAAAAAGACGGAAATAGCCTACCTCTGAGAGTGTCCGGAAAAAAAGGCGGGAAGTACGAACCCTGTCTATAACTCAGCATTCATAGCATATAAATTTCCCAAAATTTAAATGAGATAGTCATTATGAAAAAAATAAATGCTGTCTTGATGTGAGTATATATCGGTTGACAGGTGGCGCTGTTATTTTCCCCCGTCTGCAATTTTCATATGGCTATATCTCAGCAGCTCTATCTAACATATGTTACTCTTTCATTCGATTTTTGATTTGACCTTTCATTTTAAATTTGACTCTTTCATTTGATCGTGGTAAGTACAGTCCACAAATATCTGCGCTGATAAAGGAACACGCGAGACCTTCGGTAAAGGTGCCAGCACTGTACAGGGAACCAAATGGTAATCTTTTTCGCAAGTAAAATATATTTTTAACCTTAATGATGCTGAAAAGGTTCATTTGACATTTTATTGGACCAGCATTATAATTTTGTAACATTCTGCCATATTAATTTTGAATTTACATTATAATTATTTTTCATAACATACAATTGTATTGGTTTGTTCCTTAATATATATATATATATATATATATAACGCGATATATTGCAAATAGGTGGTAATTAACTTACAAAAGACACCCAACATTATTTTTTAAGGAGCTCAAGCATTTTTTAGGAAAGCCCTCTGGTTGTTAATGCCGTCGCCACAAATGTGATCAGTTTTTGATATAATACAATTACATACTTGTCAACCATCTCATTATGAACCGTACAATTTTTAGTACCCGCCTTTTTTATTACACCAATAATTTTTTAGAGTAATTTTAGTCTTATTTAATCGTAACAACATTTGGAGAGAATAACTCTAAAAATATAGTAGTGTGAGAAAAGGGGCGTTTTTCCAGGAGGCGTTAACAATTAAAAGGTTATTAATGAGATGGTTGGCAAGTATTCAATTAAGAATGCCGAAAATGTAGATCTAATTAACTCCTTGTCTTAAAATGGCGAGCCTGGCTTGTTATTGATTTTTATAGCATTTCGTACAAAGCCAAATCTAACTGGTTATTGGTTTTTCATGCGATGTACTACTATGACGATCTACATTTGTCATGTGACTAAAGTTACTGTTGAATATGATAATTAAAACTGGGTTAACGAAAGAAAAGGGACCGGGACGCCTACATGAACTATTTCGTCCCAAGCTAGGTTGCGGGCCAAAAGTTAGGAAATTTATCCCAATGCACATTTGGAGCTTATGCGATAAAACCTATTGAAATATGCAATGTGTACTGTAAGAATAAAATTGGGATCGGGTGTACAATTAACGCCGGATATGTTTACACCTATCAAGATCATTTGCAAAATACCGTGCTCTTGAGTCTGTTGGTTATAACTTGTTTAAATTATATGTATGTATTTATATATATTACATATACATTTGTCGTTTTTGAATGATGAATTGTAATTCTATGTCAATCAAAAACATTATTTTTAATTAGCGATATGTATGAATTCTAACATAAAATGCTATTATTATTATTATTATTATTATTTTATAAAAACTAAACGTGTAAGCCCCATCATAAGTTGAGAAGTACTACTCTCTCTAAGCTAGTATACCAGAGGTGCGACTCGTCGGTTTCAGATCAGGCATTTTCTTAGTTTTTTTCCGGAATTCGTATAAATATGAGTAAGCCCTGAAAAACTCAAAAGGGTATCACAGCCCGGCCTCTGTCACAAGTGAAAAAAATTGGCCTTAAATCATATACCAAAATAGATAAAACAACGTAATTCGTCTTGATTCTTGATATACGTGTTCTTGATATATTGATATACGTGTTCTTGATTCTTGATATATGTTTAATGTTCATCCTCTGTTTCAAAATCGTATTTAAGTATACACAAAATACCAACATTCAAAATTAATACTCCTTGACCAGTATATGATCCAAGATTCAAAATGTTAATTAATCAACGTTTTAAAGCATCAATAATTTGAGCTATGCCGGTATAAAAAGAAAATATGACGTTATTAATTATAATTTTTTTATCATGTATTATTTATTTATAACTAACATGAAAAAGAATTGTGTTCATTATATATGTACACGCAACTTCAATTTCTGTCTGTAAAATAAAGCTGCACAAAAAATTCAAATTTTCCGTGACATGAAAAATATTATCACTTATAATTTTATAAACTCAACCACTTTTTATCAAATATTTATTAATGTACATATTTATTAAAGAAATATCTTCTATTCATATATCTAAATAGTCATTGATTTATAAATTATCTCATTTCGCTTTTTACAATGTTTTTCCTTGAAGTACGTAATGACGTATAAATCGATTGACATTTGCTGATGAAATTTCCATTAAAAGTTGTATTATGTCAAAGTTTCCCAATTTAACAGTTTTAACAGTTGAAGCACTAATTGGAAATAGCTTTTAGTCATCGAAATTTGCGCAAAGTTGTCTTGAAGCTACTAGTAAATTTGGAACTAATAATAGCAATTTCTTCACTTAAAGTACTCCCGAGGAAATATTTATGCAAATGCATGATTAGTCACAGCATAATTTTCACATTTATATTTCGTTAAATACGTTTTCATGTAGCAAAATTAGATTTCAAATTTTTAGATGGGGGTATAATCGAAAAAGTTTTAATATTTAAAGTCCATTTTTATAATGATTACTTTTTTTTTCCTAATTTTTCCCCTGGTTGTTTTTATGTACATACTAGCACGCTCTGCTCAATTTCCTGGTCATTATATTTAAATGCATTTTCAAAAAAATTGAATTTCTAATGTTTATATCACTTTATAAATAGAAACAAAAACAAATTCCTTTGAAATCGCTCAATACTTCTTTTTGAGCAGTTAAGCTTGGAGTTTAAGGTTTCTGTAACCTCTCCCGCTGCCACTAGCTGCTGTTAATTGCTTCAGGTAAATGGCGTTGTTACAGAGATGCCATGTTACTACTAAGGAAAAATCAGTTTCATACCACAATAAAGAAAAAGTAAAACTCATCATGTTAAATTGCAGATAATTATTACAAATAAATACATTAAAAAATTTCCGGTATTAAGATTACGGACAATCCGTATTAACTTGGCATCTCTGTTGCTATAGGCGGACACATATTTAGCACGACTATGTGCTGCTTATCTTGTACTTGCTTTGAGTTTTATTTTGGTATCTTTTAAATAATTGTAATAATTAATTTATGTGGTCAACTTGGAAACATTAGGTTATTTCACATCTCTTGGTGCCTTCTGTGCTAGCGGTTCTAAAGAAGACAGCCTTACATACAATAGGATTCTGATAGTATGGATTTTATCAGTTAATGATCTGACATTTCCTCATAAAAAACTACTCAATTTAATAATTATATTTCATATTAAAATTCAATAATTACATTTAATGGTAATTTAGGTGGTAATTTTGGTGGTAATTTGATATTAGACTTAACATTAGACAACGAAGTTAATATGCAAATTTAAGCTAAGAAAATATATAAGTAATAATGTGAGTAAAGTAAACTGGAAAAAGATGCTGTTTTTTTTTTTTTTTTTTGTTTTCCTGAGGTAAGACCTCAGTTTGTCATATTTGTTATTTATTAAACTCGCGTGAAAATTTATACTGAATGTATTTCAATCTGAAACTAAATTTGCATTTCTTTCGATAGGAAATGCATTAGTGTAAAAATATGGGAATTTCTCATACTTATTGTTTCTTAAAAACTCTTGACTATAAAAAATATTCAGTGTGGGTGCGATATCACTTCTCAAGATAAAACTGTGACGCAGACATTATTTTTAATATTTTATAACTTACAAACTAGAAGTAGAGATTTATGTTTCCTTAATATTTCTTTTTTAGTTTAAAAAATTATTTTTAAGGATATAAACTGCTTTAATTTGTGCAGTATTACTATGTACAATTTTAGAATTGTTAAAATAGTATATGTTTTGAGTTTGAGAATTTATATCTTGATTCATAATAATACAACCCATAGATTATGTCTCTGGAAAATTCTCAGTTACATCATCAATTATATAATCCACATGTCACACTATTCATAAATCATAAAAGTTACAATATCACATAAGGCAGGCTTTCCAATTTTTATAATCTATTCTGGAGCACTGTTAGCCACTCTTTTTTTCATGCCATTAATTTTGAAGAATAACTTTCTTCTCATTTAATCGCTGTCACTTATTGAAGAGAAATATTCTACAAAAATTCCGGTGCTATAAAATACTGTGGAATAAATTATAAAACTTGGCAACTGTGCATAAGATTACATGTTTGTAAGACCCAAACTTTTTCTACGCACTGAACCTAAAATACATTATTTTATCTTATATGCAGATTCGGAATTTGAATGGAATTATATATAGACATACATACATACATACACACACATATATATATATATATATATATATATATATATATATATATATATATATATATATATATATATATATATACTCTAAAAAATAAGTGGTGCAGAAAAAGGGGCGGTACTAACGATTTGCCGGATTAGGTTGGCAGCTCTGTGTATATATATATATATATATATAGAGAGAGAGAGAGAGAGAGAGAGCTGCCAACCTAATCCGGCAAGCTGTTAGTACCGCCCATTTTTCTACACCACTTAATTTTTAGAGTATTTGTTTTCTTAATTCATCGTAAATATATTTGAAAGGAATTACTCTAAAAATAAAGTGGTGTAGAAAAATGGGCGGTACTAACAGTTTGCCGGATTAGGTTGGCAGCTCTGTATGTATAATATATATATATATACATATATATATATATATATATATATATATATATATATATATATATATATATAATTACATTTAAAAAAATAAATTGCAAGCAAATTTTATTTTTGTACCTACTGATAAAGCTGTCAATAATTACGCTATCATTTGAAAAGAATTTTATGCTGAAACAATATTTTCAGAATTAAATAACTTAAAGTGCTATGAAAAATATAATCTGGACAGCTATATTAAATTCTATATACAATAAATGTTCTGCTTACATCAAGAAGTGCAAAAGCTTATTTAATAAACATTTTACTTTACCAAATCATAGAAATTTACCTTTTTTGTTTTTAACACCCAAATTCCATAAAAATCCAATAAAGTTCAGATGTATTTGTTGTACCATTGGCAGCGTTAATAAATGTTTCAATATTAAACTTCAATTTTATTTAAAATTAATTTATGACTTTCTAAAAAATAAATATAAAAATTCAAGTTATTTTTGTTCTATAGATAGACAATAGTTATGAGATTATTGAAAAATTTAAAAATATGGACAGGCCTACTTCTGTACAAACATTTGATTTCGAATATTTATATTGCAATATACCAATTGATTTATTGTTTAGCACTAAAATTAAATTATTTGACTTTTTTGATATTCTAAATGAATTAAGAATTGATAGAGATTTATTTTTAAGTCTTTGCCATTTTTGTTTTAACAATAATTTTATAACATTTAATAATAAAATCTATAAACAAGTACATGTATCGGAATAGGCACCAATCACTCCAGTACAGCTGCTAATTTTTTTTTCTATTATTTTATGAATATACTTATGTTATTAATAGAAACAAAAAAATTTAAAATTTACCGATATATAGATGATATTTTAGTCTTAAATTTTGATTTTATAGATACATACTTTTCAACATCCTAATTAATATTACTTAGTACTGTTAACCCCGCCTTCTTTTTCACACCAGTATCTTTTTGAAGTATTTTTCTTCTTATTTAATCGTAATTGCATTTGGAGAATATAACTTTAAAAATTTACTTGTGTGAAAAAAAGGGCGGGACTAACAAAACTACGGAATAATTAAACTACGGAATTAGGATGTTGGCAAGTATGTAGATATTTTTTAAAACATATATCCTTCCTGTTTAAATTTAAATAAAACTAATAATAAAGATTATTATACTAATTTCTTAGATATTTTTCTTGGTGTTCAACATAATAAAATGAATCTGTATTTATATGACAAAAAGAAAGGTTTTTCATTTAATAGTTACAGCATGCCTCATCGGTGCAGCAATTTGCAGAGCTGCCAACCTAATCCGGCAAATTGTTAGTACCGCCCCTTTTTCTACACCACTTAATTTTTAGAGTATTTTTCTACTTAATTCATCGTAGATACATTTGAAGAGAATTGCTCTAAAAATTAAGTGGTGTAGAAAAAGGGGCGTTTTTCAATAGGCGTTAACAATTTGCCGGATTAGGTTGGCAGCTCTGAATTTGCACAAAAAAATTTACATTAATATTTTAATTGGTCAACTAAATAGATTTTATAAGATATGCAATAAACATTCAAATTATAATAAACAAGTTTTAAATTCAGTACTAATCTTTTTTACAGTAATAACTGTCCATTGAATTTCATAAAGTTTTACACCAATAATTTTAATAAATGTTTGCGATTGTGGTGATAGCAACGGTAATACTTCATCACTTATGGTACTTCGTGTCTTGTGCTGTTTGCTGATGAAGATACTTGACCAATGTCCAACATGTGGAGTGCGTTCTGTCGGACTGTATCTAAATGGTATTGAGCGACTCGGAGAGTTTGGACTATGATATTAGAACACCGGACGAAACAGTGACAGTAATGGGCCGTTCAATGTGAATCAGCTTTTTTTGCTTTGAAGTTCTGTTTTTACAATAATGCACTAAAAAAATTTATTACAATATCTTTTTGCTCTTCAGATCTGGGTGGGAAAATGACGATCTAGCGTGTCCTTTAATTAAATTATTTTTATCATAAATATCGGCTTTATATTTTTTTTACTATTATATTACTTTGGTTATGTTTGCTTTTATCAAGCATTGGTATTGTTATATCTAAATTACCATTAATTTAAACATTACTATTGTTATATATAATTTACCATTAATTTAACCTTGTTCTAATATTTCGTTGTTTTTTGTTGGGAGTATGCTAGTTTCGCCATGTTTCCGAAACCTGTTAGGCCTTTTCAATTTACTTAATTGTCTATTCTGCTGTTCCGACCTACTGAAGAGGAAGCGGAAGAGTGTTTTTCACTTGTAATGTTATTTTTACATATGTTTTTTGGTTACTTTAATTCGTTGTTTTAAGTTTATTAATGTTTTTTCTTCTTGTTAACCACGCCCACTTATCTTCAAATCTTAACATATTTTCAAAATTATATATATATATATATATATATATATATATATAATAATGTTATTAATAAATCGATGCATATTTTCCTGATATATAAATAAATACATTGTGCTTTGATTAATAAATGAATACGTACACTGTTAAAAAAAAAAAAAAAAGTGCAACTTTGCTGCCAGAAATTTTCTGAGAAAAAAGTCGTAAATTACGGTAAAATTACGTTGACAAAACGTAGTTTTCTGTAATTACAGAGAATTTCTGGCAGCAAAGTTGCATTTTGAGCTCTTTCAAAAAGATTTTCACATTCTAAAAATAACCACAGCGTGCAAGTATATGAGCTGTCTAAAAAGCCATTAATGCTCTGATAAAATCTAAACTAAAAAAAACGATTTTTTTTCCTTTTTTGGCTTTCCCCCCCCCCCCCCCCCACCAAAAAAATAAAATAAAATAAAATAAAATAAATAAACGTGAATATCAATGTATATTTCGCATTTCTCTAAATAGGAAATGTATTAGGGTAACAGAAACTAAATTGCCCGCAATTATTGTTATTTGGAAACTTTTCACAAACAAAAATGTTTTGTACCACAATACATTTCAAAAGTGAACTGTAATGGAAACTTTATTTTTCATACTTTGCAACTTTTAAACTTGAAGTAAAAATCAATATTCCTTTCGTATTTCCGCTATACTTTCACAAACTTTAAAGCATATAAATTTCCTTTTTGTAAAGAGTAAAAGGTAAAAAGTTAACATACGTGCGAGAGGATCGTAGAAATATGATAAAACAAAGAATTTTTTTGAATAGGTTTGGTACTGTATTCGCAGAAGTAATTTTTTATAATAAAATTTATGCAAAATATCTTTTAATTGCAATGCTCTTTTTTATAGGAACAATTTTTTAGATAATTATATACTAGGTCTACCATAAAGTTCTGTCCTTTTGTAACAATAAAATGACACCGAAAAGTTTTGTTTGACAATATCTATATAGTAATTTACCAATTATCATGTTAAAAGTTACCCAAGAATATGTTAAGTATTATCCAGGAGAATTTCCGGTGTCATGTTATTAATTCAAATAGACGGAACTTTTCGGTAGACTTAATAATATTACTATATATCAAAGCTGCCAACATTTTAATTTATTCCGGAGCATTTTTAGCTCCGCATTTATTACATACCATTTTTATTTTAAGAATAATTTCTTGTCATTTTACTTTAATCGCATATTGGAGAAAAATATTCTATAAATAAAGTGGAGGCGGGGCTAAAACTGCTCCGGAATAAACACAATGTTGGCAACTATGATATATTAAAAAACAGATTATATTAGTTATATTATAAAGCGTCCATTTTTTAAAACTTTCATTACAAGTTAAAACACTGCGTACTAACATTTTCTTAAAATAATGAATGAAAATTTCTTAACATGGTTGTCTATATCAGATAAGCCAACCTTTCAATTTATTCCAGAGCAATGTTAGTACTCACCCCTTTTTTACACTGCTTTTCTTGAAAGGTATTTTCCTTCTTATTTTATCGTAATTACACAGCGGAGAAAATTTCATTGCAAATAAAGTGATGAGAAAAAAGGGTGGTTTCTAACAGTGAAACCAGTCTAACTATGAAATAAATTAAAATGTTGGCATGCCTGCTTTTGCTTACTACTTTGTATTTTTTATTATGTAATATTTCAAAGAAATAGTGAACCGTTTTTGTTATTTACTTTTCTAAAATTGCTTTTTTAATTTTTTGATGGTGGGCAAAGTTAATCGAATGGTTTATATACGTATAAGTAGAGGAGTGTATATATTTTGAAGCATATTAATAGCAAACGAATCCACATACAAAACGAATCATCCCAATTTTCATTATATAATTCAATCCACCCTCTAAAATTACATATAGTATAAATCTATATTATTTCCCATTGAGACTTTTAATTGTTGATATAGGGTTCTTTTTTCATTATAAACAAAGGTTGTAATTGCTAATATCTTTCTTTTTTAAAAAACTGTTCTATATTTTGACAAGCATTAATTGAATAGAAAACGTAGTCTATCCTGAAAGTTATCAATTACAGCAAATTAACCCTTTGCGGGCACTAAAGACATAGCTGCCAATGTTTTAATTTATTCCGGAGTACTTTTAGCCCCGCCTTTATTTCGCACCACATTATTTATAGAAAAAATTTCTTCAATATATAACTTCGATAAAATAAGAATAAATTACTTTTAAAAAATAAGTGGTACGAAATAGAGGCAGGGCTAAAATTACTCCGGCATAAATTAAAATATTGGCAGCTGTGCTAAAACCCTAAAACGTTCTAAACTGTGTGGCCAAATTTAGGGACTCTTTTATTTAACTATCACCAATAATTTTGAGGTGTGATATTTGATATATATAATGAACGAATACCTTTCGAAGTTATTAGGCAACCGTTACAGTTAAAATTTAGTGTTAGATATTGAATAAAAAATTCCCTAAATTTGACAATAAAAACCGATGTAATTAAAAATATTCATATAGTTATTATAGAATGTAGTACGGTGTGTAATACTTTTAAAATAATATCATTCTACAGCTCCTCAAATATTATTTATTTATTATTTATTTTACAAAATTTTAATCTTTATTTTTCTTGGGTCCCAAATTTCGGGAATAACTAATTACTTATAATGGTCCTTGCTAGTTTGTTTTCATCCAATCCTCTTAAATATTTGTTTAAATATACAAAATGAAGGCCCAGTGTATAAAACATGGCATTCATTTTTAAACCAAGAAATTATTACAGTTATTGTGAACTCTTAAATTCAGTGGCATGACAAAAATTCGTAAAGATTTCAAAGTCTAAACTTTTTTTTTTTTTTTTTTTTTTTTTTTTTTTTCTGTAACTGGTGCTGTAACTGAGATATTTAAAAAAAACAATCCCTAGATGGGTTCAGTTCCTTGCAAAACACACAGACAGGAAAAAAATGGAGTTTTGAAATAACTAAAAATTCACAGGAATCACTTTGAAAATGGGCATTATTTTGTATTATTTTTCCCATAAAAGTTGACTTTTTATCTTAAAAAACTAATTTTTTATTCAAAAAACGTTCTAAGCATAAAATTGTGAAATTTCATGGCAGTATTTTATTTTAGAAGCAATAGAATGTAAAACAAAAATAACACTCCTCGGCATGAAAATCAGCCCCACACCTTTTTTGCAAATTCTTATGTAAAAAAACCTCCTGAATTCGAATATGACATCCATTTTGCCCTATCACCCACCGTTTTTTTAGGGACGCCTCCCTATTTTTATCACTTTTCAGTAATTTTATGACTATAAATTCGATTTGTAAAGGGAGTGGGATTAATTTAACTGTTAAATATCTTCTGAGGTGCTGCAGAAGTGAAAAACTCTGAAACATGAACATCTGCAGCAAGGGGAAAATTTAGGAGGTGTGTGTGTGTGTGGGGGGGGGGATTTTCCATTCAAATTATGAATTGCATTGCATTTATTATATTTTATTAATCAATTATTATTATTATTTGCTATACATTATATTTTTTGTTTTAAAGTGTTAAAATAATTCTTTTCCATTCTCCAAATCAAATTCATGGCGATAAAATTACCGAACAGTGATAAAAATTGGAGGAAAATGCAGCGTCCCGAGAAAACGGTGAGTGATTGGGCAAAATGGTGGTCATATTCGAATTCAGGAGGTCATTTTACATAAAAATCAGCAGAAATGGTATCAGGGCTCTATTTTTTTTTTTTTTTTGGCGCAGTATAATTAATTTTGACCGCCCTTATCTATTTAACATGTTTAAAATTCAACATATATAAACTTGATCACTAAGAAAATAATATAGAATTAATTTACTATTTAATTAAGCATATTGTTTTATTATTATTATTATTATTATTATTAAAATCACACAATCAACTGTGAAAGAAAATCATATTTATTGAAATTTTATTTTTCCGACTGAGTGAAAATAATGCCAACCGGGACTCGAACCCCGGATCTTTGACTTACAAGGTCAAAGCTCTACCAATTGAGCTATCCAGGCCGACACCCCGGTCAGCATTACTCACTCAGACAACCTTTAGGAGAGACCTTTAGAGCTTTGACCTTGTAAGTCAAAGATCCGGGGTTCGAGTCACGGTCCAGGCATTATTTTCACTAAGTCGGAAAAATAAAATTTCAATAAATATGATTTTCTTTCACAGTTGATTGTGTGATTTTAATAAAAAAATTGTATTTCTTTCTCCCATTATCTAATGGTGTTTTCCATTTCCTGAGGCTTATTTTCTGTTGAGCTATCTACATGATAGACCAGAGATGTTTTTGCCTAAAGGTTGTCTGAGTGAGTAATGCTGACCGGGATGTCGGCCTGGATAGCTCAATTGGTAGAGCTTTGACCTTGTAAGTCAAAGATCCGGGATTCGAGTCCCGGTCCAGGCATTATTTTCACTCAGTCGGAAAAATAAAATTTCAATAAATAAGCATTTTGTATTTACGAAAAATGTCCCTAGTTATGTTTATTAAATAAAGAATACTATTTCATATTTACACAATTTAAATTTAAGCATGCGCGTCACATTCTCAGGCAGAAATTAATTTTGTTGAAATGCTTCGACCAGAAATAAAATTTATAAACTTTAAAGCTCTTTGTGTTATAATTTGCAAAGTGTATTCGAATAGTGAATACTAAGATATTTTTGTAATACTTATCAAGCTAAAATTCTAGTTCTTTAATACATTCTTTTAACTGTGTTTATAAATCTCTAAATATAACATTTAGAATATAAGTTTTGAAAATGGTTTAAGTGGCACTCGAAATTTAAACTAACTTGACATGTATATGCACATTCCATCTTCAGATATTCTTAACAAGATTTATTCATTGTCGAATTTGAACTATTTTCATAGTTGTAACCGCTTTAGAGTTTTGTGAATAGGTCAGTTGGTTAAGGAAACGAATATATTTACTGAATTTAAAGATTCAAGTTTTGTCATAAAAATAAATAAATAAATAAATAAATAAAAACATATTATAATAAAGCAGTAAAGTGCACCGAAAAACTAGTGTTGAATGCAGCGTTGTCAAAATTGGGGATTTTTTATTCAATATTCACAAATAATTTTGAGGAATGATACTTTATAAATATAATAGACGATTAATCTTCGAAGTGATTAGGTAACCATCACAATTAAAATTTAGTGTTAGATATTGAATATATATGTCCCTAAATTTGGTAAAACTGGTTGAATGATCAAGTATAAAAGCAAATACTTATAATTGTATAAACAAACACTTAAAATTGCAAAATCACGCATTAGCTGTTTCTTTTCAAAACACTTGAAGAAGGAAGTAAGGGAGTCTTCAAGATAAACACTTAATTTGCAATTCTCTGTCAAACAGATACCATACAAAATTCGCCTATTTTTCTTTATTAAATGAACATTTTAGTTTATTATTAAAACTATTAATAAAAATAATATAATTTAAAAATTACATACTTGCCAACCATCTCATTATCAACCGCACAATTTTTAGTACCCTCCTTTTTTTTCACAGCAATAATTTTTTAGAGTAATTTTAGTTTTATTTAATCGTAACAGCATTTGGAGAGAATAACTCTAAAAATATATTGGTGTAAGAAAAGGGGTGTTTTTTTCAGGGGGCGTTAACAATTGTACGGTTATTAATGAGATGGTTGGCAAGTAGGAAATTACATACCATATTTTCCGGTGTGTAATCCGTAGATCAGATAAATCAGATATTTTAATTAACCCTTTGGGTACATTTGACGAGTGAGACTCGTCATCTACTTACTTGGGCGAAGTTACGGTGGACGAGTCTGACTAGTCATCTGAATTTAAGAAGTAGGCGTGGATGTTTGCGGCACCCCCGCCAGTGGGCGTTGATCGCAAATAATTGCCTGACGTTTGTTTATGATATCTTACAACCATACTTATATCATCAATTTAAATATATTCCAAATAGAATGTTTACATATTAACACTTGCGTGACCGCTGACGTAGATCCACATCATTTGAAAATATGTAACTCCACCAGTGGGCGTTTCTTTTGCAATTTGTATGCTACCTTTTTCTTAAATATGTAAAACCAATATTCACAATTTCGCAATGAAATATACTATGGATACAAATACTTTGATTAGAAAGAATAACATTATAATGTATATCCATTTGTAATATAAATGTGAATACAGAAATTTTGTTCTGAAATATTGTAACATGGGATAATAACGCCCACAGGCGGACCTTACTTTCAAAAATTCAAAATCATGCGGTCATGAAAGACAAATTAAATCCGTCCCACGGGCATAAAAATTTTCAAATAATTCAGTAATCAAAGGGTTAATGGATCGTTTGTACGTCCCCCCTATCCCGAAAAAATGTATATTCATATATGAATCATATACTCAGAAACATATATGCATATGTACAGTCATAAAATAATAATAAATTCCCTCCCCGACTAATTTCACCGTAAATTGTCGTAGAAACCAGCAGCTGATGCCTGACGATTGCATCGTCGGATACTGCGGGAAGGAAGCACCTGTGACAAAAGTCACGCATCTTCCCATTCCTAAGAATGGAACTAACGAGGCGTGAGTCTTGAAAAATTGCAATCACTGCAACGGACAGAGGGAGGATAAACATACCAAAACATAAATATGTAATGGACCATATTCCCACTTTGGGTTCGAGGCTACAAGAATATCAGCTAGTTAGGCAAACAATCCTCAACTCTACTATAGCAAAGCATTATGGCCTGCAAATTTTTATCTTGCAATATTATTTATAAGAGTTACGGATTATATGAAATTGAAGTAAGAGTGATATAGTGATACCTTTGCTTTGTTTTTAATCCAGTTTTTGTAAATATACTTTAATATTAATCACCATATGTAATATTAAAATTTTCCATGTGAACTGTGGCGATGTTAACAAATTTAAATGGATGTTCCATTTAATAAATTCTTTTATTAAAGTGATTGAAATTCTAATTATTTAAGCTTTGATCTCTATATCCAACGTAATCAATGACATCTTTTTTCTATTTATTAATTTGTAATGTGATTTGTTTGTAATCCTTAATTTTGTTCGCAATACGCTTCGCTATTTCCGTTTTAAACATTGATATTAGTTTCATGATTCATAAGTGATGACTGATTTACTTTTTACGTATTTTTTGACGCGTTTAATTTTTATTATATTTTATTCATTATATATATATATGTATGTGTGTGTGTATAAACTATAAAATGCTCTGCAATTTTACGATATTGAATAGTCTTTAACTTTACCATTCGATTCAGTTGTTTACATTTCTCTTTTGTTCTTGTTTGAACAGATATCTGATTATTAAGTTTCACTGGAGAAATATTTAGACTGGAAAATGTTATGCGTAACAAATAAACGGCATCTTGAATCTAATTTGTTTACAAAACATCGGCCACATGTTCGGCGATTTTACCTACTCTTACGTCACAGTAATATTGTCCATAGCTATTGTAAAAATTAAAATTTCTGGTGTAAAACTAATTTATCCAACCTGTGGATTATACGCCTGAAACTGTGGTAATTAATAATTTGTATTTTGTACAGCTTCTTTTAAGACAAAAAAATAAAAAGTACGAATTATGTCTGTTTATATAAATTTTTCTTTCTTCATCCATTTTTTTTTTTTTTTAGCACTAATTGGTCAATTTTCATTATTTTATATCCAATTATATTTTAATCTTAATTTGACAAAAAATAAATAAAAAATAAAATATAAACTTTTATATGTATAAAATTTTTTCATGAAAGTCATCTTCCAGTACAAACAGATTTCTCAATTATCCAAATGCTTATTAAAATTAACTTTTTTATTGTTATTATTATTCTTATTTTTCTATATAATTGCTGTTTTATATATATATATATATATATTAATAATTACTTAAAAAGTTAAATATATTTTTAAACGTCATGTATATATTACATGCCTTTGAAAGAAAACTTTCGCTTTTGCCATTAATTACGAGTATTATGCTAACTTGAAAAAACAAACAAATGCGAATAGTGCAAATTATTTTAAAAAAGTTTATTATATTTTTACTTCCTTCCACAGTCAAAGGAGGTATTGTATTCGTAAAAATTTTTTGATTTCCGGTTTTCTAACATTTTACGTATTTTTAAAAGAATGAATACGTATGGACCATTGTTGTGATTGTTTCTGAATGTCTATGTGTCTGTCTGTCAGTGTTAAAAAAAAATTGTGGCAGCTATTTCACCGAATTTTATAAAAAATATATACTTAGTGTAACCTTGACATAAATTGTTGTCTACCAACTTTAAATGTATATCGACTAAAACATGACGCTCCTATTTGAGATTTTCCCCAATTACGGAAGGCTACATCTCAGCTTTATAGCGATTAATTGCATAAAACATATATGTGAGAGGGCCATTATGGAAAATTATGCTGATTCAATTTGTGTGCATATCAGCCAACAAATGGCGCTACTGGGATACAGTTTTCGAGTATATAGGCAGGCCTTATCTTAATTTTTATAGGCCCACCAGCGATCGAGTGATTCTGTGCTTAAAGCTGGTAGATGTGAGGTAACGGGTTCGATACCAGGTCGCTCTCGTCGGCCTACGTGTTCGGAGTTTTTCGGGGTTTTCTCCGAAACTTGCATAAATATGGGTTAGGACCATTTAGAAAGACCCCCCCCCCCCTCCACGGAGGTCACTGCCCCCTCAGGGTTAGGACCCTAGTGCAGTCAATCAGCTTTAATTCCCACAACCCAACCAAACTTAACTTTTATAATGTATAAATTTACCAAACTTGATATGCGTAATGGCCATTATATAAATTTATGCTGAATAAATTTTTGTTAAAATTTCATAAACTGATTACGTAAAATCTTTATTGTGAGTGAGTAGCTATGTTATTTAAATTTTTGTGCATGTTAAGCGATAGGTGGCGTTGTTATACAAAATGATTTTAGAAAAAAGTTTGGGGTGATGAAAACTTTCTAATTTTAAAATAAACTTCGTTTTTCATAGGTTAGTTATGATTTCAAATTACTTTAATGTTTTAATTCCACACTTTTTAAGGCTTACATGTTTTTCAAATTATTACGTAAAATCTTTATTGTGAGTGAGTAGCTATGTTATTTAAATTTTTGTGCATGTTAAGCGATAGGTGGCGTTGTTATACAAAATGATTTTAGAAAAAAGTTTGGGGTGATGAAAACTTTCTAATTTTAAAATAAACTTCGTTTTTCATAGGTTAGTTATGATTTCAAATTACTTTAATGTTTTAATTCCACACTTTTTAAGGCTTACATGTTTTTCAAATTATTACGTAAAATCTTTATTGTGAGTGAGTAGCTATGTTATTTAAATTTTTGTGCTTGTTAAGCGATAGGTGGCGTTGTTATACAAAATGATTTTAGAAAAAAGTTTGGGGTGATGAAAACTTTCTAATTTTAAAATAAACTTCGTTTTTTATAGGTTAATTAGGATTTCAAATTACTTTAATATTTTAATTCCACACTTTTTAAGGCTTACATGTTTTTCAAATTATTACGTAAAATCTTTATTGTGAGTGAGTAGCTATGTTATTTAAATTTTTGTGCATGTTAAGCGATAGGTGGCGTTGTTATACAAAATGATTTTAGAAAAAAGTTTGGGGTGATGAAAACTTTTTAATTTTAAAATAAACTTCGTTTTTCATAGGTTAATTATGATTTCAAATTACTTTAATATTTTAATTCCACACTTTTTAAGGCTTACGTGTTTTTCAAATTATTAAAAGAAATATTTAATCATGTCCTCCGTAGCATATTGGCAGTTCTTTAATTAAGAAGACGTCAGGCGTGATCATGAAGATGGAAACGCGAATTTTAAAAGTTATATTAGAGCTTATACTTTATTGTTTAATTTTAAATAGACATTTTAGAAAAAAAAATTTCACAGTTTGAAAAAATATATACATTTCTTTACAACAATTCAAAGAAAGAATGTTTTATTGTTGGCATTAATTTATTTCATCTAATCAAAAACATGATTTTTTTAGATTTTTTTCCCCTTAAATTTATTAATGTTTTACAAGCCTAATACATGCATTGATATTTTTTTACAAATCATAAACAATTTAAGGAAGAATCATATATATATATATATATATATTATTATTATTATTTTTTTTTTTTTTTTTAATCAAGGGAAGTTGTCTACCTTTTATGATAAAAAACGAAAATTTTAAAAACCTTTTCTTTCCTTATTCATGTATTATTTACCGGTAAGAACTTTCATTTAAATCGTTTAAAAAATACAAAAAGCTTCAATAAACAATTTATAGTAAGTATCTCATAATTAATCGCATTTGTGTGTTTTTTAGGTCCAGAGCTGATAACCTAATCCGGCAAATTGTTAGTACAGCCCCTTTTCTACCGCACTTAATTTTTAGAGCAATTCTCTTCAAATGTATGTACAATGAATTAAGAAGAAAAATTCTCTAAAAATTTAGTGGTGTAGAACAAGGGGCGGCACTAACAATTTGTCGGATTAGGTTGGCAGCTTCTGTAGGTCAATGTCAGAGCTTTTTTAACACTTTTTTTTAACAAAGTTGAAAAGTGTATGTGACTTCTTTTTGTCTGTTTTTCTATTTGTAGCCCTAACGCTCGTAAATATTTACAGAATTTCTTCATACTGATAGATTAAAACACCGTTTATACAACATTTACATTTATATGCCCTTTAAATGCAGTTCCGATTCATTCCTATTTATTTTAAAGTAAAAATAAAGTATTTCATTTATACGCCGTGGAATATCGGTTAGACGTCTTTTCCACTTTTGCGCAAACATTTTAATTTATTTCGAAGCAATTTTAGCCCCGCCTTTATTTTGCACCACTTTTTTTTTTTTTTTTTTGGAATATTTTTCTCCCATATGTAGCTACAATAAAATAAAAAACACTCGAAATTTTTGGTCACTTCATCACATCTAATCAAAGGTGTTCGTCATAACAAACAATTTTTGGAAAATAAGCTCCTGTTTTAGAGGTGTCAACAATATCACAGGCCTGTGAAAGCGTAATTTTCATTTTCATTTTCTTTTTTTTTTTTTTTTTTTTTTTTTTTCCGCTACGTTGGGTGTCTCTAACGTTTTTTGATACACTGAATTCAGAAATTATATTCTTTTCGTCCTATCACGTAAGGAAAATTTTCACAAAGTAAGGATGAAGACTGGAAGAATTTCCCCAGAGGCAATAGCAAATTTGAAACAATTTATATATAAAATATATTATAATGGGCTATCATACTTACCAACCTAACCCGGAAGATTGTTAGTTCCCACCCCTTTTTGTACACCACTTAATTTTTAGAGTTTTTCTTTTCAGATACATTTACGATTAAATAAGAAGAAAAGTACTCTAAAAAAAAAAGACTGGTGTAAAAAAATATGCGGAAAGGGACGTGACTAACAGTCCTACGGGTTAGGTTGGCAAGTAATTGCCAACATTCTAATTAATATTCCGTAGTATCGTTAGCCACGCCTTTTAATTCGCACCAATATTTTTTTAGAGTATTCTTCTTATTTAATCGTAATTGAATTTGGAGAATGTTACTCTTCAAATTTACTGGTGTGAAAAAAAAGGAGGGGATAACGATATTACGGATTAAGGATGTTAGCAAGTATGAGTATGGGCTATTATTTACATGTTATCTTTTAAATGTGTTTCTATACATCGAAGTTCCCTTTAAAGAATTTTACCTTGTCCACGGCTTGGGGGTCTTGAGAGGGGAGGGGGATTCTCTATGCAGCATCCAGCAATAATCTACTTGCATATTAATACTCCATCGTCCCTGATACCTCTCATTCATTTCTTTGATGCCTTGATCAAATAATTGTCCTTGTTACTCACTCACATCACCCAGATTTTCATGAAAATAACTTAAATGGGAGTTGAAAAAGTGGAGTTTTAACCTCTAGCAATCCCCTTTTTTATCAAAACCATACGTAATGGAAACTTTTGAATAGCTTTTTCCTTAATTAGCATCGAAAAATACATCAATAAAACATATCATCTTGAATAAAAAAAATTCACCGTCGACCCGTGTATTTTAAAATCAGTATGCTCTGAAAGGTTCCAATTCAGTACTTAGAATTTGTATAAAATCTATTTCTGGAACTCCTGTCCTATTTTCGTTACTACAGTGCAACCACGTTTCCTACGCCTAGCAGTGAGGACGAGTCCAGAATCTTTGAAGGGTGAAAAGTTGATCTACAGGTTGGAATTTAGTAAACATCCAATCATTCGGTTCGCGGTGTTCCCTTATCGCTTATTATCTCTCAACGAAAAAATTATCTCCCCTATTTTAACAGTGGACTCGTTCAGTCAGCACATGCGCAGAGGCTTCCATGGTCGCAAGAAATGTAGTTATGTTTTAAAACTAGAAAATATATTATATATTTTAGTCATTCAAAAAATTACGTATTTTTTAAAGACGTACAAGGAATTCTTATGGAGCCCATATCAGATATTTTCAATGTTTTTTCTTTGTTTTTGTGCATAGGTTACTTACTTAATCATATGCATCTCACCCTTTTAATATTTTTTTCTTGTAAAAAGAAAAAAAAAAAAAAAAAAAAAAAAAAAAAACTAAATAAGGCTACACTGAAAAAATCTATTTTAAGCACCAAAAATAAGTAAGAACTAATTGTTTTTGTAAAGTCTAATTGACATTTCTTAATTATTTTTCGTCACCAAATTTTAATCTTTGAAATATACCGTCAGTTTTGAGAAAATTTGTAAACGAAAAAAAACCTTGTGTGAAATCAAACATTTTTTTGCATTTTTAATTTTTAAAGGAGGAAAATTTAATTTAACAATAAGTTGAAAAGCAAAAGGGTAATTAATTTGCCTTACTTCAGTGCCCGCAGCTGTCCTATATTTTCACGTGTGCTTTATTATTTTAATACCACTATTTTTTTTTTTTATACATTTTCTGTCAAGATTTAAAGCTAAAGCTGTAGGTAAAAGTATACTGATTGATTAAAGTGGTGGGAAAATAAAAACATGCACGAAAAAATATAGGACTGCTGCGGGCACTGCTTACTTTCTTTCTTCCTTTTTTTTTTTTTTTTTTTTTTTTTAATTATAGGTGTCCATTGCTGTAAATTTCATTAAAAGTGTGTGATTAATTTAAAGGTACCTAGATTACGAAATTCATCCGGTCTCATTGTAAAAATCATTCATAGTGTAAATACAATTATTTCTTTTCGAAAATGTATTTTTTATTTGTCTTCACGGGCAAAGCGCGGATTACAAATAAAAGCTAATTTTTCTGACGATAAAAAAAATTCTAATCGATTATTATCTCAAATTTCTAACTATAATATCTTATCTAAAAAAAAGTCCCTGCCATTTTTCCCGGGTGAAGCACGGATTCCGGTCCGGTTATTCCGCTACCGGCCTAATGCTACTTTTTCTGAAGAGGAGGTTGGATTTTTGAGTTTACTATTCAGATTGAATTGTAAGTTATATCCGGGTCTATTAGAACCTTGTATGTGAAGTTTTGAAATCATAGGTAATTGATTCATCACCCCCAAAAACCTAATAAAGTCATTTTATTTATTGATTTGTTTTTATTTGTTTTTATTTATTTATTTATTTATTTTTATTTATTTTTATTTATTTATTTATTTATTTGTAATTATTTATTATTTTAAAATTAATAAATAAATAAATACATTTTAATAGCCCCCTAGCTCTACATAAAAGAAAATATTAAGGACCTTTCTCCATCCCCCCCCCCCTCATTAGATTTACAGTTTCTAATATATGTGCAATAAATTACTTGCCTTAAAAAACCAAAAATAAAGTTTTTAAAAACCTTAGCTCAAAACCTTTTCAAATATCTATCCCTCCTTCAGCTCGTCCCTTATGAATTTTACAAGTTTGAAATTATGCGCAATTATTTCTTCATACTCAAAAACAGAAAATCACAGTTTTTCTAATTATTTACCCTTAATAGTCACCCTTAATCACTTTTATTGATTATTTTATTAAGTTTAAAATTTAATAAATTATTTTATTTCTATATATAATTTGCTGTCTTAATATCTATCTATCTATCTATCTATCTATCTATCTATCTATCTATCTCTCTCTATATATATATATATAATGTATCGGTCGATATGTGGCACTGCTATGCTGCTGTTTTCCCAGTTTCAGAGCTTCCAACCTAATCCGACAAATTGTTAGTACCGCCCATTTTTCTACACCACTTAATTTTTGGAGTACTTCTCTTCAAAAATATTTACAATGAATTAAGAAAACAAAAACTCTAAAAATTAAATGGTGTAGAAAAGTGGGCGGTACTAACAGTTTGCCGAATTAGGTTGGCAGCTCTGCAGTTTATAGACAGGCTATATCGCAGGTTTCATTTGGTTTTAGAGCACCATATTTAATAAACAAAATGACCATTATAAAAAAAATAGTTATGAATAGGTATAGAAAGAACGAAATGGCGTAAGTATCATGGATTTTCTATTCCCTAAATATAGTTTAAAATTTCAACATTTTAAATTTTTGCCCTGTCTCTGGCCTCTAATAATATTAGAACTTTCAAAGAATGTAAAATTAATTTACCATCCTTTTAAACTAAGTTAAATGTTTTTATTATTATTATTATTATTTTATTGCTAAAAAATATTTTATATCAAATTTACAATTGGCTTATAAATTTATAAGTAAAATAAATATATAATATTATTATTTATAATTATTAATTGTGCTATAAAAAATTATGAGCAAGTTTAGTTGTTATAAATTTTAATTAAATTTAGAATTTAATAATTTAATCCTTTCCACTATATTACAATTTGTCTCCGATAAATACTATAAATTATATGATTAAATGTATTATTTCTTTTTTTATAGGAAATTTTACATAAATAGTTGCTTTCAAATGGAAACGATTGGACTGAATTATCGCGTTTCATTTAATTTTGAAAACAACGTTCAGCAAACTGAGAATATTTTTCTCAGTTAAAACATATCGGTAAGTGACGTTTTCATATGAAATTGAAGTTTATATAAAAATTATATTTAATCACGTGACTGCGAAAGAATGAAAAGTAATTATATTTGATAAAATAAAATGTGTCAGACATTTGAATCAAGCCAGAGTATTTAATTAAAGTCATATCTTAAAAAAAAAAAAATAAAAAAAAAAAAAAAAAAAAAAAATTTTTTTTTTTTTTTTTTCAATTTTGCATTTTAAAATTTGGGATGGATGTTGAGTTTAAGTTGCGTTTATATCGCCTTTCCTAGAATGCTATGTTAAAAAGAAAAAAAAGAAAAGAAAAAGTAAAAAGTAAAAAGTGGACTTCTGAAGAAACTTTTTGTTGGAAGACCACAAAAAGTTAACTCAGCTGCAAAAGACTAAAACATGCATTTTCATTCCCGGTAACATTTATAATTAATTTCGGAGTACTGTTAGCCTCGCCCTTTTTTCACACCAGTACTATTTTAAAGAAATTTTCTCCGATCAGCAATTACGACGAAATAAGAAAAATGTTTTTTTTTTTTTAATATACTGGTGTGCAAAAAGGGCGGGGCTAATAGTTAACCGGAATAAATTATAAATATTACCAGGTATGCATTCTTAAAATACAAATAAACACTGATCTTCAGACATTCCAACATTTTAATTTATCCCGGAGCTCTGTTACTACACACCCACTTTTCAGGAAAAGTGGTGTGAAAAAAAAAAAAAAAAAAAAAAAAAAAAGGAGGGTACAAACAATGTATCGGAATAAATTAACATGTTGGCATGTCTGAGGCTTATTAACGTAGAAATTGCAACTACGCCAAGCGCTCAGAACTCATCCATTATATAAAGAGAAAATATAATCCGTGGTAGAAGAATAAGCACTTTGAAAAATTCTTGCAGAGGGCTCAACCCGCACGACTTGGATTACAGATTATACTCTGTAAATATTTTAGATAAATTTAATGAAAATGAAAATAATAGTAATTCGAAAAGCCCTGTGGATATCAGTATTGTTGGCACTGTTTAAGGAAAAAAGATGTAATGTTCTCGCCTCTGAAAATTAGTGGTGGAGCCTCGCTGGTGTGATCAGCTATCGGCTACAGTGGACGACCAACCAATTCAGTGTTCGAATGGAAAGCAAAGTCTCAAAGTCTGTCTGCTTGTGTGTCTGTGAGTCTGTGTATGCGTAGCAAAAACCTTGTATCAGCTCTAAATCAAGAACTAATCTACAAAATTTTATGAAGTTTTACATTTAATTACACCCATACATGTATTGGTGACTGTCACAGTTTGGTGTATATGAACCGATAGTTAGCACTGTCATATTAAAATTTTCCCAATTTATGAGAAGGCTATATCTCAGTTTCTGTGTTGTACGATAACCAAATTTTAAATGATTATTATATAAGACTGTGCTAGCTTATGTGAATGCATATGAGTTAATAGATAGAACTGCTATTCAATTTTTCTCCATTTACACAAAGATTATATCTTAACTTATGTTGTATAATAAGTACTCCAAACGTGTTATGTGGGGTAGCTACTATGAATAATTATCTCAATTTCGGTATAGATCAGCCGAGATGGGGAATGGTGTTTCTCGGTGCAATTTTCTCCATTGACTCAAAGACTGTATTTAAGATTCTATTGTGTAAGTGCACCAAACTTTACATGAATGATGATACTACCTTAATTCATTTTTTGTACATATACTCCAGAGTTGCCAACATTTATAACTATTCCGGAGTACTTTTAGCCCCACCTTCTTTTTTGCGCAAGAGTTTTTGTAGAACATTTGTTTACAATATGTGACAACAATTAAGTAAGAAGAAAATCGTTCTTTAAAATCATTGGTATGGAAAAAAGAATAGATGCCACTATTTTAATTTATTCCGGAGTATTTCTAGCCCCGCCTTTATTTCATTCCACTTATATTTTAAGATTATTTTTTGCTTATATTATAAAAGTTATAAGTTGTCGAAAAAATTTCTATAAATAAAGTGGTGCGAAATAAAAGCGGGGCTAAAAATACTCCGGAATAAATTAAAATATTGGCATCTCTGATAAAAGGCATGGCTGACAATGCTCCAGAACAAATTTAAAAAGTTGTCATGTCTGATAATCTAACAGGTGCCGCTATTATTTAGCCCTTTTCAGGTTTTATTTAGTTATTTGATATATGAGAATGATATAAAAAAAAATTCTGAAATGCCTACAGCATGCTAGTTGTTTGGGACCATTCGATAAATTAAAAATTATTAAAACTATCATGGGTAAAAAAATTAAATTCAAGCATTACGCCCACATATTTAAAATAAATTTCATTTTGATGTATTTTCCTTTGATACTTTTATTTTAAATGTATATCAGATTATATTGAGGAAATAAAATAAAGTAAAAATAATTAAATTCTAAGAGGTTTAATTACTTATTCTAAACTGGAATTTTTTTTTGTTAATAAATTTATAAAATAAAAATGTAAGTTAGAAAATTGATTTACACAAAAATATTAAAGGTTTCTATAAGAAATTAATAATTCACAAGTAAAGTTACTGGGTTTAAATTAATTTTTTTAAATGAAACTTTATCAATAAAATCTCTTTCATAAATGAGATATATTTTAAGGGAAAAAGATGAATAATGATTTATAATTCTTTCTGGTAGATTTTTTAATTTTGTGTTAAATATAATGGTTCGAAAGTAATAGTCATTAAAGATTGGGGTTTTTTTAGTTAAATTTTCTTTTGTACTTCCTATGCTTTACATTTTAATACTTCCAATAACAGTGTTTTTTTTTTTTTTTTTTAAGAAAAACTGAAACAAACAAAAATTGCTTTTAAATATATAAAAATGATTCGAGATGTATAAGATGTATACCCGGGATTATTAACTGCACACCATAATATATAAAAATTTAAATAAAGAATGCATAGATATTCATACGCGCTTGTATAATTTCTTCTATAAGATGAATTTCTTTCTGAACGTTTATTGTGCTTTGTATTTTTTAACCCCTTAACGCGCGGCGTCCTTGCTGCGAGGACGCAAAATTTTAGATCCAGCTGCAAAAATTCATCCCGGAAATTTTTTAGCAAAAATTTACGTTTATAACATACCAGAAAAGGCAGGGTTTTTTTAACCTTAAAATTAAAAATTTCTTTTAGTTTAATTTAGTTTATGAATTCCGGTGGCAGTATAATTTAAATGATCCGAATTGTCTTGCGCCGCAAAGGGTTAACACGCTTTTATTAGCTTCACCTATATATATATTTGTATGTATGTTTGTATGAATGTTTGTATGAATGTATGTTTGTAACCGCTCTGGGAGCAAACAAAAAATTTATATTGTAAAAAAATACATTCACTATGAGAACAATGTGGCGTTGAGGTACAGCTCCGCGCTACGAACCTAAAGGTCCAGCGTTCGATCCCAGTCAAGGGAAATTTTTAAAAAATGGTTTTTGTCTAATTCTAAGTAATTTTAATTAAAGATTTAAATGTATGTAAATGTTATGGTGTGTCACTCACGCGATTTTCTCTTACCCTGCATTTTAATACTAAGATAGATATTTTGTGCTTTTTAGTTCACATTTCTATAAAAGCGTGTTCTTTAGTTTTTTAAAACTATAATATTATTATTAATTGCAATAACAGTATTTTTTAAAGAAGAAATTGTAACAAATTCCTTTACAAATATTTAAAAATGTAATTATAAATACATAAATATTCATACGTTAATACATAATATTATTTTGGACGTTTATTCCTTTTTCTTATTCAAATATTTACAAACATTTTATGTATAAATTTATTAAAGAAAAAAAAAAAAAAAAATCTGAGAAAAAAATCAATCGTATTGATATGCACTTTTAATGAAAAGATAAAGGATATACTTTTTCATAAATTTGAAGTGTTTAATAATTTAGTGTGACAGAAGTCATATTTTTATGAAATTAAGGTATTATTTAAAGAATATTTAAATTCACAATTAGTTTACTTTCTTTTGCACTAAAGATAATATTTTTAATGGCAATGCTATATATTATATATATTTATTTATTATTTAAGTTTCAGCAAAATAATAATACTACTTATTATTATAGCATTTCAAATACATTTTACAGTTTAATATAAGGGTTTACAAAATATGTTACAAACTGCAAATACAATACTAAAGTAAAGGACTAGTGTACAATCAATATTTAAACTTAAAAACTTCTTCACACAACATAAAATTAATCAAAGCACTACCGGTTTCGAAAAAAACATGACTTTTCTTCTTCGGGTGCAAAACACGTTCTTTTACTTTGGAGGCAAAAGCAAAACTCGAGAATTTGCTTTCAGTTATTGCTTTGCCTCCAATGTAGTAACACGTGTTTTGCCCCTGAAGAAGAAAGCCCCCGTCCTTTCGAAACCGGTAGTACTTCCCTTTATTTTATTGTGTATGAAGAAGTTTTTTAAGTTTATATAAACTAGTACAAATAATTTCCATTTTTTTTAAATCTCTTGTTATATGTATATACATATATCTGCATACACAAACAATTGCTGTTTAAAATTTTTTAACTTACATATTACTACCCAGATCTTATTTTATTTTTGAAAATCTTCCTAATTACAAAAAAAAAAGGCCTGTTTAAAATATTTTTTTATCCACTTATAGATTTCTGGGTAAAGAATGCGAAAACATTTAATTAATTCTTTTCGCATTTTTTTTTTTTTTTTTTTTTTTATCATTTACTACATTCTGTAGTTTAAAGGCAGCTTCAAAAATGTCTGTTTTTTCTGAACTTTTTTTATTTTTATTTTTTAACTTAGTATAAATACATAATATATTTTTTTTTTTCAAGGAATTAGTAATTAAATGTTGTTGAAATTAAGATAAAACATTCCTTTAATTGATTTATATATATATATATATATATATATATATATATATAATTATTATTATTATTATTATTATTATATCATTTTAATTGTTGAATGATTTTTTTTCTTACATTAGACTCTTAATTTAAGTTTTTTTATAATTTATTTCACCATTTGTTTGACGCTTCTGATTTTGCAACACTGCGTCTCTAAATTATATGCACAGGCGATTTTCTGAAAAAAACATTAAAATGAAACAGTAATCGTGACAAAAATAATACCTATGTAAATTCAGAAAGTAAATATATTACAGCAAAGAAATATAGTATAAGTTAAAATTTTTTTTTAATATATATATATATATATATATACACATATATATATATATAAACATAGTATGCTGTAAAAAAAAAAATACTATTATTATTATTATTATTATTATTTTCGAGAATTTTGTATTTAAATTAAAAATTTTTATCCATTCCTCTGTAATTGCTTAAAAATAGTTCTTAGAACTAATGTTTGGGAAATGTGTGGCTACAATGAGAGCCAGCCCTGCTCTTCTTGTTGCTTTAATTTTGAATGGACAAAAACTGATGACTATGAGCATAAACCTCTCGTGGATCTCCTAAATAGCCCCTTTTAGGTTTTCATATATGGACTAAAACTGGATAGATTATTAGGCACTTCTCGTCTTTTTATAATTTCCCCGTCTTCGGTCACCAAATCTATATTTAAATATGTAAGGAAATTTGTCTATTTAATTACCTATTCTATTGTATTCATTTAAATTTCGCTTACACATTCGGAAAATTCACAACCGTTAAATTAGTCCTCGGTTTTTTTTTTTTTTTTTTTTTTTTTTTTTTTTAATATTGCTTATACACGTACTACTAATTTAATGTACTAATTTAGCGATAATAATGTGCTAGTTTAACGATTAGGAATTTTCCGAATGTGCAAACGGAAACTTAAAAAACGCATTAGGTAATGAGTAATTCTATAAACAAATTTATCCAATGATAATACATGGGATTTGGTGATCGGAGATGAAGGTATTTGTTAGAGGAGAGAGGAGACATTACCATTAATAACCGTACAATTGTTAACGCCCCCTGAAAAAACGCCCCTTTTCTCACACCACTATATTTTTAGAGTTATTCTCCCCAAATATTGTTACGATTAAGTAAGACTAAAATTACTCTAAAAAACTATTGGTGTGGGAAAAAAAGGCGGGTACTAAAATTTGTACGGTTCATAATAAGATGGTTGGCAAGTATGTATATAAAATAGACGATTCTACTATTTTATTCGTCTACTTTGTCTATCACATATCACTTCTCAAAATTATTGGTGACTATTGAATAAAAAATGTCGCAAAGTCTAACAAAACTGCAATAAATTGCAGTGTCACATGGTTTGATATGCTGTAGATGTTTACAAATGACTGCATTTTATGATCAGTTTTCAGCTATGACGCAATTTTTATGAATATTGTTAATAATTGTTTAAACTAAAATCCAAAATTTCTTTGCGTCAAAATGACATTTTACATTTATTTGGCAGCTTTGAGACCTATAGTAACAATGGTTTTGTCTCGATTGGTCCATGATACAGAAATGTACAGAAACAAGTGCACAATATTTTGTAGACATAAGACATCACAAACATCCATGTCCGCACCAGGATTCGAATCTGGGACCTGAATGTTCAGAAGACAGCGCCCTGCCGATCGAACCACCAGGCCGTCCGCGTCAAAAGCGACAATTATAATAACAATAAATTGAAGAACATGTTAAAAAAAAAAAAAAAAAAAAAAAGGAATCTCTATACATTAAAAAACAGTCACTATCGCTGGTGTCTTTTTTTTTTTTTTTTTGCCTGCGACCGCATCTCCTCGCGGAAGGCAGGCTTCGCCACATTATGTGAGGTATCAGTGTGTTCCCAATATTTCAAGGAAGGCATTTCAGTCAGTTAGAAACTTCTATCCTCTCAATTAATGAAGTTATTAATTAAAAACATCGGGTTTATAAAAATACTCTATTTGCCACTTTGAAGAAAGTTTCTCTTATGACGTTGTTTTTCTGTCATGATGTCATTTTCCACGGGAATATTAAAATGTGACCCACGGTGTAAAAAATAATAAAATGAATGTCAATGTTACTATTAAGAATATTAATTTTCTTACTGGTAGTTTCTTATGTTGTTTCTCATTTATATATATATATATATATGTTTTTTTTCTGGAGAATAATGATTCACATTATCCATTATAGGAAAGCATTTAATTTGGTGATATTTTTGATATTTACATTTATATTATATCAAGTTTTGGTGTCCGAGACCATCACCATTCATAAATTGGATGGCTTCTGAATATTTGTTAGCAATATCTTCTGAATATGTATTGGTGATAACTTCTTAATTTTTTGCTGGCGATATCTTTTAAATATGAATTAATGATGGCTTCTGAATATTTGTTGGTTATTTCTTCTGGATATGTATTGATGATCGCTTCTGAATATTTGTTGGCTGTATATTCTAGATATAACCAACAAATAATCGAAATTTGAAATTTGCCACCGAAATAGCTCTATCGTTTCTCGTCAAGATGTTTACTTACGCAATTGCGATATTCATTTTAATTCATCGCCAAAATGACTAAATAAATAAACAAATAAATAAAAATAAAATAAAAGTAAAATATATAAAAACCTTCAAGGGGCTTCTATGCTAAAGCTATACCAAAGTAATTTTAAGAAATTAATATAGTAACCGATGCTAGGGAGTGAAATACAGTTACTGCATACTTTATATGAAAGAATAGATTAAAATAAGGCCTGTCGTACTAAATTCAATTCGGTTCACAAAAAAATGCGAGCAGAATTTTAATTTTTTTTTTCTTTTTTTTACAAGCAACAATACCAAAAAATTCGTCGCCAAATAGTGACAAAAATTAAAAAGTCACCAAGAGGATCATATACTAAATCAGTTACCCAAAATGGCCTAGTTATTACGAATTTCTTTCTATTCTAAAAAATAAAAAGATACTGATTTTAAGCATAATATTTCATTAAAAAAATGTGGTATTAAATATTATGTATTTCAATTTGACATTGAAAATGAGAATTTCTATTATATTTTTCTGCTTTTGTTTTGTGTTATCATACTTGCCAACCTAACCCGGAAGATTATTAGTCCAGCCCCTATCCGCCAATTTTTTAACACCAGTCATTTTTTAGAGTACTTTTCTTCTTATTTAATCATAAATATATTTGAAGAGAGTTACTCTAAAAATTAAGTGGTGTACAAAAATAGGCGGGAACTAACAATCTTCCGGGTTAGATTGGCAAGTATGTGTTATGCACGATTAATATTCCTATTCAGTGAAAGACAAAGCAGCGAATAGGCAGGCAGAGCCTCGCAGAAGTTAATAAGTGAAGCGAGCAAGGGGTAGAGCACACTAGTTTTATTAAAAAGCTCCTTTTTTTATATTTTGAAAAAAATACAAAAGCGTTATTCTAAAACTTAAAACATTTTATGATACTTCTTAAACTTATAAAACAGCGCAATTTAATAACTTTATGTAAAGCTTATAGAAACTTAAATTAAATATATCTAATAAAAATTATTGAAGCATAAAAGCTAATATTTGTACAAATGTAATATAAGCTTAAATTACAAAACTTTTTACATGGTAAATTAAAATTATTAAAATTTTAACCATAAAAACATTGGCTCCTATTTTTATCTTTTGTTTATTTTAAAGATTTTTTTTTTATTAGTATGCGATTGATACATCTTAAAATATGTCCATAATATATATTTTTTTTAAAGCTTTCCACGAAATTGTTTTGTTTCCATATACAAAAATTGATGTTTGTTAATATCTACTATTTCTTTTCTTTCATTCTTTTTTTTTTTTTTTTTTTTAAGAATAAGTAAAAATATCAAGATTTATTTTTCAGCTAATTTTTAATCGATAAATGATAATTTTTTTATTAAAATATCTGTAGCTATGTTTAATGCATAGTCATTACTATTAAGCACAATTGTCATTATTAAGATTCAATTTCATACATCATTTATATGAACGAAAAGTTTTCCACTTTATATGCTATACTAATCCTACACAATAAATCAACGCATAAAGCAAGATTGTTGAGATTTGCAATTCATAATAAATATAAATAATTTTCGAATATACATTGCATAATAATACATTGTATATATTTGCTTCATATTTCACGTTTTGAACTAGATAAAATGGGAATATTTGATTTGGAATATGTATTTTTATCAGGTATTAATATTTATAACATTCGATTTTGTTTACCTAAAACAAGCACCTCCTCAAAATTTGCATCATAAAAAGTATTATAATTTTAGTATTGAATTTCATACTTTGGTATTTCATATTTAATGCGATTTCCTATTTAATACCCACTTATGAACTCACAAATCTCGGTAAATGAATAAAATTTTGTTAAGGTTACAAGCGCGCATAAGTAGTTTTTCACGAGAATAGGAGTTTTGCAACGTGATTGAAATAAATCAATCTTCATTTTAAGTACGTCACGTGGCAAGGGAAACACCTCTTATAAACTTTGAATTCTAGAAAATATCTAAAATCTAGTTCATGCTTTTACGAATAATTTGCTTAATTTTAACTCTATTCAAATGAAATTTTGACATATGTAGCCCAATAAAGTTAGCTTTTAACCTATGTAATAAAAAATTTTAATCTTTTGCGCATACAGTAAAAAATGTTTACTACAAATACTCATATCTCAGCGAAAATTACACGTGTGCATTTTATGTTTCAGAATAGTGCTTCTCTAATGTTTTGTCAACTTTTCTGCAAGTCTTGTAAAATTTTGTAGAAGTCCATTCTTGTTATAAGCAAAAATCTTATCAAAAAAAAATTGAGGGGAGAAAAAGCTATATTTGTCTAAATAATGGTGCTATTCCCGCAAAAAAAGTATACAAATGTTGTATATAGTAATTAAAATCATGTGTTAAAGTTACAAGTCATTTGAAGCTTCCTATGATACATAGTGATTCAAAATATTTGTGATTTTTTTCAGTTTGTAGTTGGTCCCTTAATTGTATTTTGTGACTAAAGTGAGAGTGGTAAGTCGAGAGTGGAAAATATGTATGAGTTTGTAAATGTTCTTTGCATGTCTTAATTGCAAGGCCATTACATCCAGTATTTATTTAGAAAATAGAAAAATGTCTAAACAGTAATAATAATAATAATAAATCTAATAATTTGATCACCCACTGTAAGCTCTTACATTTTAGAGAAATCTCCAAAAATCCGGGAATCCAAATTTTTCTATTTATTTCTTTATTTTCTTTCTTTCTTTCTTTTTATTTATTTATTTATTTATTTTTGTTTTATTTTATTATTATTTTTATTTTTTTTTTATTTTTTTTTTTCGCGTGTTTCTGAAAATTCTCTCTGAATTTTTAGAGAGTTATATTAAACTTTCAATTTCCAGCATTTTCAATATACAAGGTGTGTCTCTCTGGAATACCTTAGAGTCTTAGGAAAGGCAGGTAGAAACAACTACGCAGTATTAAGGTAGACTGGGAAGAGGCGTCGTAGTTTTTGTTTCAGATTTCTGTAAAATTTTTTGTTGAATATATTTATTATTTTTTTATCTCTTGCAAAATAAATTATACTATTGTGTACATATTAAAAATTTACTTAAGACCAAAAATATTATAAAAACTTTGAAATAAAAGTTTTCTTTAATGCTTATCCATAGCTGCCAATATTTTAATTTATTCCGGAGTATTTTTAGGTCCGCTTTTATTTCGTACTACTTATTTTTTTTAAAGTTATTTTGTCTTATTTTATCAACGTTATATATTGGAGACAATCTTTCTATAAATAAAGTGGTGCGAAATAAAGGCGGGGCTAAAAGTACTATGGAATAAATTAAAATATTGGCAGCTATGCTTTTCTTTCGGCATCTTACCCCAATCTTGCGGTAAGATGACTTATGGAATTTCAATGTAAAATCCGTGATTGACATAGACAAAACTAAAACAAAATATTATCTACTATTTTATTTAATATTTCGCAAAAAATAAGGTCCAGGTGGAAACAACAAAAAGACAACCAAGTATCTTTCCTCAATGTAAAACTACCGACATCTTACCAAAAAATGTTTCGTTCTTTTACCCCTAAATGATGAACAAGATATGTCCGCTTATTAACATTCAGAATGGCGAGTCGTCCAGGTTTACAGGACTGATGGGAAGGCCGGACGCTGTACTTAAAAAAATTATCCGAGTTATTATTATTATTAGTATTATTTTCTGTTTAAAGAGCGTTTTACATAACTAACTAAACAAGATTCAAGCCAACTTTTTTAACCTTTACCAGATAAAGAGAGATGGATTATCTTTCGAAATTAATCTAAGAAATCCCCCCCCCCCAAAAAAAAAAAAGAAAAAAATCGCAGAAATGTAACATACATCTCTTACTTCTCGTATGAGTGACCGGCGTCCCTCTACGGCCGTCTGCGTATGATATGATCACGTGACACGTCTCCTTGTCCAACGTGGCACCTTACTACCAACTTACCCCCACAGTAGTAAATTCCATTGTAAACATATCATTATTATTTTTTTTATGAATCAAATTCTATGAAAAATTTTAATTACAACAATTTAAAAAAATAACGTAGATGTAGATTGGATTTTATTTTTCTAGAAAATTTTCATACTAGTAGTACGTGTGAAATCTCCACTCATTCGACAGTCTGATGTTTCTACTTTAAATTCTAAAACAGTAAACACACACACACACACACACACACACACACACACAAAAAAAAAAAAAAAAAAAAAAAATATCTTTGATTGTGAATTTATTGTTAACTCTTTACCGTTTACTCCATATTTCTTTTGAAAACTGCAAAACAGATTTCAAAAATACTTATTAAAAACTTGGTCATAATTATGTAAAAGTAAAAACTTTACAATTTTTAATTGTCGAGAAATTTATGGTTTGAAAAGTCTATAAGTTAACCTTATAAAATTCAAATAATAACTATTTTAATAAATAAAGTACTTTAAAGTTAAAGAATATAACTTGCAAAAACTCGCATCAGCTATTTCAGTTCAAAATAATAGCATGGCCTTTATTAAGTGATAAAATAAAGCATGAGGGCAACATTAAATCAGCAATTACGTATCACCACCGTTGCCACATCTGGCTTTTTTTATTCTATAGTCACCAATAATTTTGAGAAGTGGCATTTATATACATAATAGACTATCGATCTTCGAAGTTATTAATCAAACGTTACAAATAAAAATTATTGGTGACTACTGAGTAAAAGAAAAAGGCCATATCTAGCAACCCTGGTATTCTCACATACTAAGAACTTTAAACTAACTTCTGCTTTTGTCTGCCATTGAAACGTTTGTTGAATTTCGGACAAGTGCTGCGACCTTACCGAATAGAAAAGAGACAAAAGATAACAAACCCAGTAAATCAAGAGAAAAATGTTAGATTAAAAAAAGTTAATTTTTTGGTTTTGGTGCCAAACCAATTAATGCAAGAGGCTTAATAAATTTTAAAATAAATAATTTCAAGTGTGTTAATCCATAAATGTTTTATATTTAATTAATTTGTTTACATTATGCATTATATACCTGTTTTAAAAAATAAATTTATCGCATTATTTAGGTAACATTTTTATTTAATTATTAAGAATTCTAAAAGCAAACAATGTTTTTAATGATTCAAAAGTGTATTTTATTTAATATTTTATAAATATGCATGCATCATTCTGTTTGGAGAGCCATTAGAAAATTAATTTTACAAGTAATTTTAAATTTTCTCAGCATTAAAAACGTGTAATGTTTTGACTACTGTTAGAAACTATACAGATCAGGCTTGTCCAGTGCATTTTGTTTCAGTGGGCCTCATTCCATATATAAATTAATATAAATATTACACTAAATATATACACTTCTTAATTCATTAACTAACAACAGAACAGTTAAATATTTATGATTATACATAAATAGTTTTAATTATACTAAATACAATAATCGAACAATATTTTATTTCCAGTTATTATTACAATACTTGATTGTCTTCTTTATAAGTGTTTTCATTTGGCAGTTACCACAAACGTAACCACTCCGAATAGTCAGAACGTATTTATTAACTTTTACTTTTTTAACAAAAAACTTTGCTTTATTAACTTTTGTTTTGTTAGCAGAAGCTATAAAATGATTAACTTCTTTAATTTCATCGCGGACCACAAAATTTTACATAGCGGTCTTCGTGCGGCCCAGTAATCACCAGTTACCTTACCCCTGATACAGACCACAATATATTACATTACGGGAGAAAAGTTATCAATGAAATTTGGGATATAAAGTAGCTACAAATTCTTCTTATTTTTCCACACTACCATTCCTTTGAAATTTTTTTTACTTTATTTAAAGACTAAAATTTTGCAATTAAATAAGATTAACACTTTCGCGACCGCTGACTTAGATTCACGTCATTTGAAAATCTGTAACTCCACCAGTGGGCGTTTCTAACGTAATTTGTATGTTATTTATTTCTTAAGTATATACCCAAAATTCATATTTTTACAATGAAATATACTATGAGTACAAATACTTTGATTAAAAAGAATATAATAATAATATATATCCATTTGCAATATAAATGTGAATACAGAAAATTTTTTTCTGAAATATTGTAACTTGGAAAAATAACGCCCACAGGCGGACCTTACTGTCAAAAAGTCAAAATCATGCTGTCGCGAAGCTGTTAACACTTTCGCGGCCGCATATTTTTGTCTTTCTGACAGTAAGGTCCGCCAATTGGAGTTTTTTCCCCAAGTTGCTGTATTTCAAAACAAAATTTTCTGTATTCACATTCATATTACATATGGATATACATCAAAATTATTTTCTTCTTAATCAAGTGCTCATAGCAGAGCTGCCAACCTAATCCGGCAAATTGTTAGTACCGCCCCTTTTTCTACACCAGTCATTTCTTAGAGTTTTTTTCTTCTTAATTCATCGCAAATATATTTGAAGAAAATTACTTTAAATTTTAAGTGGTGTAGAAAAAGGGGCGGTACTAACAATTTGCCGGATTAGGTTGGCAGCTCTGTCATAGTATATTTGATTGTAAAAATATGAATGTTGGGTATATTCTTAAGAAATAAATATCATAGAAATTGCGTAAGAAACGCCCACTGGTGGAGTTAAAGATTTCCAAATGTCGGGAATCTACGTCAACGGTCGCGAAAGTGTTAAGATAACCATGTTAGAACTGTTGAATGAATAATAATAAAAATAATAAAAATTCGCAGCTGTGTTATAAGATTACAGTATTATTTTGTATAAGATAAGCACCAAAAAATACTGTGCACACATATTTTGTATCTTAATCGTTTTTAAAATATGGATTTTTAACTAAAAATTAAATTATCATGGAATTTTTAGTTGAAACAGATACTTTTCTTTACACCATTACAAACATGATTCCAAACTGTTGATAATTTTTTCAACAGCATTATCTATTTAAATCGAAAATATAATATAATTTAATATAATATAGCAAGCAAGCATCAATTACGCAGCTAATACATGCTATATCATAGCTGCCAATATTTTAATTTATTCCGGAGTAGTTTTAGCTCCGCTTTTATTTCGCACCACTTTATTTTTAGAATATTTTCCCCCAATGTATAACTATGATATAATAAGAAAAATTTACTCTTAAAAAAATAGTGGTATGGATTAAAGGCGGAGCTAAAAGTGCTCCGGAATAAATTAAAATATTGGCAGCTATGGCTATATGCTTAACCCTTTGAAGCAGATTTCTCATCAAGCATAATTTTTACACTTTTTTGATAGTTTTAAGTTATTTTAGACCTAAATAAGTGGAAAATATTATATTTAAAATTTTAATTAATTTTGGTTCTAAAATATAGAGTGGGGCACCGGTGTCCTTTTCTGCGTTAAAGGTAAATTCATCATGGGACACGGGCGTCCCATGAATAAATACTTTTACAAATTGCACTTATCTACAATTACTTAGATATGAGAGTAGCAATAATTCATTACTGATCTTTTTTAAATAATCAAATTTAATTAGAAATAAATTTTTGAAATCGGTTGATAAAATTTTTTCAAACTACTTTTATTTAACATTTTTATTTTAGTAAAAAATTTACTCTGATAATCTAATAGATTTTTATAGTAACTATTAGACTCTCTTTTATAATAAAAAACTGTCATATAATAATAATATTTGTAATAAGAGCGTCAAAAAATAAATAAGGAAAAGGGACACCGGTGTCTCATCTGCGTCAAAGAGTTAATTTCATTCGGCATTTCAATAAATTAATAGAATAAAAATACGCTATTCAATAAAGATAAATTTATTTGTAGACAAATGAATAAATTTAATTATATACTTTGTAATAACTAAAAGAATGTCTAGAACACTTATAAAAAAAGCTTTGAGAAAAACTTTAAAAAGTATTGTAACATAGCATATCCTGGTAATATTTTATCACAATGTCTGAAGATGGCTTTTAATTAATAATGATTTGTATTATATCGTGTATAAGACTATTATACGAGATGAGAATTAAATATGCCGAATCTTAGAAAAAGCAATGATATATTCGTAAATATTAGATATTTATTATACTACTGCTATTAAAAAGAAATAAATATCAAAGCAAGCTATATCAATGTCAAACTTTTCATAAATAATGCTTGGAAATGATAAATTACATATAAAGCCACACCTTATGTTCTTTTTTCTCCTATAGTTACCAATATCACCCAATTTTGCAAATTTTAAGATTTCAAGAAACATGTTTGATACTTTAATGTGGATAATTTAATTTTCTATCGAACCTGTCTATCAGCTTTAATGAAACTTGAAACAAAGTTTTTTTTATGGATTTAAAAAAAGCTGAATCTAAAGGAAAAGGCATTCTTGTTGAAATTTCGCAAAAGCTCTTTTAAACAAGTTTTTCAACAGAACACTTTGTGATGTTAAAAGTAAAGTGTAACGCTTTAATCAATTTATCAGAAGTTTCCTCTTCTATTTTTAGCTTATATATATATATATATATATATATATATATATATATATATACTTTTAACTACATTTCAAATAGTTCTCTGACGAAATTTCTTATTTTATTTAACATTGTTATAAAAAAAATTAATTTTGTTCAAAATTTAATTTTGTTGAAATTTGTGTCTATTTAGTACTTTAAACAAATTATTAAATAAAAAAGTTAAAGTATTAGGGGGACCGGAAAATAATGTCGTTTTGAATTAATAAAATGAAACCAGAAATTTTTGTTTAACAGTGTTCACATGGTACTTTACAAATAACCATCTTATAAGTTACCTAAGAATATCTTAAATTTTATCCCGGATAAATTTCCGATGTCAGTATTTTAATTCAAACTGACATTATTTTCCGGTCCCCCTAATATATCTGAAAATTTGCATTTATAAATTTAAAAATTAATATATATATATATATATATATATATATATATATATATATGATATTTATGAATTGCGAATTTACGTAACTCAAATTACTCTCTGTAATAAATTTAAACTTAATTAAATTAATTAATTTTAACATTAAAATTTAACTTTAAAGTTTATTTGTTAAAAATTAGAAGAATCTAATTTCACTAAAATTTAAATTAAAAATTATTTTACTTAATCGTTCAGTAGATGAATTTATTTTCCTTATTAACTGTGAATTTAACTGTTTTCGGTTTCATGGCTGTTGTGGAGTGTTTTGCCTTTTTCAGCATACTTTTCAACAATAAAGAAAGTTAAAATTTAGTTTTAATTAATTGCCTTAGGGTTGATTCATTATGAAGGGATTGGTGTCTTACGTTTAATAAGTTTATTTCTCTCATAGTTTTTTCCACATCATAAATTTATTATGAAACAAATTAGTGTTTGATGTTTAATATGTTTATTCTTGGTTTTTCCACATCATAAGTTTGTTTCTAACTTGGTTTTTACCACATATTTTGTTTGCAATTATTTTAAGTCTTTTAGGTGACCTCGGGCATTGCATGCTGTAAATTTTTAGCAGTTTGCATACAGCATGACAGAAAGATCACCTAATTTGCATACAACATTCATTCAATGCCCTTGAAAAAGTGGTGAATTTGTATGCTTCAATATCAGGTTGCTTATTTTTTCTTTTCGTCAACTTCATTCATTTTTCATAGTTCTTCATGCGATACTTGGTTTCATATAATGCAATGTTTGAGAGGGTTTTCAATATATATATATACAGGGTGATCCAAGAGTCACAGAAAAAAAAAATATTTAAAAAGTTTTCACCTTAGTACTATGCGGTTTTCACTGAAATGCTCAAAAAGACATGAGATTTTTTTAGGTAACAAAAGATTTACTATCAAATTAGTGCAAATTTTCTTAATAAGGTAGCGCTATAACTGTAAATTTACTTTTTTACAGTGGCGCAGTACACGCAACAGCATAACTAGGACTATAAATGCTCAAATTAATGGCCGCCATTTATTAGAATAATCGTCTGGCGTTGCATATTGGACATTTTCCTAAAAAAGCTTCAGTATTTGCATTATAGCGTCATTTGTTCAGATGGATCTGTTTAAAATGTGAAATTATACTGTGAATGCAGCGCGATATGTTTGGTGAAAAATTTAAATAATATTTTTCTTATATGCATAAAAAAAAATCCATGTTTGTCCGTACATTTTAATGAAAACCGCATTGAGCTACAGTCAGTACTTTTTAAACAATAATTTTTTTTTTTCTGTGATTTTTGGATCACCTGGTATATATATATATATATATATATATATATATGCTTAAACATTTTTAACTACTGAAAATTTAAAAAAACATTACTTTCAGAAGGATTTTATATACGGTATATAATAATTGCTTTTGAACTGAATATACACTAATTGAACATTCAAAATTCAAAACGAAAATTATATATACTTTCGAACTAAATATACAATAGTTGAACATTTAAAATTCAAGAAGAAAATAATGTATATTTTCCAACTAAATATACGTTAGTTGAACATTTAAAATAAAAAATAATGATAATATACATATTTAATAAATTGAAGCTATTCTTCTTACAAGCAGGCAGAAAAATTATATACTTATTTCAATGTGAAGCTCTTTCATTCAGTGGCAGAATAAAGAATTTTACTTACATTGGACAAAAAACACTTTTTTAAAGCCTTTCTTATGCAGGACATAACATGGGCGAGAATATCACCTTGCACTAGCGTTAACAGGTTAATGAAAATTTCAATGTAATTAATTCATAATACAACTAATATCTTCTTTTATTACTATTATTTATTTTTTTTAACTATCATTACTTTTATATCGAAAAATATTTTTTCAAAGATTATATCCTTTTACTCAAATATTCATATATGCTTATATATGATACAAAAATGTGTGAAGTAGAATAAAGTGAAACCTCATTAATTACCTCATTAATAAAGTGAAACCTCATTAATTACCATCTACAACCAACATTACTCGTTTAGAAGTCATTTCATTTAACCATTTAACGATAACTAAATATTTTCTTTGGAAAATTACTAAATTAATTTCAGAAAGGGATGTCGGCAAATAATTGATTATAAATAAGTAAATAGAAACAAAAATATTATTTTTTCATTTTCGAGAAATTTTTTGTTTAAAATAAATACCGTATTTTCCGGTGTATAAGGCGTAGGTCACATAAATTAGTTACCCACCAGAAAATTTAATTTACAAATAAAGCTATATTTGTAAGAAACCAAAGCTTCTTAAAAAATAACTTTTATTGTAAATTAAAATCTCCAGTGTAAAACTAATTTAACAAACCTGCGTTTTACACGCAGGCTTACGATGTATTGTGGTATAGTTAGTAGTAAGTGCCGAGGACATTTTCACTTTTGTTATACGTCAAAAATATTATTCTAGTAAAACTAAAAAAAACAAATACTTTTGTGCAAAACTTAACAAACTTTAATAATACTACGTTTTAACATTTTTTTTTTTTTTTTTTTTTTGCAGGTAAAACATACAACATGCATCACAGACACCTGTGAACCCTAGCATGTGTAACATTTACAAAAATTCCGGAGAACGACCGTTCTCTACACAGTCATAAATCCAAGACCCAGAATTATCATCTGAATTTTCAGTTCTTCCAAAAATCTTGATGATATGCAAAAAAGGAGGGAAACCATTTTCCCACACGACAACCACCAATCAGACAGTCTTTGGTCATGCGAAATGTACAGATTCACACCCAGTTCAACAGTTTATTGGTGTTTCTTTGGCGTCAGAAAGGAGGGTACCACCCTCGCTTGGGGTGCGCAAGGCGGCAACATCAAAATCAACCGTGAAATCACGGCAACTTTGAAACTAGGAGGTTGAAAAGCCGCATGGTATGCCCGTTCTCTTGAGTCTGCAGACAGTCTGGCTCCTTGGACTTCACACAGGCAGTCGAGTACAAAGAACACAACCTTGACGATGTCACAGCTTGCGTATTAACCCGATTAAATTCGAATAATATTTTACTTAATAAACAATTTTGTAAATAAACACTATAAATTGCAAAAAACTCGAAACAATTTTTTGGGGTCAAAATAATATCACGGCCCTTTATCAGGTGTTAAAAATAGGTACGAGTGCATCATCAAAGAAGTACCTTGGTACGCATACACCTACTGATAAGTTTAAAGTAACTTCTGGATCTCGCTTCCTCTCTAAAATATAATTTGCCGAATTTCGGATTAGTTCTGCTATCTATCGATCAGAAAAAGGAATAAGGGTTTAAAAGTTGATTAAAATAGGAAGTAAATATTGATAAATTTTTGCACGAAGTATGGTAAATATTTGAACTTCATCTCTTAGTGTAAACACTCAGAAATATAAAATCTTATCACTTACTGCTTTTCTATGGGCACACATTTATTGCACACATGCAGATTTACCTCAGATATATTGAAAAAATGGCCCATTCAAGCAAAAATAAAATCATCTGCTTTTGCAAAATGTGATTTCCCCCTTAAGGGCCCTCTTCACTCACCGCCGCCGGAAACCGAAGCTAATGTTTTAATTAATAATAAATAATAATTTTTTTTTAATAAATAATAATAATAGAACCGAAACCGAAGCTAATGTTTTAATTAATAATAAATAATAATTTTTTTTTTAATAAATAATAATATTTTTTTTAATAAATAATAATAAATAATAATAAATTTTTTTTATAAATTTTTTTTTTTAATTTTTAATATATATATATATATATATATATATATATATATATATATATATATATATATATTAAAAATTAAAAAACATAATTTATTAAAAAAGATCCGTCAGTGTTTAACAGCTGGGAATTTTCAGAATGTGAAAACAGAATTTTAAAATATGTATTAGTTAATAAGTTATTTATAAAGAAAAATTTCCCATAGAATAACATTAGATTCGGTTTCCGGCGGCGGTGAGTGAAGTTAAACTGACGGATCTTTTTTAATAAATTATTTTTTTTTAATTTTTAATATATATATATATATATATATTTTTTTTTTTTTTTTTTTTTTTTCTTTGAAGCTGCAAAATACGAATTTTCAATATGTGAAATTTTTTTCATTTTGCAATTTTAAAATAAAATATTAAAAATTAAAAAAATACCTTTTCAAAAAAGGTCCGTCAATTTAACAGCTGGGAGTTTTCTGAATGTTAAAACAGAATTTAAAAATATGTATTAGTTAATAAGTTATTTGTAAAGAAAATTTCCCCATAGAATAACATTAGCTTGGGCTTTCGGCGACGGTAAGGAAGAGGGCCTTTAAGAGGAAGTTACACACTTAGTTGTAATACATGCGTTTAATGGAGTAAATAGGTATTTAATCCTATAGCAAAATTTTTGGATCATGATGTATGGACTCTAAAGCGAAATGACCATTGAATAGAGGTTAATTTTTAAAGAAGTTTCACTGTAGTCTCTAAATGTAATAAAAGAAGGTGGCAAATGGCTGATCACAGAGTCACAGAATTTTGCATAGAAATCCGTATTGACCTTTCTTGATGCATCTCGAAGCCCGATTTCCGAAATTTTAATTAGTATTTTTTTAATTAATTAAAATCTATAAATTTCTAAAATGATTGAGTCTAGAGACAGAAATCTAAAAGTAAAATTACTTTCCGTGGTCCATTATCTCAGTTGGTTAGAACGTTACACAAACAACGCGAAGTTCGTGGGTTCGATTCTCAGAGGGCCAATGTGTTAGCTTTTTCTGATAATTAAAAGAAAAAATGCGTATTGATTAAAAAAAATACATTCAGTGTCTTCACAGTATCCTAAACCTTAAGGATTGGGGGGGGGGGGAGATTTTTTAAAAAGTTAAATTTAGAGATATGTTCGTTTTTTTTTTTTTTTTTTTTTTAGCTGGAAAGATTGTTTGGTGGTGCCATCTGTTATTATAGAGTGAAGATGATAATCTGTCCGAAAAACTTAATTCTTGAACAATAGCAGAGCCACTCATCGTCCAATTAGCACCTAAATTGAAATGTCTGGTTAAGGCGAAAATGCAAGCAGTGAGGGCCTGGAACCGATATAACGCAGAAAAGACGCTACGAAAGTAGCAGGATCACAAAGCGAGGTTTTTAAGAGATTTCTTTTCTTTTCTTTTCTTTCTTTCTTTTTTTTTTTTTTTAGTGATTTGAAGTATGGTGATAATGTTTTCTGGAAATTTCTTTAAATATAGTGACTGACAAAGCCTGCTAGTATAATAATAAAATGGCGGAAAAGGAATAAATTTTCATATGAATTTCCTAAAAAGGGGAATTAATACAATCGGCCCCGCTTAAACGAATATCTACCGTTCCAACTATATCAGTTCGATTAAACGGGGTATTCGATTAATCGGGGAAGACTAGAAACGAAATTACATGCATAAATAAAATTATTTTATGCTTACACGAAAAGATAAATGATCCGATACCTCTTTCTTATTTAAATATTTAACTAAACTTTTAATAAATTAAAATATTATAGTAATTTACAAATGCAATTAATGCTGGAATAAATACAAAATAAAGTGTACTTACAATTTTATTTAAAAAAAAAAAAAAAAAAAAAATCAGTTATGATTAATTATTTTGACATAGACTTAAATAAAAATTTTTCGATTTCTTTTTCTAAAGCACATAAATAGATTATAATCGCTTCTATGTGAGATTCAAAATGACGATGAATAATATTAAAGGATTTTGCAACTTCATTTATCGTTGGAGGAGGATCTGCTTTCTCTTCTTTATCACTTTCATTTGGAGATTTTATTGGATGATTAAACTTTTCATCTCTTTCTGTTTCTCCATATTTATCCACATCTATGAGTTCATAAAGTTCCGTTTCAATCACCTGAAAACTTAAATTTGTGATTTCTAATTCCTGGAGATAATTTGTATTTCAATTTCTACTTTCATCATCAGTTGCTGATTTTATAAATTTGACCTTTCGCAAAACAGTTTTTATCACCTCGATAGGAATACCGTCTCATGTTTAAAGGGCATGCTTTAGTTATGTAAGGTTTTTAAAAGAAGAACGGATTTTTTTTTTTTTTTTTTTTTTTTTTTGAGAATGAGAGGAAAATTCTGCCCAGAAATAGAGGAATTTTATTTAAGAAATTTTGAGTGTTTATGCGATTAAGCGAGGTGCCGTTGTAAAAAATATTTCTTTAAACGAGGAAATTTAACATTATTTTTATGGGGAAAATATTGATTCTTTAATTTTATATTCTTAAAAGCGGGGTATTCGATTATTCTTTACCCGATTAAGGCGGGACGACTGTACTTTCTGTATTTTAAATTGTATGCATGCTGCAACATTTCATTTACTTTTATCACTAAATGTCATTAATAATAAAACAAACACAGTAACTAATTACTTATCAAGTACGTATGAGAAAAGCTTTTGGTTATCATACTTCGATTCTCATTTTCAGTCTTGTGCATAATCTCATTAATCTAGTGCTGTGCATATTAGACAGTCTGTTATACTATCTTTCACCTGTTTAATCTTTCCTGTCATAGATGTCGAAGCCTAGGATTGTCGTAACCCAATAAATCAGAACGGTCAACAACTAGTTGATATGTATCGAATAACGTTAATGCATCATGTTTGAGAAATTTTGTAAGTCACAATTTACTGAGCTTCGTGTTTTTAGACTCGGGAAGAAAAAAAAGGAATGTAGATAGAATGTTAGAGAAAATTTTATTAATTGCACAAATGTTTATGCAGTAAAAAAAAAAAAAAAAAAAGGCATTCATAAGTAATCTAACAAATTTTTATTCTATACCAAAAACCTCTTGACAAAAATTAGAATAATTTCCACCGTATTATATATATTTAATAAATGTTAAATAATTTAAATGAAATAAAATTTACTATATAATTAATTTTGCAATGTAACCATTTTAAACTTATTTAAATATCAACTGAAATACTAAGTATTTTCAAGGCCCATCTAAAATACCAAGGAAACGATATAGGTCTGTCAGTAGAGAACACTGAATTAATCTCCAAAGTGCAGAACATGCTCTTTTTTAATTTCTACTTTACCCCTCTCCCCCCCCCCCGTTTTAAGGAGATTAATTAATTTTTAATAAGGAGATTAATAAGAAGATTAATTAATTATTAATTATTTACTGAATATTAACTTGAATGATTAATTTTCATCCCAAATATCAAGTTTCTAGCTTAAGTGGCTTACAAGTTATGCAACAAAACTTTACTTTTTTCACTTTCTGAATCAGTATATAAATCAATATATTTATCATCCATTTGCATACATGAATGATTGAATATAGCTTTAGTTTATGTACATATTTACATATTTCCAGATATCGTATAACATTTATACATATTTATATACAACAATTACAACTCATTGTATTAACCCCTTAACGCGCGGCGTCCTCGCTGCGAGGACGCAAAATTTAAGATCCAGCTGCAAAAATTCATCCCGGATTTTTTTTAGCAAAAATTTACGTTTATAACATATCAGAAAATGCCAGTTTTTTCAACCTTAAAATTTAAAATTTCTTTTAGTTTAATTTAGTTCATGAATTCCGGTGGCAGTATAATTTAAATGATCCGAATTGTCTTGCGCCGCAAAGGGTTAAAAGCATGCCTATATGAAATAGGCATTTAAATAAAATAAAAAATCAGTTTTAAATACACGTAATTTATGATATATACATACGTTACAGTGCATGTAGACTATATATGAATATTTTTATATGCATATACATATCAAATATTGCAATAAAAAAGATTCACAGTGTTGTTTAGAAAAAGTTGAATAAATTATTTCCAAGTGTATTATTTCCGTAAAGATTTCTGGAATAGCCATGGATATCCTGTTAAGGCAGGCTGTATTTTACTGTATTTACTGTATAAGACTGTATTTACTTATTTATTTATTTTTATATATTGATTGAATATTGATAGAATTAATTAATATATATATACAGTGCGTTGCATGAATATAAACGCACCTTTTCCAATAGCCAGAAATAGAATTTTTAAAATTTTAAAAGAAGGAATGCGACTTACAGTTATTGCATATGACTATAATAACTGAATAAGGGGCTTTGAGCAAGTATGTTTATGCTCATGCAAGCTTATTTAATGAATGTTTAATCATTTTCTTATTTTTCACTGTTATTCGTTTGTTGCACGAAATTAAACGCACTCTGTATTTTAGGTTTAAAATTTAACAGAGCGCCGGAGTTAAATTAAAACACAAATAGTCGTGTTGTTAAAATTCTCTGAAATCAGTTTTAATGCTTGAGTGTAAAATTTACAGAGTTTGTACAGGATGGCAAGAGGAAAAACTTTGACAGTAGACGAGAGGATAAAAATCGACTTTATGCGTGGTAAAGGCTTTAGCAATCGCGAAATAGGGCGCTGAATCGGAAGAAGTGAGAATGTTATGCGAAATTATATAAAGAAAGGAGCAAATTATGGGGAAAAAGCGTATGAGAAGCGAACAGGAAAGCTCACCAGTTACGACAAATGTCGAATGTGCAACGCTGCAAAAACTAAGAATATTTCCTGTGTGAAGATGAAGGCTCAATACAAGCTGGGTGTTCATCGGACAACCATATGGAAAACTATCAAAGCTGCCACATTCATTAAATTTAAGAAAATGAAGGCGAAACTACCCCTCACTCAAAAGCACAAGGATATGCGGTTGGAAATGGCAAGAAAATGGATTCTAGATCGACTAAATTGGGAAAAAGTAATCTTCTCAGATGAAAAAAAGTTTAATCTCGATGGCCAGGATGGATTTCATAGCTACTGGCACGATATGATAACCGAAGAAATGCACTGTTCAAAACGTCAATCTTGAGGTGGGTCTGTCATGGTGTGGGCAGCCATAGGTTTTAAAGGGACTTTCGAATTAGAGTTCGTGGAGAACAGTATGAACTCTGTAGATTATGTCCAGATGCTCATAAGGAACCTCGCCGTCAAACTGTGAAAAAATCTGGAAGAAATTATATTTTTCAGCAAGATTGTGCATCTGTACATACAGCACATATCGTGAAAAAATGGTTCCGTGACAATAAAATTAAAGTTCTGGATTGGCCCTCAAAAAGCTCCGATTTAAACATAATGGAGAACGTATGGGGTAATCTGGTTCGCCGTGTTTACGCAAACGGAAGGCAGTTTAACACGAAAAATGAACTAAAATTGGCAATTCTGTTAGCTTAGGAGGCAATCAACTTGGATGACCTCATGCCACTATATCAGTCAATGCCAAGGCGTTTACTGGCTCTTCTAGAAGCCCATGGTGGCTTTAAAAAGTATTAAATACAATATTTGCTACTCAGTTATTTATTTTTTACATGTGCGTTTAAATTCATGCAACATGTATATTTGTCATAAATTCAATAAAATTATTTTCTAAAAAATCATATTGGTTTTTCGTTGTTTTGACTCGTAATTTCATTTCTTCAATCATACACATACAGTTTGCATCAAGTGTCACCTATTCATATTTCTTTTTATTACTCTTCTATACCATTCTAATTCTTAAAGCTAAGGTGCGTTTATATTCATGCAACGCACTGTATTATTAATCTTAAAAATTAAATCAATTTAAGACGACAAGTTACTTTGTTTGGCCTGTGTATGTTTCGATGGTGATTTATTTGACTTACTATTCTTCGTTCTCATTCTTTTCTTTTATTATTTTATTATCAAATGGATTATTTATATATATATATATATATATATATATATATATATATGTATATATAAATTCATCAAGATTTTGAATATATTATCCTTAAATGTCTTTTCTCATAACTTTTTCAGGTGGCTGAGAAATTAAAAAATTTATTATAAAAATTTCAGGTTTGTATTTTTCAGTTTCAACGTTTAAAAATTTTCTTTATCTTATTAAATTAGTACTTCTTTTATCTCTTTTCTCTTTAAAAGTAATGCATATTTTAAAATCATTAAAAAAGTTTATGAAAATCATATTAAAAATACGGCAAAGATTTTCGAATGAGAAGATAAAATAAATTCAGTAATCAAGAATAATTAACAGATCGCACAGTGGCAAGAAAAGTAGCACAAATCAAAAATTAGCAATTTTGAGTTTATATCATTCAATGTATATGAAGTGCCCCAATGTGAACGAAAAGCGCCACATCCCTATCTCGTAATTTATTCACCCGAAAGTCGGTTGTACTAGTTTTATTGTACACTGTCAAAAAAAAAAGTCCTGTTTGCTGCCACAGAAATTTTGTGTAATTCAAAAAAAAAAAACACATTCTATCAACGGAAAAATTAAGTTGATAGAACGTATTTTTCTGAATTACAGAAAATTTCTAGCAGCAAACTGCAGCAAATAGGACATTTTTTTGACAGTGTAGGCTATTAGATGCTTTATCGTTATCTTTGTGTTAATTTTACTCAAATACTGCATTTTTGAGTTGTGTCATTTTTATTGCTGGGTGCAATATATCAAAGTATTAGAAAAATGGTAAATTGTATTTATTCTCTAGGTTTAAATCAAAATATATAAAAGATGTGTGCATGTGGGAATTCGTTATTTGGACTAATTGCGACAAATATTTTTAAAAATAGATTTTAAGTGATATTTTAAATATATCATTAGAATTTTATTTCTTTAAAAATGTTTATTAAAAAAAAAAAAAAAAAATCCGTAAAATTGATACTTTAAAACAACGACAAAGTAAGTTTTAGTTAAAAAACTCTAGAAAATAGTTTATTGCAAATAGTGATCCAAATATAAATCCTGAATAAATTTTTTATAATAATTCAGTACGTTAAAGCTGCAGTTAGAATAGCAAAACGTATTCATGCGAGAATTCATTATATCTCATAAATGTGACAAAACTTTTTCTAAAAAAAAAAAAAAAAAAAAAAAAAAAAAAGAGGAAAAAATATTTGAATTGACATTGTAAATACCTTGGGTAATTATAATTTGAAAAAAAAAAGGGTGGGGGAATTGGAAATTCTTTCCGATTTAAAATCAGTCCGCATTTTATTTTATTTTTTATTTGCAAAAAAATGCAGAATAAATTAAAATCTCATAGTATATAATTTCAAATGGAACTTCTTTGAGATATTTTTCATTCTTTTAAATATTTACTGAGTTTTTTTTTTTTTTTTTCATAATCCAACTGCAATACAATTATTATTATTTATTGAAATAGTAGTGTTGAATTGGTGAAGTTTTGTATTGTAATTGGACCCAAATAACTTTGTATGTTCTGTAAATGAAAGTAGGGAATTAATACATTTCCTCGCAATTTCTAAATCTTTTTACACTCGTCGACATAGTTGATTGGAAAATTTCCGTAGAGTTTCTTCCAGAACTCGCGTAAATACCGGCTAAAGCTCCTTAAAAATCCCCCCTTCCTTCCTCCGCCCACACGGAAGGCACACTACACAGGTCTAGGACCATCGTGTTATAAAATGGCCTAAGCACCTAGACTTACACACGTACCTAAACCATTTTATACAGAGAATTAAAAAATTATTCACTTTAATAGTAGAGAGTTTGACAATTCGTTTTATGTATAAACGGAGTGTTTTCGTAGTGTTTTATTTTCTAGGGCATGCTCTTCATTCTTCACTATAGCTCTGATTCGAATTTAGCATAAAATTAAACTTTGGCTTTCTACTATCATATTAAATTTATATTTCATTCCAAGAAAATTAACGAAATATCTTCTAATTATGAACATTAATATTATTTTGTTATTGTTTTAGAAAAATACAGAATTGGAGCACAAAATTCCTTTTGTGATAACTATTATTATTATTATTATCACTAGCTGGTCTTCGCCAGCTAGTGGTCAATGATTTCAAATGAGCCTATTTTCAAATTTGCTACATTTGCCAAATTAAAGACAGTGGCCAAATGCTGTCGTAATAAATAGCCAAAAAAAATTTTAATTTAAATTTAAATTTAACTGCGTTTCTTTATCAAAATAATAGAATTAGACTCATAAAATATAATTTCAATTTAATAATTTATAAAGATTAATTTCAACACAAATTCATCAAAATCGTAGCTAGTTTATTTGTTCTGCGCTCAAAGTTGGTAGATGGGATGTGCTAGGTTCGATCCCAGGTCTCATTCATCGACCTAGCTGTTCGGACTTTTCCGGGGTTTTCTCCGAAACTTGCGTAGATTACGTGTAGGACCCCTTAGGTGGACCACCGCGGAAGGCATCCCACCTATAGGTCTAGGACCCTAGAGTAGTCAATCGGTCTTAAGCCATACAACCTATAACAATAACCGAAATACATCAAATTTATTACTGTACCTGAATCCAATCTGATAACAGAAATATTTCATTATGTTTTCCGCTATGAATTTATTACCATTTACATTATTTTTTAACATTATTCCTATTATTATTTTTTTCTTATTAAGAATCATTTTAATTATTTTTTCACATTTTCCTCTAATTAAGCTAAACGTTTTGAAAATAATTTGCGGATTGATAAGGGTGATCGATAAAGAAAATCGTCAGTTGACGATCTTTACGTATATTTACATCTACTCTTTTAAATTATCTTTTAGACTTACTTTATTTTTTGTCTAATCACGAGTAATTTTTTTTTTTCTATGCATTGCTGTAATTGTGACATCATTTTTTTTTTTCTGCTAAATCAACCATTTTTCATTATTTTCTTCATTTCTGCAAACCAAGGATATATATATATATATATATATATATATATTTCAATAAATTATTTTAGCAATGACGTCAGTTTTGGGCGTTCGTTTTGGGAAGCTTAGACTTTTATTTTTAAAAAGATTATTATTAATATTATTGAATTTTGGTTTTATTCAATTGAATGCGCAAAGGTATACAAAACAAGTGCCGAATAATTTTATAGGCGTACAATGAAATAAAAAATATATATATTTTTTTAAACTTATAGATAAAAAACTTATAGATACAGATATAAATATAGAGATAATGCTTTCTGCAATGCCGCGAATTTTGAGTATCCATATAGCTTATGACTATGAACCTTTCGCATACTTTTTCTTTTATTTTGAATGTATAGAGAAAATTATTAATTTAATTTTGTGATAAAAAATAAGTCTTTTTAAACATGTGAGAAAAGTAAATTTGCAACATGTAATATCTTTCAATATTTTAGAAACATTTGCCGAAGTGGTTTAATTATGAGCAACATAAAATTTAAATATCTAATTTTATTATATTTCGTTTTAATATCAGTTTATACATTCATTTTGTAAAGAGAATTTTGACAACTAAGTAATCAAATTTTTTATTTTGTTTTTTCTGCTGACAAACACAAAGATAATGTGTAAATAATTATTGTCAAAATCTGATTTCTTGAACTTGAGAAATAAATATTAACTGTTCAACTTTTTTTTTTTTTTTTGCAAAATTATTTACTAACAATAAATAAACATAAATAAAACATACTTTAAAAAAATTATATGCATTCAACTCTTTAAAACGGAAAATTTGAACAAATGTTATATAAACTTGAAGAACTTCTTCGCACACCATAAAATTAAGGAAAGCACTACCGGTTTCGAAATCACATGGCCTTTCTTCTTTAAGTGCAAAACACTACCTCGAAGGCCAATGCAAAACTGGAAGCAAGACAAAACCCAAAGGGGGAGGAGCAACACAACCAACCAATAAAAAGCAGCATCCAAAACCAGTCAGAGGTTTCCAATCCCAATTTGAGGGAGAATTATTTAAAATGTTAAATATAAAATGTTCGTTACTTTACGCAGATGACACTTTCATTCTTGTTTAAAATACTTTTGACATCTCTGCCATTCTTCAAATTACCATTCTTGCTATTACCTCGGAGGCAAAAGCAGGACTATCTTGCTTTTGCCTACAAGGTAGTATTTTTCATCTGAAGAAGAAAGGCTACATCCTTTCGAAACCAGTAGCGCTTTTATTAATTTTATGGTTTATGCAGAAGATTTTAAGGTTAAATATTGATTGTACGCCAGTTCTTTAATTTAGTGTAAATGTTATATAATGGTGCGATGTCCTGTTTTGTAGGTAATCATAATTATTTAAAAAATAAATAAATAAAATTACAAGTTGTTATTATTATTATTTTTCTTTTACACTTCATTTGATCATTGTCAAATTAATTTTCGTCATATGAAAAACAAAGTAAAATGCCCAAAACTTTCCAAGGCATTAAAAAGAAACCTAAAAACATTTAATTTAAAACAAATACGCACTGTTAAAAATTTCTGGAAGTTTAATGTAAATATTTATCCAGAGTCTCTGTAAATGTACAGTAATTCTTAGTTAAAAGTGAATAATCGATATTCTCAATCTCTACTCTGAATTTTTGTGTAATTTTATTATTTAATTTTTTAATTAAAATTAAAAAGGACTGTTTCTACTTTGGAAAAAGCATTCCAAGTCCTAAATATATTCTCACCAATAATTAATTAAAGTAATATTGGTTATTAAAACGAGTGTATAAAATAAGTATTTTAACATCTCTGTTTATTTCTCTGTAATTTTACATAAGACTTAAGATAATAGATTACACAGAGTTTTTCTGTTGAAATTTTTAACAGTTCTATTAAAATGCAAAAAATTAAAAATAACAGTTAAAAAAGAAAGACATAGCGAATTAATTAAAACATTCCTTATGATAAAATAAATCTATATTTAACCCACTCCTTTTTTTCCCTTTAAGAAACTAATTATATCACAATTAAAATTTTGTTTAATCAGAGAATATTTCATTAAAGTTATTCAGTGTATTTTAAATCATTATTTATAATTTTTTATTTATTCACAGTATTAGATTGAAGCTAGAATTTACGAAGCTAGAAATAAATAAATATTAATTACACATGAAAAATGTAAGTAAAGTCTCGTATAACGCGGTGGCAGAAAAGACAAATAAATTACACATTTTTTTTTTTTTTTTTACCCCACTAACTTTTTAGAGTACCAATCCATTGCTTCATACACTCGATTTAGTTTTCATATTAAGCAATTGCTTTGACATAAAGCTAGTGGTGTATAGATTTGTAAAATTCATGAGGCAAACTTGCACCCGGGATTTACGAGTACTGTACAGTCGATAACAAAAGTGTCCGAACACTAGCAAAAATTCCTGTATAAAAAATGTACACTTAATACTGTTTTGTTAAATAAATCCTTGTCGAATGCTGTTCTTAGTCAGTCTATGAACAGGATTCGACAAGGATTTATTTAGCAAAACTGTATTAAGCGTACTTTTTTTATACAGGAATTTTTGCTAATGTTCAGACACTTTTGTTGCCGACTGCACCATATTCAAAATAAAAGTAATTTTAAAATTAAAAAAAAAAAAATTAAAAATTAACTAATACAAATTGTCATAAATGCAACAAAATATCATTTTGTCTTGTCAGATTAACAGTGGAAAAAATGGGTTCAATATATATTTTTCATTATAATTGCTTTACACTTATATTTGTTTAATTAATTAATGGCTTAATTTAAAAATTGTATTACAAATTTGAATAGAAATGTGTTATTTTTCAAGTCTCATAATACATTCCAAAACAAAAATTGTGTTTTAAGCCACAACACACGAAATATGTACTTCTTATTACATATTTTATATAAGAACACATAAATACATAACGTTTTTTATTTATTTAATAGTTCACTAAAATCAATCACTTTTTCTTCGCAAGGCATTGCTTTTCTCGTATCTAAATCATATATCATAAATTAAAAAAAATAAATATTTCGAAAATTTTTGAAATAAATGGTAATAATTATTTATAAAATTGAATAAATAGAAAAATAATAGTTTAGAAGGAAATAATATTTATATATCTCACAGTATGCGTATTCAAAGAAATAAAGCTAAAAATTACGACTTTTTTTTTTTTACTTGACCTTTATATTTAACAAACAAAAAACTCATTTCTAATCTAAATTACCTAGAAAACATAGTAAAACGATAACTTTTTATGTTTGAAAATAAGAAAAAGAAAAAAATCATAATGGAAATGTACGCATTCCGTTTTAAAAGATATTGTAAAGAAATAGCATCAAAAAATGTTATAAAATATATGCTGCTTAATACTTGTTACTTAAAAAAAAAAGAGAGAGAAAGAAAAGGGAGAATAAAAGAAAAAGTAAAAAATTGTTTTCTTGATCATTTGCTATTGCAACAAAAGAAATAAACAAATTTCTCCTTAAAACATTTTCTTACATATAACTACTCTCTCTCTCTCTCTCTCTCTCTTTGTCATTTATTATTAATATTATTATTATTATTTAAAAAAAAAATCAAAATGTCTAACAAAAGTACAAAGGAAAGTACACAATGCGTAGAAGTTTACTAATACAGAAATATCATCAAAAATCTCTATAGAAAATTCATTGTTGTAAATCCATTATTTTTAAAATTTAATACTTTAATCCGTATTAAAGGAAAAAAATGAATAATATTCTTTCGAAAAATTTCACCTGTATATAATTTTTTTACTTTAAAATTTAGTGTGAAACTGAAGCACGATGCTAAACAGAAAAATTAGTGCTAAGAAAAGCTGTAAAGAAATATCATGTAACATTATTATTAAAGATTCACCATTTTAAATTCTGAAAATAAAAAAAAAAGCACTAATCTATATCAAAACAACGAAAAAATACCGCAAAGATATGATACGGAAATTTTATATTCAAAATTTACTATTTCAGCCCATTATTTTGAAAAGGGAAATTTATTTTTAACGATAATTTAAAATGAAACAACGAAAGAAATTAAACTTTTTTGTAAGCATCTTGAGCAAATATATTTCTTTACATTGAAATAAACGTGAAATTAAAGGAAAATTATAAAAGAAAAATATAAAAACGCTTCAAAGTAACAAAATAGAAAATGATGCTGTTAATGATTAGCTATTTCAAACATATTATTTAATATATATATATTTTTTAACGATAAATTTTAATGAAACAGCGAAAATAAATAAATTTCTTTCTAAAAGTTTCGCTAAAATATAACTTTTTTACTTTAAAATAGAATGCTAAACTGTCGCAGAATAATAAATAGAAAAATATTTATATTATACAGAAAAATGTTGCAAATAATAATAATTATTATTATTATTATAACATGAAAAATTACTATTAAAATTTTTTACTTAAATCCGTTATTTTTAAAAAAGAAAATTTTACATTTAACTATAAATTATAAAGAAATAGCGAAAGAAATTAAACTTTTTTCTTTGTTTTATTTTTATTTTATTTTTTAATTCAGAACTTGAAAGTAAAGGAAAATTATACATATGTATATATATATATGTATACTGCATGCAAAAATGCTGCAAAATAATAATATGGAAAATTGCTGCTGAAGAAATTGCAGGAAAATTGTGTTAAAGATTTACTATTTTAAACACATTTTTTACTATATATATATATATATTAACGATTAATTTTAATGAAACAGAATAAATAAGTAAATTTCTTTCCAACAGTTTCGCACAAATATAATTTATTACTTTAAAACTGAAGCAAGATTATAAAAATAAAAAATATTACACATAAAAATAACAATTAAGAAATAACGGGAAAAACTGCTATTAAATATTTATTATTTATTACCCATTATTTAAAAAAATAAAATTTATTTTTACAGATAAATTGTAATGAAACAGTCAAAACTAATAAACTTCTTTCTAAACATCTCACGCCAAAATAACTCTTTACTTTGAAACAAAACACGAAGCGGAAGCAAGATTAATGAAGCAAATAATATTGCACTGACCTGTAATGTCCAGATACAACTGTTATTAAGATGCAACAAGCTGCAGCCGCCAATGTTAACTTATGCATGATCTCTTTCCTTACAGAGCACCCAAACCTGGAACTATCGGATCTTCAATCTGCACATAGGCAAAGAATCGGACTCCCATTTTAACTGGAGTTTTCTTTGCAATCAATGACGTAACTTCTCTTTTTCAGCCAATGAAAACTCTACAAACACGCCTCCAAAAGTCATTTCGTACGCCCTCGCTTTTCTGTCCGCGCCGCAATTTAATTTTATTTTTTTTCGCGGGATATTGTTGAAGTAGTTATTTAATGTAAGAAAGTTGAAAAGTGCGTGATATTTTAACTAGTGTCTTTTTTTTTTTTTTTTTTTTTTCATCAAAGCATTTTTTGCGTGGGTGGAAATCCAAAGATTTTGCACAATAGATACTGTTTTAGAATTTTTTTTTTTAATTAGTTTTCTAATTTTATTTTAAATGAAATTGAAAAAACACCAAATTTTAGAAGTATTATAAACTTTGAAAATATAATTTGTATACTGAAAATAAAACTAAATATAATGAAACTACTTTGAAAGATTTTTATTTTTAAGATAAAGTATTTTTTGCTTTCAATGTGTTAAAAATTATTTATTCTTTTTATTTTTATACTCAGATAAATCTTAAAAATTTTGTTTATATCCAAGTTTATTTTATTCTGTTATTTAAATATGAAGCTTTATACAATTTTCTGCTCTATATAGAGTTAATTCTAATTTTGTTACATTTGATTATCTCTAAAATGTATTTTTTTTTTTTTTTTTTTTTTTTTTTTTAACTGGATTTTTTTTTTTTTTTTTTTTTTTTTTTTTTTTTAATTGTTCCATTTTGAAATCGTCCGCATTATATGATAAATTCGCTTCAATATTCCTTTATACATTTATTTTCATTTCTAACTATGTAATTAGGACTTAATTTAAAAATAAATGAAAATAAATATTTATGAACGAAATTGAATATAATAAATAAATAAATATATATATATATATATATATAATGATTGATTGAATTTAGTTTCTCCTCCATTGAGGATCAAACATGTGATGGTATGTCTCCGGACCATCCTTAGAGGTGAATCTTAAAATGTCGGCAAATCCCCACAGTGTAGCACTGGAGTGACGTAAAACCCGTATGATTGACTAAAAGAATTTAGAAAATTTGATAAATATTTAAAATATAAAAATTGGATACAAAATTAAAGGCGTTTAAAAGTAATAATTATATTAAAAGTATATTGATAAAATTTAATTGTTTAATTAATTAATTTTTCTTCATTTAGAAGGAATTTGAGATTCAAATTTGTTAAGGATCAAAATGGAATTCTTGTAGTACTTTCAGCAAAACATTACACAAAAGTTAGAATTTTACTTGTGATGTAGCAAGAAAAAGCTATGTAATACTCAAACATTACTTGAAATTTTAGATAACAGGCAACAAACGTGTTTCTTAATAATAAAAGCCCAAGTTTCCCAGGGATAACGCTGGTAAGTAACGTCATAGCTACAAAAACGTATTGAAATAAAGAAAATTCGTTTTCATTTTTGGTTTGAAAGAATGAATAAAATAACAGAAAATGGATTATTTATCTGGGGGGGGGGGGAGGGTTGGAGGGGGAATGACGTTACAATTGTAACTAAGACTCCTACAATACTAGCTGACACACAGCTGATCATTGTTGCCCAGCGAAAATATAGCTTGGCGTTTGCGACGTTTAGTTGCCGACGTATTACTCGGCGTCTTTATCGCCTAAAATGGCGAGTTTACCTAAACAGAAAAGTGAATTATTGTTTGTTCTTGATAAGTTTGGCGGTAATATTTGGCGAAATTTTCTTATAACAATTGTAAAAAGTAGCCATCACAGTTGCTGTTAAATTAGTTAATTTTAAATATTTATACACGTTGAAAAGTAGTGTAGGTTGTAAAATACAACATTTAGATAATCAAACAGCAATAAAAACAAATAATTGATACAAAAAATGCAAGAAAACATATCATAACTATACTTCATATTTGTGATTGAAAGCTAAGCGTACAATTTTCTTTTGAACAATTAATAGCCCATTTCTTTCGTCTTTCTTCATCTGTTGGAAATCTAAACGTTCTAAAAACAGTTCTGGTATGATTTGGGCAATTTTCGGCTGCAAACCCTCCATTTTATGTGATTTGATAACACTTGAAATTCGGACCGCGTGGGCAACAATCGCTGAGTGGGAAACAAAATGCCTGATGAGCCAGCCTGTATTGGAGAAGCTATAATTGTAACAATGTACTGAGAAGAAATAAATGTTACCTGTGATTTGAAACAAATAAAAGAAATCTAAAAGATAATTTAAAGGAATAAATGTAATTCTATATAAGGCCCGTTACTAACGATTTCACGGTTTTCTTTCTCGGTCCCTCTAAAAACCGCCAAATTTACCACAGTTCATTACTCAAATCCCATTATTTTGATTTTTTACTTTCCGAACACTATAGTGAGGAAAGTATTGTAATCATGACAAAAATCCGAATTTGAGATTTTGATGTTTCTATACGTTTCAAGGTCCCCTCAGTCCGTTTTCACTATTTTTTCGATGATGTATGTATGTGTGTGTGTATGTATGTGTGTATGTATGTGTGTATGTATGTCTGTGAGTGAACACGCTATCGTCTAAACGCTTTGTTCGAATAAGCTGAAAGTTGGTACGCATATTGTAAGTCACTATAGTACGAACCCTATAGATTTTGGTTAATCTAGCACTTATAGTTCTTTACAGGGCGAGAAAGAAAAATTCTTTGTCATTATGATCTATGGGCTCAAAGTTCAGTAGCGTTAAGTAAAACATCGAGTAATATAGGGAGAAAAATACTCAAACACTCTATTATGGTTTTCTCTCTTTTGTTTGTTTAACAACTCCTCTTTCTTTACTTTATCTACAAAACTGTTAATTACTCAATGTTCGAAAAGTCGAGTGGAGTCACTCCAGTTATTATTTTATTTATTTATTTTTATTATTATTAATAGCTACATTTGTCAAAATATATTGACCCTTTTTATTTATTTATTTATTTATTGAATATGACTTTCTGGGGTAACATACAGGCAACGAGTTTGAAAATAAATTAATTTCGAAAAATCGACCTCTAGGTAGGCGAAAGCCGACTAGTGTTCTATGATATATTTAAATGCATCAAATTTGGTATGTGAGATATATATAATGAAAAAATACATGGATTTAATGTGGATGTATATCGGACAACAGTGGCGTTGTTATTACTTTCTGCCATTTTCCAGATGGCTATTTTTCAGCATCTGTTGCCGAAAGTTGTAGCGATTTGTATAAGTTATATATTAATTGTGAGAGTTTATGTTGTTTAAATTTTGTGAATTTTAATCAGTCGTGGTGTTGTCACACATATACTGATACACAAGAAAGTTTTGTGATAATCACATAATACTACTATTGTATAAAAATGATTTAGAAATATCGAAACTTTTACAGGGTTTGTGTCACACAGAAATATTTTTTATTTTCATAGATTTTATTCGTATTGAGATTCGATGCTCTTTGAACAATTGTGATTTTTGTTTGTTTAAGCACCTTATTGTTTTCATATTACTAAATAATTTTAATAACAGGAGACTTGACGTTGGAATATTAAAACACGAATAAACTACTACGTCATAAACGCCAAAAGAATTTTTTTTTGGGATGCATACAGCTGTTTCGGTAGCCTTAAGCGCACCGTCTTCAGTGCATAAAGAATTCTGAATCTGGAGAAGTGCTCGTATATATAGGAGAGGTCCCTCTATATATAGACCGTCTATATATAGGCTCGTATATATACACCGTCCTAAATTCGGTCTCTCTCCTATATATACGAGCATTTCTCCAGATTCAGAATTCTTTATGCACTGAAGAAGGTACGCTTAAGGCTACCGAAACAGCTGCATGCATCGCAAAAAATTTTCTTTTGGCGTTTATGACGTAGTAGTTTATTCGTGTTTTACTAAAAAATTTTATTTAAAAAATATTAATTAAATAAAATAAAATAAAAATTATTTCTAAAACAAATTATAAAAAAAAAAAAAAGAAAAGAAAAAGAAAAAAGAACCGACAATCCAAATGATACAAGTTAAACTAGAATGTTGTGGCCAGCCACCACATGACTTTCTACTATATTTTACTGTGCAAATTCATTCAGTAAAAATAATTCATTAAAATCGTTATTTAATAAAATTATCTTCCATGATAATGGAGTACGATTTCCATATTAGAGAAGTAGTATAATGCTAAATATCCAAAATACAGTAGACTCCCGATTATCGGCGGTCGGATTATCCGCTTTGCGGATTATCCGCGGTCCTCGAGGGCCTGAATTTAAAAGGGAATTTAGAAATACAGAACAAACTTATTATAAAAAAGATCGAAGAGAGTAATGACCTTCAAGGCTTTTGGAGATATTACACGATTCTTGACAGCATTTATGGCATACACACTGCTAGGAAGGTAGTTAAGCAGTCTACATTGGTAAGATCTTGGAGAAAAATTTTACCAAATGTAGAAAATACTTTGGTAGAGTTTATAGAGGAAAATGAAATTTCTGCTCATGATTTGGCAAATTTAGCTAAATCTGTTACTGGAGGAGAAAGATTCAATGAAGGAAACATTGAAGACTGGATTAATTGTGACGCCAATGATCCAGGTATTGAACACCTTACAGATGAACAAATGTGAGCATTAGACATAGTTTCAGAAGATATTGAAGAAGAAGGGGAAGAAGGAGAGGAAGAAGGAGATAAAACTCAGCACAGAATCAGCCACGACGCAGCCCTAGAACATGCAGATGGACTCATAAAATATCTCGAGGAACAGGACGAAGTATCACTTTGTGAAAAAATGCTGATAAAGAAACTGCAATCGCAAATTAAGAAAATGTGTTTTAGTACAAAAAAAAAAAAAAAAAATATGCTTCACCGATTTTTTTTGTTAAAAACTATGAGCAAAATGTAAGTAGAAATTTTTATTAGTATGTTAAATTGTATACGTAGGCCATGCTTAACTGTTAATTATTGCTCAAAAGGCTTTATATGTTGATTTATATCCCCTTTTTGGCCATTTTGCGGATTATCTGCTGATTCGATTATCCGCGGTTGTATATTCCCCGTTCACCGCGGATAATCGGGAGTTTACTGTAAGTTCATTTTATTCTCAGTACTATGTATCCATATACATATCCATATATATATATTGTTAAAAATGAAAAAAAAAAAAATGCTAACTTTGTTTTAAATTATCGCAGATCGATGGTGCAAGTATTCATTTTAAAGGTATTGGCGAGCTCTTTTGAAAGATACTCATCATGAAAATTTATTCCCCTCGAGGGGTGACTTCCCGCCTCCCCCCCCCCCACCCACCCAAGGGGAGAGGCGACGCTCCTATATATACAAAAAAAATTGCCATTTGATTATCTCTAATATAAATAATTCCTGTAAATTTCATAATGATTATTAAAAAATAATTCTCTTTACGCATTTATACAAAATTTTGTCCTATTCAACCATGTTAAAATTTTAGAAAAAGCGGGGTGGCAACGCAACCTGTTAAACAATTTTTACCAAAAGTTGGTAGGCACTAATTTATGTCAAGGTGTAACTACATACCAATGTGTATGAAATTCTGAGCAGTAGTTCTTGATATACAGTTTCCACAAAATTTTGTCACACACACACACACACAGGCAGACAGACATTTTCTAAAAATTGTCAAATCGTGTTCTACAGCTCTCAAAACGTGTAAATCTATTAAACAGCCGAGGTCGAAAATTTTTACGAATCCAATACTTTCTTCTACTGAATATAGAAGAAAGTAAAAATTAGTTATATATTATTATTATTATTATTATTACTAAGGAATTTTTAAAGTCTTTCTTCTTCTACATTTTGATTGCCCATCTGCGCAGCATTAGTGCGACGTAAAACCCAACCAACCAACCAATCTTCTACATTTTGTATCTTTTTGCAACTTTTATATATATATATATATATATATATATATATATATATATATATATATATATAATGTGTATTTTAACTGTCCTCTGTTACTTTTAGTATCGGTTTGGAAAAAGTTAACAAGTTTAGGCGTAAAAAATAAAATACTGATATACACATGTAAAAAGTCAACAAAATTTGACATTTTTCTACATCTTTACTGAATAACTAACAGGCTTTTCCCGCTTCGCTGGTCATTATATTGAAATTAATTCTCAAAATACTATATCATTAATAATAATAATAAAATAAATAAATAAATAAATAAAAAATAATTGAAATCAGTCAAAATATAAGTTAATGTTCCCGCTCGCCACACGTTGGCAGTGCCTTCTTACCTACTTTTTACTCTCCCTCACTCTCCAGTAAAGTTGAAAATTTTGCAAAATCCCATTAAAGTGCATATTGCGTACACTTAATCAACACCCAGACATCAAAATTCGTCATTCTAAGATAATCTGGAGCATATTTAAGTTTGAAAACATGTTTTTTGCTCCGCCTACCCCAAATGAGAGAGGAGGAGGGGTGATTTCGCAAAATCCCTTTATAATGCATGTTGTATACACATACCTAACCGATACATAAAAAAATCGAGATCCTGAGATTATTTGAAACAGAGTTATGTTTTAAAACTTATTTTTTACTCCCCTGCTCTTAAAGGAGGGCAGCGGGAGGGAATTTTGCAAAATCTCTTTATACTATGAGTTAGATACATATAACCGACCCACACATCTTTCGTAAAATCCCTTTGCACTGTGTGTTGAGTACACATAAGCAGACCACACATCAAACATTGCAATTCAAAGATAATTTGGAACAGAGTTACGCATAGAAAGATGTTTTTTGATCCCCTTCAAGCCCCAAGGAGGGTACGGATGGAATTTCAAAAAATCCCTTTGTAGTGTGTTTCTCGAGTACGCATAACCAATCGACATATAAAAAAAATCGCATTCTTGAGATAGTATGCAGCAGAGTTACTCTTAAAAACATGTCCCCCCTCCCTTAAAGATGGGGAAAAAGAAATTTCTCAAAATCACTCCATAGAGCATGTTAGGAACACATAACCAGCCCGCACATATAAAATAGCCTTTTTAAGATAGTTCAGAGCAAAGTTACGGATGGAAACATGTTTTTTGCCCCTCCACTCCCAAGGTAAATAGGGTAAAATTTCACAAAATCCCTTTGTAGTGCGTGTGCTGAGCGCACATAACTAACAGGCATATCAAAAAATCGCTTTTCTGGTATAATTTGAAACAGTGTTACTCTTAAAAATGTGTTTTTGCTCCCCCCTTTCACCTTTAAAAGGAGGTGGGAGGGGGTATTTTTGTAAAATCCCTTCATAGTGCGTATTGGGAACACATAACCAACCTACACATAAAAATTAATTTTATTGAGATAAATTGAAGCAAAGTTATGCTTGGAAACGATTTTATTGCTTCCTCTTCCTTAAGAGGGAAAAGGGGAAATTTCATAAAATCTCGTTACAATGGGTGTTGGATACACATAAATAAGCCACACACTAAAATTTGTGACCTCAGCTCCTATGGATTTCCCCGGACGAATTTTGCACGTTTGGCTGGTCACTATATTGAAAGGAAACTCTTTCCTATTTCGCTTTATAGACAAAAAAGAAAAAGAAAATGCGTTGAAATTGCACAAAAGCTCGCCTCAGGTCACCGTTGTCTTCGGCAGTGGCTTGCTCATCCGCAGATTCTCGGGTGTGTGTCCCTATTGCATGCGACAATCCATACCAGTGGGCTTCTGTACTAATATTCTGTTCCAATATTTGGTTATACTACTAGAATGTTTACACGCTGTTATTTTTGAAAAGTACGAGCACAAATTATTTTTTCTGGAGATTATGGCTGTGGTGTCTGTAATTTTCTAGATTAAAAGTGAATGAATGTCCGGCATCTTTTACATTTCTTGCTTCCAGTTTGTGTAGAATTAATTTACCAAATTTTAATTACTAATTCATTGGCTATATAACGCTTATACTATATGGAGCAATTAGTCATTATTTTTTTTTACACTGTATTATTTTGGAAAAAAAAAAAAAAAAAAAAAAAGTGGAATGTCTAAAACAGAAAACATTAATAATTCCAAAATTATAGATTGAGTATCAGTAATTTTCTACAGAAAATATGATTTTTCAGCGTCTTCTATATTTCTTATTCACGGTTTGTGTGCTATAATCAGCTCAACGTAAGTTTAATTCCTAATCAATTAACTATATATTGATGATATCGTATAGCCCAATCACTACTTCATAAAGTGGATTATATTTAAAGAACACGAGTTAGAATGTCAAAAGCAGAAAATATGAAAAATTTAATTTATAGAGGTCTTTTTTTTTTTCTTGTTTGTTTGTTTGTTTGTTTGTTTGTTTGTTTTTTGATTTTCAGTTGAATGAAACATTAAAATTATTATTCTTAAACAATTTAAGAACGATCTAATTTAATAATATTTTTTCTATAATTATTAGTCAAATAAAAATAATCTAATGTGACACTTACTTGGCTTTCTCTTAACTTGTATTTCAACACTATAAAGATCGATTGCAGATTAAGTCATATATAGTTAATGAGGTAAGATTATAAAGATCAACCTGCTTTAAAAATAATTTAAAATAGGTTTGAGTACAATTTTATTTGATTTATAAGTATTTGTAATGGAGGCTACCGCGTCCCTCAAACCTTCGTTTAATTATATTACCTACATTTAGTTAATTAATTATTTATTTTTATTATTTAGGGCTGTTATTAATTTCCTTTTAAGCCTGCTAGTGTTAATCAAATGTTTAAAGTGGCACTCTAATGCGAAATTCAAAATACCAAATTTAAACTCCCTGGAGTTTTATGATTTTAAGTTAGGAGGAAAATAGTTATACATACAGGTCAATTGCAAAAACTGGATTTTTACTTTTAGGGCACGTCAAAACGTGTAGTATACAAAAAAAACCAGAGTTAAAAATAGAACTTCAATTTAAACTTTCTTTACAGTATGTGTGTAAAAAAATAATTTTCCTTCCTGAAGAGTGTTCCTCGACATAGCAAAATGTAGCGAAGCATTTCCATTAATTACATTCAATAAAAAAGAACGTTTAGTTTAACTTTGAGTAGCCCTGTATATTTTACATATGCGTATCAAACTGAGTACTTAAATTGAGTTTAACCTTTTATCTACTGACGGTACTTATAAGTACCACCCACTTCAAAATTACATAGAATAACCCTTTTTATAAATATTCTGATGATATTTAGCAAGAACACTCTTTTAATTCCACTCTTCCAGGATACATGGCAGCACGGGTTCTATGATGAGTATTTTATCGGGGAAAGCGAATAGTTTTAAAACTGAAATTTCGTTTTCAGCTGCCATTTTGATCGGATTGACAAGATTGTAATTTTTGTTCTGTAAAAGCAGTTAAAGTCAAAAAGTAAGTGCCTTATTTTTTTTATATGTTAGTTAAGACCTTAGAGAGCGATTTCACTATTTATTTTAAGTGAACAGTGTATATAATTTATTTTACAGTTGAGTAACTTTGTGGTACTTATAAGTACCGTCAGTACACTGGATGTTAGAGAAAGCACTTGGTGTATACTTTTCGTCCGTGTAGTTTGTTATTGTATTTCGTTGTTTTGTAGCGTTATTACTAAACTGTAATAGAATAATGCTTTTTTGGCATTTCTTTTTAGTTTAACTTATTTATTTGGGTTTTTTTTATTTATTCTTTATTTAATATTTTAACGTTTTCGAAAATTTGAATCTGAGCTTGCTTTTTTTTTTTTTTTTTTTTGGCTACACAATTAAATGAAATATATATTCTTCATTCAAAAATTAACAACATATTAATTTTTTTGTGTATAACTAAGATTTAACAATAACAGGAAGTTTTCAAGGTGCTATTATTTTTTTCCTCTTCTTAGAATGTTTGGAAAAATGAAGCTCAGACTTCAAAAGGCTTTATATTTATTACAGAGCCTACCATATGAAAGCAGCTATGCACTAACAAATGATTCTTCAGATGAAGAAGTCCCATCAAACAATCTGCTAGAATTTTCATCAAGATTCTGAAGTAGACGATCAAGAGACTGAACAAGATCCAGGGTGCAGTAGTTCATGTTCAGAAATTTATTTCCTACCCCAGGATGCAATAAATTAAGAGTGAATAGGCAATGGAAAAAAAGATGTCCAGACCGAAGTTCCCATTTTACCCATAAAAATCTGAGTTTGTGGGTACCATATTTTAACATTTGGTTGCATATATAGCATATAAAGAGTAGCGAGAAAGCATAGCTTCTTTGGAATATAGACTTGCATAACCAAAGGACTGCTTGCAAAATCCAAAGCACAGTCAAAACGGAAAGGAAGACCTAAATTTAATGGTAGTGAGCAAGTTTTCTGTGCAAACAAGAGGAGGAAAAGGAACATGTCTGTTTGTAAAGATTATTCACTTAGAAAATCGTGGATGTCATTGTCCAGCATTTGTTTCGAATCGGGGTCGTTGTGAATTTTGTGCTTTAAAAAATATTTAGTCCAAACCTCACTCAAAATGCACAAAGTGTAATGTATTTTTGTGTATTAAGGAAAAGGAAACTGTTTCTTTGAATATCAAAGACCTGTTTTTATCTGTAAAAAAAGTAAGTAAATATTAAAAATTTTATAATTTTCAAAAATAATTCTTTTTGTGCTGTAACATATTAGTATTTTCATTTTTGAGAGTTAAAACTGCGTTAAATAAGTCATACGGTCTTTTTGAATTATGAGAACATTTTAGCCCTCCGTGTACTGACGGTACTTTAAAGTACCAATTTAATTAATTAACTCCAACGGATTAATTTTTCCAAAGATGAGTGTTTTATTTATGTATATCCCTTAATTTTCGATGCAGCGACTCAAGAAAAAATATTGCACTAAAAAAATTGCAGTACATCATAATGCAGTAGATAAAGGGTTAATTTGAAAACTACCTAACACAAACTGAAATACACTCCCAATGATTTCCAAATATAGCTCTAATATCTGTACTGATAAGTATAAAGGATTTAAGTCCATATTCTTGATTTTTCATGAGACGAAAAATAAAGTTAAACTAACTAAAAACTAATCTGAAGAATCGATTAGGAAAAAGGGATTATGTTGATTTATACCCTTTACACCGTTCAGTGATTGTCAACCTTCATTTAATAAAGGGAAAAAATTGAATTAAATATTTTATACAAAGATTAATGCTAAATTTCTGACTTGAATCTTTTTTTACCAATGGATTTTCTCAAAGACTAAATGACATGGATTTAAATCCTTTATATCAATCGATAGAGATTTTTTTTCTGTGTCTGACCATGTACTTAACTCAAAATCGATATTTTTGGACTTAAATCCTTTATACTTATCAGTACAGATATATCCAAAACCTGTAAACGAACGATGAATGATTTCCATACCACAATCTACACAAAACATGCTTCTATTCATATAAAATAATCTGGTGTGTCACTCACACGACTCTCTCTTACCCTGAAATTTAATATTATAAACACAGGTTGCAGATTAAGAGGTAAGATAATGAGTACTGTTATGTAAACCTGTGTTAAACAATTCAAATTAGGCTTCGGAAGAGTTTTATATGATAATTAGTTCTGTGTGAGGGGGGCTACCGCAAACCTCAACCCCCCGTTTCATTAATGCACCTACATTTATATAGAATTTAATTCGGTTATTAAAAAAATAATTCTGTTTTTAAAAAATAATTTATTAAAATTATCATTCAAAAAAATTATCTTTTATGATAATGCAGACGATTTCCATATTAGAGAAGTTGTATAACACTAAATATATTTTTTTTAAAAATGTAAAATTTATTCTGAATATTACATTAAAAAAAAAATAAATAAATAAATAAAATGTTAAAAATGAAAAAAAATCCATAACTTTATTTTAAATTATCGCAGATCGATAGTTCAGCCATTCGTTTTAAAGGTATTGGCGAGCTATTTTGAATGATACCCATCATAAAAATTTACTCCCCTCGAGGGGGGACTTCCCCCTAGGGGGAGGCGGGGCTCCTACATACACAAAAGTTTTTTCCTAGTAGACTATCTCTATTACAAAAAATATATATTCGTTTCATTTGGTTTAGTGCAGACTATAGACGTTAAACTCTACTTACCTGAAATTTCCCCCATAGGCGTAATGTATTTAAATACTTTTGAGCGTCTTTCTACACAAACCATTTGCTTCATCTCAACAAAAAGCTTACTGTAGTATCCCTATATGATATACATTTAGAATACAGAGTTTGGAATTTGTGCTACTATTTGTTCTTGAGATATGCTGATAACACACACAGAGACAAACACACACACCATTTGCTAAAAACATGATTTTCGTATTCAGGGGACCTCAGAACATGGAAATATAACAAAAACTCACTTTCGAAAATTTGACCCTAAAACAATACTTTCTCGACCCTAAGGGGAAGAGAAAGTAAAAATATATTAATTCCATTATGTTTCGGGCAGTCAATAGATGTTACACTGTACTTACTAGAAAATTCCGCCATAGACGTAATGTATTTGAATTATCTTTAATGGCCCTGCACACGAACCATTTGCTTGATCCTAACGAAAAGTTTTGTGTGTAATCACTGTATGATATACATTTACAATACCGAATTCGGACTTCCTACTACTACTTTTTCTTGAGATATGCTGACAACAGACACACAGACCAACTACTAAAAACTTCATCTTCGTATTCACGGGAACTTAAAACAAGTAGACATAACAAAAACTCCCAATTTCGAAAATTTGACCCAAAAACAATGGTTTCTCTAACTTATATAGGTAAAAGAAAGTAAAAATTGTTAAAATTATGAGTGTTACGACTCACTCAACATTTCTCAGTGCACATTTTTACATAATAGTTACTGGTAAAGAAAATAAATGTACGAAAACAAAAGAATCTTTCAAAACTTATAAGGCATTTTTAAAAATGTTATTTCTAAATAGTTTTTAACAAATAATACGCATGTATATGCAATGTAAAATGAAACAAGACTTTTTATTAATGATAAAATCAACATAATAATGTACGTAAATGAACAAAGTTGAGCTATAAGCCATTATCCTAGCAATTAAACAAAAACCATATAAAAAAATGTTCATGCAAATTTGTTTCATTTTAATTAAATCTCAGCTTTCACATTAAAAATTCTTGACAAGAAAGTATGTTAACTATTTTGTAAAATATATTCAAATTAAATTTTTTTTTCTGTAAATATTAAAATAGTGTTATATGATATTGAGAATGTTAAAATAAGTCTGGTCAAGCTTGAAACATTTTATCTTTATTTAAATCCTTCGTCCGTTAAAACTTATTCGTTTAAATTATTTTTTATGAGAACTCAAATGAAAAATCTTTAAAGGTGAATTCGTATAACTTAAGAGCGAGAAAAACGCCTCTGATTAATCAATGAAAATGGTTTCTCTGGAATGTTCATATCTGCATTTTTCAAATCACAAGAATGGGGAAAAAAACTAATACTTTAATTCCAAAAAATTTCTTCAAAATTTATTATTTTGTCGCATAAATGCACTCAAAAGCAAATTTAAAGAAACATTTTTTTTTTTTTTTTCACTTTTCCGATTTGTAAGGAATATACCACATATATCGGTGAAACTGGCAGAACAGGTGAAATTAGATTAAAAGAACATAAACGCTCATATAAAACAGGAGATTTAAAATCGAAACTCGTAATCCATTCTCTCAGTAGTGATCATATTCCTGATTTTGACAACTTTAAAATTTTAGTCTCTAATGTAAATATATATGAATCCCGTATTTTTCTAGAGGACGCTTTTACTAAAATGCAACATTCTGCCTTGAACGAAGCTAAAACTATTCCTCCTGAATATTTAATCTTGTTATGATGTATTATGAATTTTTGTAAATGTTGTGCTTGTATGTTTGATACTGAGGAAAGATAGTGTTCTAGCCGAAACGTCTGTCGTGCATTTAAGTGTTTTTAATTAAAATGTATTTTTAAAGTTTTAAAATTTTTGTATTCATTATCTGAATTTAAATGTTACATTGGTTTTAAATGTATATAAGCTTAATATAGCTTTAATGAACATTTTAAAAAATAAAAAGAAAAATATTTATATTTTCAGAAATTAAAAAAAAATTACATCTGCATTTAAAAATAATCTAAAATTACTAAAAATGTATATATCAAAATAAATAAATAAATAATAAAATTATGCGTAGTGGAAAATGCAATTGTATATTTAGCTGTCTTTCTTTCAATGAATAACTATTTGTTGCATGCAAATCTATGGAATTTGATATTTGATTTCATTAAAATTTGAGACTGAAAAATTTGAAGACATCAAAATTCTAGACTCATTAAAATTGAGAATCCTTAAAAAAATAATGTAGTACACGTATAAATTGTTGAATAAATGACTTTGATGAACTTTTATTTTCTGGAAATTATTAAACAGCTCTGTCAAATAGTATGAATTAATTATTAACGAATCTATTAAAACAAATCTTTTTAAAACAACTTTAAAAGATTTTTCATAAAAAATAATTGAAACTTTATTTATTTATTTATTTATTTATTATTATTATTATTATTTTAAGCAAACTTTAAATTAGAGATAATGTCTTTTAAAGAAATTCACGCAGTGCAATTATTTTTATAAAATATTGTTTATCAAAACTATTTTTAACGATAAGTGCAGACAATTTTCATCTGTAAAATGTTTAACTCCGTCATAAAACTGTCCTTTATACAAATTTCTGCAGTGCAAATTATTTATAAAAATTATCGTTCATCAAAATTATTTTTAACGATGAGTGCGGACAGTTTTCATCTCAAAATAATATAAGCCTGAATATCGAAAGCGAATTCTTTGTGCTCAGTAAGAAATTATCTAAGAAAATTATTTTTTTTTCAATATATTTATATATATATAGATAGATAGATAGGTTGTTAAATATAGAAAATTTTATAACTGTATTTTATATTGTCACACATACACCGTTTTGCCGTTCGTTTCAAAGGCATTCAGGAATTTTCTTTAGAAAAATACTCCTGTTGAAAATTTGCCCCGTCGGGGGTATTTTTTCTTGTGTCAAATGAATATATCTTCAATTTCGGGAAAAAAAAATTGCGACTGGAGGCCAAATCTAGTTACATTTTCAATCTACGCAATCTGTCAATCTGGCTAATTCTAGTCATTGTGGGGATACACTTGATTTCCCTCTCATACCTGTTCAATATTTCTTTAGTTTGACGAGCCGTATAGGGACTGGCATTGTCATGCAGGAGCATGACACATTCTTTGCCCATGAGAAACAAATAACGTCCTGCAATCAACTCCAAATGTAACCACTTTTTTAAATGTCTTTCAATTTCAATCGCTTTGACGCATGAGCGAACATACCCTAATTACCAGTGTTGCCAACTTGTAGGAATTTTACATTCAATATTCATCACTAATTTTTAATGTTCAATATTTCTTTAGTTTGACGAGCCGTATAAAGACTGGCATTGTCATGCAGGAGCATGACACATTCTTTGCCCATGAGAAACAAATAACGTCCTGCAATCAACTCCAAATGTAACCACTTTTTTGAATGTCTTTCAATTTCAATCGCTTTGACGCATGAGCGAACGTACCCTAATTACCAGTATTGCCAACTTGTAGGAATTTTATATTCAATATTCATCACTAATTTATATTCAATATTTCTTTAGTTTGACGAGGCGTATAGGGACTGGCATTGTCATGCAGGAGCATGACACATTCTTTGCCCATGAGAAACAAATAACGTCCTGCAATCAACTCCAAACGTAACCACTTTTTTAAATGTCTTTCAATTTCAATCGTTTTAACGCATAAGCGAACGTACCCTAATTACCAGTGTTGCCAACTTATAGGAGTTTTATATTCAATATTCATCACTAATTTTTAATGTTCAATATTTCTTTAATTTGACGAGCCGTATAGGGACTGGCATTGTCATGCAGGAGCATGACACATTCTTTGCCCATGAGAAACAAATAACGTCCTGCAATCAACTTCAAACGTAACCACTTTTTTAAATGTCTTTCAGTTTCAATCGGTTTGACGCATAAACGAATGTACCCTAATTACCAGTGTTGCCAACTTCTAGGAGTTTTATATTCAATATTCGTCACTAATTTTTAATGTTCAATATTTCTTTAGTTTGACGAGACGTATAGGGACTGGCATTGTCATGCAGGAGCATGATGCATTCTTTGCCCATGAGAAACAAATAACGTCCTGCAATCAATTCCAAACGTAACCACTATTTTAAATGTCTTTCATTTTCAATCGCTTTGACGCATGAGCGAACGTACCCTAATTACCAGTATTGCCAACTTCTAGGAGTTTTATGTTCAATATTCATCACTAATTTTTAATTGCAACGTTTGTGTAAATAAATATCACTAATTTTTCAAAATTAGTGACACTTATTAAATAAAAATATCCCTAAGTTAGCAAAACCGATATTTACCTGCACAACTGCCGTAAGACAAATAGACCACCTAATTCCACTCTGGGGGAAATTTTTTCTCCAAATTTGTTACTTTTTAAATGCTCAAACCCTTGTAGTATTTAACCCTTTAACGTTCACTACTTAATTTATTTTAAAAATTACTAAACTAATTTTAAAAATGGCTTTTAGACATAGCTGATCAAAAATATTTAGAAAATAAAAAATTAGCTTTGTCCCTTTTCGAGAAATTTTTGGTTTGAATTATCTGTAAGTTAATCTTATTAAATTCAAATAATATTTAATTTAATAAATAAAACACTTTGTAAGTAAACATTATCGACTACAAAAGCTTGTAAAAGTTGTTTCAGGTGAAAACAATAGTTCAGCTCTTCATTAAATGAAATAAACTAGACATGAGTACTTCACCAAACCAATAATTCGCACTAGATTTAAACTAGATTCGCACTAATTCAATAAGAAACTTCAAGTGACGTATGCATTTAGCTTCCTTTGAAGCATTATTCGTTCAATTTTGGAAAAGTGCTGCGATCTACCGAACAGAAAAGGAAGAAAAGTTTAAAAACTGATTAAAACGAGGGGGAAATGTAAAAAAAAAACTGCTAGATAAGAACTGTTAAATGGTGTCAAATGTTTTGTTTTGATGCGAAACCAATGATCGTTATAGGGTTAAAAAGCTTTTAAAATGCTTTTTACAACCCCTTGTAGTAAAAAAACAAAAGCTATATTATTATTATTATTATTATTATTATTATTACAAGCGTGCTAAATTTAAAAATATCTTTTCTACAACACGACTGTTTAATACAAAACAATTAGTGAGCAGCTTTGGTAATCCATTTTTTATTTAGATGAGACGCGTTGTATGTGTTTATACATACACACACACGCATACATCTCATAGTTGTCAACATTTTAATTTACTCCTGAGCATTGCCTCACCCTTATTTCACACCACTTTATTTTTAGAATATTTTTCTCCAATACATAGTTAAGGTAATATAAGAAGAAATTACTGTTTATGAAAAAGTAGTATGAAATAAGGCGGGGCGAAAAATACTTCGGAATAAATTAAAATGTTGGCAACTCTGACATATATATATATACATATTAAACAGCAAAACTAAACCATACCCCGAGGAAATAGTCTAGATCCAAATAAAACTGCTTCTACAGACTTTAAAATACACTTCACGACAAAGGTAAGGCTTTTGTCTGAAAAATAATAAATTATTATGTCGTAGTTTTAAGTAGGATTAAATGCAAATACACTCAGTTTTTATATATCTAAACTTAAAATGCTTCTTTCTACACATTTTGAAAATCTAAATCTGAAAAATGTTTAAAGATAACTTTGTGTAATTTTCAAATGAGAAAAATGTCTCCGATTTAAGAAAACTTAATGGGAGAAAAATAAAAATGTCTGCTGTTAATCTACGTAAGTGGTTGCCTAGAGCTGTTTAAATTTGCGTATTTCAAATTATGGGATAAAGATAAATGCAAATTCCATCTATTTTTATTCATTTCATCTTTTTTACTTAAAATAAAGTTGTCAAAATATGTACTTGAATACTTTTCTTTCTCTTTCTTTACTTGCTCACACATTTTAACTTGAAAAAAAATATGGCTGATATTAAAATAATTTAAAATTACAGTAATTAAAATTGCTAGATGCATGCGAATGCTGAATAATTAATTTTACTATTAGTATTCATACTATATTGTAATTTTCATCAGAATGGCTTACATTTTAAAATTTAAAATGGTCTTTCATTTTATAGGGGGAAAAAAAAGAGGTTTCTCGAATTAAGCCTAAATATAACAATGTCTACTTAATGTCCACCGTTCATACACCGTTCATTTAGAATTTCAAGACTTTCTAACGAATTATTAAATTCAATTTAATTTTACCGTATTTCATTCCAAACCAAAGAAAATGTTATAGTTACACTTCGAAAACTGAATATATTTCAAAGCAATCCTTTTCAAAGTTCAAAGAAACTCTCTTAAATTCTGTTTACATTAAACGTATTAAAAAGAAATTCTGATGATTTTTTTTGTTCCCCATCATACTATAGGTATGGGGAACTTAGGTAATCGTGAAAATTTTTAGTTCCCCATCATTCTATAGGTATGGGGAACTTAGGTAATCGAGAAAATTTTCGACCTCGGTTTTTTTACTTTTCTACACGTTTTCAGGTATGAGGAATCCGAAAATGACAAAATTTCTATGGTGTCTGTCGGTAGGGTGTCTGTTCGTCTGTTAGTCTGTTAGTCTGTTAGTGGGTCAGTCCGTTAGTTTGTTAGTCTGTGTACACGATATCTCAAGAACAAATTGTCGCAGAGAGATCAGATCAGTTTTAAAATATTACTTTCGACACTGGCAAGAACCCTATTAATTTGCAACATTCGATTTTAAAAACTTCGTAAGTTATTAGAAATTTACGATTTTCTTAACATGGGAGAATAGGACAAAAATTCACTTAAACGTGCATTAAATGAAAACTTTTTACTGTAAAAATGTCAGACCAGTTATAAAATATCAGTTTTGATGCCGGAATGAACATCAGTAACTATAAATATGCTACTTTGAAAATTTCGCAAGTTACTGGAAATTTACGAATTTCTTAACATGACAGTATAGGGCAAAATTTCACATAAACGTCAATTTTGAGAGATATTTTCATCGTAAAGATGTCAGATTACTTTTGAAATATTATTTAGGACACTGGTATGAATATTAATGACTATGAATTTTCCAATATAAGGATTTCGTAAGTTATTGGAAATTTACGAATTTCTTAACATGTCAGAATAGAGCAAAATTTCACATAAACGTCAATCTTGAGGGATATTTTCAGCGTAAAGATGTCAAACCACTTTCGAAATATTATTTAGGATACTGGCATGAATATCATAGACTATGATTTTTCCAATTAAAAAAATTCGTAAGTTATTTGGAATTTACGATTTACTTAACATGTCAGAATAAGGCAAAATTCATCATAAACTTCCATTTTGAGGATCCTAAATACATTAGACAACTTCAAAATTAAGTTTATGATATTTGTTTGAACATGATTGAATACAAATATTCTACTAGGAAATTTTCGTAAATTATTCGTAATTTACGATTTTATCAACATAGCGAAATTGTAAATTTTTCATATAAATATGAATTTTGAGGTTTATTGCATTGGAAATAGTAGCATGAAAACTAAACAATAGAATTGACCCTGATAAAATAAATTAATAAATTAGAGTAAGATAATTATATCCAAGTGAACGGTGGATAGCCTATTAGGCGGGGATTTCATTCTGTCACTGTATCAAGCTTTGGTCAAATTCATTTCTTTTAACATGATTATAATATGTCTCGCACTAGAAATTTCTGAGAACATAAATATGATGGGGAACTGAGCAGAGTCCACCTATGCCAACTAGTTTTTACATTGAATATATTAAAAAGAAATTCTGTTCAAAGAAATTCAGTTGAAATCAGTTTACACTAAATGTAAGTAAAAAAATTCTGTTAAAAAAACAAAATGCACGTGGAGTAATATAAAAACTGGTATCACAATCTAATAATCTGGTGTGTCACTCACACGACTTTCTCTTACCCTGAAATTTACTGCTAAATGTACAGATTGGATATTAAGAGTTACTATAACGAGTACTGCTGTATAAACCTATGTTAAAACAATTCAAATCAGGCTTCGGAACAGATTTATTTGACAAATAATTCTATATGAGGGGGATACCGACGCCTCCACCCCCCATTTCATTACTGTACCTACATTTATAGAAAATTCAAATCTGTTATTAAGTTCAAAAATTTCATTTAAAATTATTCAGACAACTTTCACACGCATCATTCCTTGAAACTTATCAATCTTCAACAAACTTTTCTAGTAACAAACGTATTCTCTTCAAAATACATCATTTGGATCGTCTAAAATTATTTGTTTTTAATTTACTCTAACAGACACAGGCAAAGATCAAACTGTAAAACTTGACTTTGGTATTCAGGACGCCTCAAAACGTGTAAATATACAAGAAACTAATCGATGAATATTTAGCATAAAAAAATACATTATTTACCTTTGAGGAATTAATTTCAGTTCCTCAGCAGCTTTCTTGGACATGGTAAAATATTATATGATATAGCATATTATAGTAAAGCACTTCCATTAAATTAAAAAGAATGTTATGGTTTAAATATTGACATCTTCTGAAAATTATGTACACATCACATGGTACGGATAAATAATCCTATATTAATAACACACGGCTGAAATATACTTCCCTCAATTTTCAAGTATTGTCGCATTATAATCTAGTTCTTTTTTGTAGCCCTGTAAACGAACAGTGAATGATTTCTATACCATATTCTACAACATGTTTTTTACGCATGTAAAAAACTAGTTGGCATAGGTGGACTCTGCTCAGTTCCCCATCCTATTTATGTTCTCACAAATTTCTAGTGCGAGATATATTATAATCATGTTAAAAGAAATGAATTTGACCAAAGCTTGATACAATGACAGAATGAAATCCCCGCCTAATAGGCTATCTACCGCTAACTTCGATATATTTATCTTATTCCAATCTATTAATTTATTTTATCGGGGTCAATTCCGTTGTTTAGTTTTCGTGCTACTATTTCCAATGCAATAATCCTCAAAATTCATATTTATAAGAAAAATTTACAATTTCGCTATGTTGATAAAATCGTAAATTACGAATAATTTACGAAATTTTCCTAGTAGAATATTTGTATTCAATCATGTTCAAACAAATATCATAAACGTGATTTTGAAGTTGTCTAATGTATTTAGGATCCTCAAAATGGAAGTTTATGCTCAATTTTGCCTTATTCTGACATGTTAAGTAAATCGTAAATTCCAAATAACTTACGAATTTTTTAAATTAGAAAAATCAGAGTCTATGATATTCATGCCAGTATCCTAAATAATATTTCGAAAGTGGTCTGACATCTTTACGATGAAAATATCCCTCAAGATTGACGTTTATGTGAAATTTTCTCTATTCTGCCATGTTAAGAAATTCGTAAATTTCCAATAACTTACGAAATCTTTATATTGGAAAATTCATATTCATTAATATTCATGCCAGTGTCCTAAATAATATTTCAAAAGAAGTCTGACATCTTTACGATGAAAATATCTCTCAAAATTGACGTTTATGTGAAATTTTTCCCTATACTGCCATGTTAAGAAATTCGTAAATTTCCAATAACTTGCGAAATTTTCAAAGTAGCCTATTTATAGTTACTGATGTTCATTCCAGCATCAAAACTGATATTTTAAAACTGGTCTGACATTTTTACAGTAAAAAGTTTCCATTTAATGTACGTTTAAATGAATTTTTGTCCTATTCTCCCATGTTAAGAAATTCGTAAATTTCCAATAACTTACGAAATTTTTAGATTTGAAAATTCATAGTTATTAATATTCATGCCAGTGTCCTAAATAATATTTCAAAAGTAGTCTGACATCTTTACGATGAAAATATCGCTCAAAATTGACGTTTATGTGAAATTTTCCCCTATACTGCCATGTTAAGAAATTCGTAAATTTCCAATAACTTGCGAAAATTTCAAAGTAGCATATTTATAGTTACTGATGTTCATTCCGGCATCAAAACGGATATTTTAAAACTGGTCTGACATTTTTAGAGTAAAAAGTTTACATTTAATGCACGTTTAAGGGAATTTTTGTCCTATTCTCCCATGTTAAGAAAATCGTAAATTTCTAATAACTTACGAAGTTTTTAAAATCGAATGTTGCAAATGAATTGGGTTCTTGCCAGTGTCGAAAGTAATATTTTAAAACTGATCTGACCTCTCTGCGACAATTTGTTCTTGAGATATCGTGTACACAGACTAACAAACTAACGAACTAACGGACTAACGGACTAACGGACTAACGGACTAACAGACACCCTACAGACAGACACCATACAAATTTTGTCATTTTCGTATTCCTCACATCTGAAAACGTGTAGAAAAGTCAAAAAGCCGAGGTCGAAAATTTTCACGATTACCTAAGTTCCCCATACCTATAGTATGATGGGGAACTAATACATATTCGTTTCATTTGGTTTAGTGCAGTCTATAGATGTTAAACTGTACTTACCTGCAATTTCCCCCATAGACGCAATGTATTTTAATTCTCTTGAGTGTCCCTGTACGCGAACCATTTGCTTGATCTTAACGAAAAGCTTAGCGTAGCATCCTTATATGATACACATTTAGAATATTAAGTTTGAACTTTCTACTATAATTTGTTTTTTAGATATGTTGATAACAGACAGACACACACACACAGAGACAGACACACAGACAGACACGCACGAAGAACAACCACAAAAACATGATTTTTAGATTCAAGGGACCTCAAAATGTGTAAATATAACTAATATTCTATTTCGAAAATTTTACCCAAAAACAATACTTTCTCTACCTTATGGGTAAGAGAAAGTTAAAATCCAATGAGATTCTATGGAAAGACAGAAAAGTCATGTAGTGGAAATTATCAAGCCGTTTTGCTAATTTTACCGTCTTAAAATTAAGGAAATTTGCATATGTATGTTTTAAAGTACAACAATTTTAAGTAAATTAAAATTTCTTCAAATCTATTTAAATTAAAAAAATAAACTGAAAATTTGATTTTTAATTTTAAAATTTTTGTTATTTTTAGGCTGAATTTTATGAAAATTACACAGTAAAAACACGTTTAAAAATATCGTTTGAGCCGTATTTTGAAACACCCATTTTCGCGATCTATAACTGACTTGCATCATGTCAGTTTTCGTGTAGTAACCAAATACTGCATGCTAATGGACATCTAAAAAGTAGTTTATATAGCAAATTTGAAGAAAATCGTTAGAGCCGTTTTTGAGATACCGACTTTCTGTCCCACTGGTGATTTTTATCAAAACATAGCAAACTTATCTGTTTCCGGAAACTAACAAATACATTCAAAAGATATCTGTAATGGAATTAATATGGCAATTGAAGATATTCCGTAGAGCCGCACTTGCTCTCTCTGTTGACCTATTTATATAGAAAGCCTGTCAGTTTTCCTGAACTAATAAATTAATACATACGAAAGGACATCTAAAAGGCTGTTTATATAGCAACTTTGAAGAAAATCGTTAGTGCTGTTTTTGATATATCGACCGACAGTATCACTTCCACTTTTCCAATTTTCACCAAAACACTAGATTTGTCTTAACTTACACTTGTCCTTACACTAGATTTGTCTTAATTCTGAAGTTCTGTCGTTCTATCTGTATTCGTTTTTGGAGATATGGTAGTCACACGGTTCTCTACTCGCATACATACACACATTGATATTGACCAAGGGTCCAAAATTACTTTTTTGGATTTGAGAAAATCAAAATATGTAAATCAGGTAATAAACTGATATCCAAATTTTGGAATGCATGTAATACTTTCAATACTTGCGGTAGTCATGAAATGGAAGTAAAATTTTATTTCTGTGTGAAAATATACAAATATGTTTCTAAGTTAACGGAATTTTAAAATTGATGCAATTTCAAAAATATATTTTTTTTTTCTAAATCTTCTCAAATTCTCAATCTGAAAAAGGTTTAAGAATAACTTAGTACAAATTTCGAGAGATAAAAATGTATCCTATTTAACAATACCTAATAAGAAAAAGATAAAAATGCATACTGTTCATCTTTGTAAGTGGTTGCCCAGAGCAGTTTAAATTTGTATATTTTAAAATATTTGGAAAAGATAAATGCTATTTAAACAAACAATTTTCATTTATTTTATTTTTAACTGACTTAAAAAAAGAAGGAAGGTTCTCAATTCAAACCGTATGTTTTTTTTTTTTTTTTTTTGTTAGCTCATAACTTCTGAACGGGTGCCCCGATTTTGATACTTTTTGTTTTGTTGAAAAGGTCTTGGTCTGAAATAGGTCCCATTGTAATATCTTTACGATCTAAAGAAAATACAGGGTGCCCAAAAAATCAGTCCCAACTCTTTTAACTGCTAAACGGCTGCAGTTTTGTGATAAAAATGGTATGTAAGTATAGCAAAGTGGCCATGCAGTACAAGGTTAAACCGCTTGCAGCGCCGCCTGGTGGAAAATAGCGGAGTTAATGTTCCTATCTCAAAAATGGTTCTAGAGAAAAAAGTGTATTACAAAGTTGAAGAGTATCATAGATTTAGTACAAAAAGATAGCTTAGACATTCATGCTAGCGTTCCTATCTCAGAAACAGTTCAAGACGGGGGGGAAAAGTGAATTATAAAATTGCAGAGTATCATCGATTTAGTACGAAAAGATAGTTTAGACACTGATGTTAAAAATACAAAATTAAAAAAAACGTGCATTTGTTTGTTCGGAATTTCTTACACTATGCACACTTGAGCTACATTGCACACGTTGTAGCGTAGCTGGTGAGACATACGCTATATAGTTCAAAATACGGTTAGGTGATACTTTTCGTTTTGTTGTAAAGATCTTGGTCTGAAGTAGGTCCCATTGTAATATCTTTACAATCTAAAGAAAATAAAGCGCCATCTGGTGAAAAACAGCTGAATTAGCGCTCCTATCTCAAAAACGGTTCAAGATGGGAGAAAAATTAATTACGAAGTTGTAGAGCATCATCGAATTACTACGAAAAGACAGTTTTTAGACATTATTGCTAAAAATAGAACGCTTAAAACGTGCAGTTGTTTGTTCGCAATTTCCTACACTGTGCACACTTGAACTACGTTGCACACTTTGCAGCGTAGCGGATGACACGTATACTCTGTGGTTCGAAGTACTGTTACTATACGCGGTCACATCGATTAGCGCAAAACCGTTTTCGACAAACTTCAAAAAGGAGGGTGTTCTTAATTCGAGCTATGTGTTCTTGGTAGTGTTTGTAAGCTTATAACTTCGTAAGAGATGCTCTAATTAACCGACTTCAAAAAGGAGGAGGTTCTCAATTCAAAGCGTATGCTTTTTTGTTTTTGTTTTTGTTTGTTAGCTCATAACCTCTAAACGGATGATCCGATTTTGATACTTTTTATTTTATTGTAAAGGTCTTGGTCTGAAATAGGTCCCATTGTAATACCTTTACGATCAAAAGAAAATACAGGGTGCCCAAAAAGTCAGTCCCGACTCTTTTAACTGCTGAACAGCAGCAGCTATAATAAAAGTGGTATGTAGGTATAGTAAAGTGGATATTTGCTACGCGATTCAACCACCTAGAGCGCCATCTGGTGGAAAACGGTGGAATTAGCATTTCTTTCTCGGAAACGGTTCAAGACAGGGGAAAAATGTGAATTATAAGATTGCAGAGCATCATCGATTCAGTACGAAACGATAGTTTAGACATTAATGCTAAAAACAGAACGCTTAAAACGTGCATTTGTTTGTTCACAATTTCCTACTTTGTGCACACTTGAACGACATTGCATATGTTGTAGCGTAGCGGGTGACATTTATGCTATGTAAAATTCAAAGTGTTATTGTAAGCGGTCACATCGATTACGCATAGACGTTTTAAACTGACTTCATAAAGGAAGAGGTTCTCAATACAAACAATGTTTCTCATTAACAGGGATTAACAGTGAGGAGGGGCCACTTACCACTCCAGGAGTGGTGTCGAGCGATTCAAGCTATACTAGTCCCCTCCTCCGGAACGTTTATTTAAAAACTAAAAAAAAAAAAAAAAAAAAAAATACAAAGGCCGCTAGAGACAGGTCTCCCACGCGACAAGGAGCGGCGGTGAAGAAGTCATATTTCAATTTATTACTGGGTGCAGAATGTACACTATGATGAAGTATAGTAGGCGCCGAGCTTAAACTCATCACGACAAGAAGCACCAATGCAGAGCAGAGATTGGTTAAGACAGTGCCTGGCATAACCCTTCGCGACACGCTTAGTCAGGATGAATTGCAGGCAAAGATTTACTGAGATTGCTTATGGTAAAATTGTGATACTTGCATTGAGCCAGTAGTAACTGAAAACCAGTAGAGGAGTAGAAAAAAAATTGAAAAGAAACATAAGCAGTGTTTAAGTGACTTAGTCTATTAAGTTTGAAATTTCCATAAGAAGAGAAAAAATTATGTTTGTTGTTGTTGTTGAAATTTGTTAGCTTATAACTTCGTAAGGGATGATTTAATTTTAATACTCTTTTTGTTGTCGTAATGATCTCGGCCTGAAATAAGTTTCATTATGATTTCATTAAAATGAAACAAGATATAAACAAATATAAACAAATTAAACAATATATAAACAAATCATAGGATACTCACAAAAGTCTGTTCTCACTCTAACTGCTGAACGCATGCAGCTACACCGGTAAAAGCAGTATGTAAGTATCGATGTTGAAACTTCTGTCCGTCAGCTGCAGTGCATATTTTGCTCTTTGTTTGAACTTTACGCTGCGCATTTTCTAGCGCAGCGGGTGACACGTATTCACTATAAAGTTCAATATATATGCCTAACAGAATTTTTGGTTACGAATACAGCGTATCCATTCTTTACATTTTTACGGACTTTAAAATTTAACGTATATTCATTCAATAGATAGTTTTTTGCTCATATCCGATAAAGGCAAGAAAAGTGACACAACTTAAAAATGCAGCATTTAAGAAAAATCAGCGTAAATATAACTTGACTAGAATAACACTGGCACAACTGTCTCTCGAGTGGATAACTTTCTATATGGAGATGTAACTTTTTTGTTCACATTGGGTGCATTTCATGTATTTTTCAGTGACATAAACCATTTTTTGAGTTATGTCACTTTTCTTGAAAGTTGTGATTTGTGAAACTGCCGTCGAACGTCTTCTGATGTACTGCTATATGAATAAATTTTCACTGAAAAGAGAAAAATAAAAATTTTTTGTAAAAAAATATAACCGACTCCAAAAAGCAACTAATATTCATACAACTAAAAAAATAAATAAATAAATAAAAAATTGGTATGAAATGAAACTGTAAATTGCGCCTAAAAGTATAAAATAATACAACCTATAACTCTACAATTAATCATAACTTTTGAAGTCGGCGCAAAATTAAATAAAAATTTATACCTTTATTCAATGCAAAAATCAAATCCTATTCAAAATACACATCTCACATTGTCACCTGTAAAACGCAGCCGAAAACTACTTTGATTCAAGAAAACAAATAAGAATTCGTAAGCAGTAAAAGTTGGAGAAGATGCTGGTATCTGAAGACCTTGGTGAAAGAAAAACCGCAAAATTATCTGGCAAACATATTTAATTTATTTGGGATATCATGATTATTTTGATAAGGTATATTAAGAGAGTAATCAAGATTATGAAACAATACTTCGTTCAATATATATTATAAAAATATACATCTTGCGTGTATATTTTTGCATTACGTTTTGATCGCCAAATCCAAAAGCCACCAAAGATGATTGTTATCAAAGTTATACCAAATTTGCAAAGGAAACTCTAACTTCGTAGAAACATAAATACCGCATTGTGAAGAATGTTCCCTGTTCTATGTAGATGCTACTAATGGACCAATTGTATACAGTGATAAAATAATAAAGGAAACATGAAAATGGATCATTCGAGACAACAGCATTTATTGCTACCGATCTAAAAACAAACCTTTAAAAACTAATTAAATTTTATTTAATTTTGCGCCGACTTCAAAAGTTATGATTAATTGTAGTGTTATAGGTTGTTTGGCGAAAGAAATTATTTTATACTTTTAGGCGAAATTTACAGTTTCATTTCATACCAATTTTTTTTTTTTTTTTTTAGTTGTTTGAATATTAGTTGCTTTTTGGGGTCGGTTCTATTTTTTTACAAAGAGACTTTATTTTGTTTAAAGTAATGTTGCCAAAATATGTACTTGCATACATTTTCTTTTCTTTTCCTTTGATATTGTTTTTAATTTAGAAAATCCCAGTTGATAAGATTATATTTATTAAAGCATAGCCTCCTTAACTAGATGCCTGTCGCGTGGCTCATAAACTTAGCAACAGTTGAAGCGGTAGACAGCGCCACCTGGTACAGATTGCGTGACTTTTTTATTCAACTGTCACCAATAATTTTAAGAAGTGATATATGCTATGTATAATCGACGTTTCTTCGATTCTATTTGCCTTTTATGTATATCATATCCCACTTTTAAAATTTTTTGGTGGCTGTTGAATAAAAAAGTTGCGCAATCTGTACCAGGTGGCGCTGTCTACCGCTTCAACTGTTGCCACGCTTCCGAACCACGCGACAGGCATCTAGTTTAGGAGGCTATGATTAAAGGTACTAGATGATACGAAAAGTGTATGATCATTTAAGTTTATTACTTCCCATACCACATACTTTCCAAATAGTAAAATATACACTGGCGCTCAAAATCAAACCAACAACTTGTTTTCTCGTTTTTTTTTTTTTTTTTTTTTTTTTTTTCACGTATTTTTAATACAAATGAACATGCGAGCAGGAAATTTGGATGACATGTACATTACCGAATTAATCGTTTTCTTATATAACTTTAACAATAAAAAAAATGTAAACCAATATTAATGCAATTTTTCTTAAAAGTTAGCTGTGAAAAAAATGAAACGAAAACGAAATGAAAAATGTTGCTGAGAATGCGTTACAGATGAATTAAGATACATTAGGTTCTCCGGAAAATGCATGCCGATTTTGGAGGAAAATTGAAACTCAACACATTTAAATGCCCGTGGATAGTGGATTTTGATATTTTTAGCATTTCTGCTAATTCCCGTGTCGTATAGTGTGGGTTATTTTTTATCAGTGTTTTAATCTGATCTTCATCTGTGGGGGAGGGCCTACCCGGGAGTTTTTGACTTATAGGTTGAAATCAACAGTTTTAAACCTAGCAAACCACTTTCGTACAGTCGGTAACAAAAGTGTATGAGCACTAGCAAAAATTTCTATGTAAAAAAAGTAAACTTCATATACGGTTTTGTTAAATAATCCTTATCGAATCATGTTCTTACACTGACTGAGAACAGGATTCGACAAAGATTTGTTTAACAAAACCGTATGAAGTGTACTTTTTTACATAGGAATTCTTGCTAGTTTCGGTCACTTTTGTTACCGACTGTATAGTTATTTCAGATGCAGCATCTTCACTATAAACAGCGCATAGTATTTCGTTTGCCGCTATTGTGGCACTTTTGCCTTTCCGGTAAAAGAAATAGATTAAATGCCTCTAATGCACTTTGTTTGCTTCCATATTGAAAGGCGTATAAATCTGACAACAATAAACGTATCGTAACAATTTTTTTTTCTAAATATGCCTGAAGTACCAACTTTTAGAATATGGACGAATGTCATTTGTATTCAATCATTCTGATATAGACCTGTCCTTATACCACCTAACGAAAATCGGCACGATCTTCCGGGCCGACTTAATACTTGCCTCCAAATGTTAAACTGAAAGTATATTTTTCTTCCTGCATTCACTTTTCTTTTTCTTCTATAATTGATATTTTTTAAATATATTATATAATTACAAATTTGAACTTATAAACATTACCAGAAAAATGAAAATTTCATAAAAAAATTTATAACGAATATCTCATTTAATTTTCACATGTGTATGTATTAGTGAGACGGAAAAGTAATGTTTTTTTACAATAAGTTCAAACATATAATTCTTTAACAAGTATTTATATTTTAAATCTATTATTTAATCACCCTCGTTATCAACAATCTTTTGGCATCTAGTGTGCAAGTTTAAAGCGACGGATCAATAGAAATCAAATGGAATGGTTTTTGAGCAAAATCTCTGGAGATCACTATGCTATTGCCTAGTACTGTCAGGTTCGGTTCACACAAATGCCGGATCGTAGAATCGTTGAAAAATAAAGTAGAAGTCTTTACCTCAAAATAAACAGGATACATATCATTTTGGTACTGTGATTTATTAATGCAGCAATATAATAATAAGGTTTCAGTCACAAATAACTTTACATTTCATTCTTCTATTAGTAAGGAGATACTAATATCCTATCCCCGTCAACTAGACAGAGAGGGAGGAGGAGACCGAAAATTAACGTCTACTTAGGACTTGATCAAAAGCGAAAAGATACACTAAATCTGCTAGCCACAGATAGCTTAAAATCACAACCCCCGAGATTGGCATCGTTGAAATGCAGCCAAAAGAATGCCAAACTGTTTCTTTGTTCTTCTATGGTATTCATACTAAATTTTGACTATAAAAAGTTCGTTACAAATATTAAATCGATTTGACATTGAGAAGCCATGCCAAATGACCTTCAACTCTAAATGAACAAAGACGGCGACGCTTAGACTATCAAACAACCCTATAAATCTATTTTTAGAATTATAATGACCCTCTTGAAATAATAATAGGTTTTTAACATAAACATACAAGGGTAATAAACATGAAATCAAATGATTATTTTATTTTATTAATAGCTGTATATAGTAGAAATATGTTGATAACGGCTTTTTAAATTACCCTCTGAAAATAAATAATTATGGCTAAATTGATTTAATCCATCCGGGGAAAATGTATAAACATACTATTTTTCAAAAACCCTGATATAAAAATTGCTTATTTTATTCGTAGATCAATGTGTTTGTAACGATAGAAGAACAAAGAAATGAAAATTTTGATTTAAAAATAAAACGGGAAATTCTCTATAATTAATTAATTGAGTTAGATAAATTTAAAAAGATTTATTTTAAATAATCTATATTAATCCCTCCTTTTTGTTATATATTAAATTTGGATAAATAAATAAGCTTTTAAAGGACATATGTGTGAGAACACTCACACATATATCTCCCAATAATATATGCTATTGCCTAGCACTGTCAGGTTCGGTTCACACAAATGCCGGATCGTAAAATCGTTGAAAAATAAAGTAGAAGTCTTTACCTCAAAATAATCAGGATGCATATCATTTTGGTACTGTGATTTATTAATGCAGCAATATAATAATAAGGTTTCAGTCACAAATAACTTTACATTTCATTCATCTATTAGTAAGGAGAAACTAATATTCTATCCCCGTCAACTAGACAGAGAGGGAGGAGGAGACCAAAAATTAACGTCTACTTAGGACTTGATCAAAAGCAAAAAAGATCCACTAAATCTACTAGCCACAGATAGCTTAAAATCGCAACCCCCGAGATTGGCATCGTTGAAATGCAGCCAAAAGAATGCCAAACTGTTTCTTTGTTCTTCTAAGATATTCATACTAAATTTTGAATATAAAAAGTTCGTTACAAATATTAAATCGATTTGACATTGAGAAGCCATGCCAAATGACCTTCAACTCTCAATGAACAAAGACGGCGACGCTTAGACTATCAAACAACCCTATAAATCTATTTTTAGAATAATAATGACCCTCTTGAAATAATAATTGGTTTTTAACATAAACCCTATAAATCTATTTTTAGAATTATAATGACCCTCTTGAAATAATAATTGGTTTTTAACATAAACATACAATGGTAATAAACATGAAATCAAATGATTATTTTATTTTATTAATAGCTGTATATAGTAGAAATATGTTGATAACGGCTTTTTAAATTACCCTCTGAAAATAAATAATTATGGCTAAATTGATTTAATCCATCCGGGGAAAATGTATAAACATACTATTTTTCTAAAACCCTGATATAAAAATTGCTTATTTTATTCGTAGATCAATGTGTTTGTAACGATAGAAGAACAAAGAAATGAAAATTTTGATTTAAAAATAAAACGGGAAATTCTCTATAATTAATTAATTGAGTTAGATAAATTTAAAAAGATTTATTTTATATAATCTATATTAATCCCTCCTTTTTGTTATATATTAAATTTGGATAAATAAATAAGCTTTTAAAGGACATATGTGTGAGAACACTCACACAATTACATTTTAGACATCATCCAAATATTTGAATTTTTTCTGCCATTTCGAAAATGTTGCAGCGGTGGAAATGAACGGAAATCCGATGGCTCAGTATCGGACGAGTATGGTAGGTGAGGCAATAGCTCCCATCCCCCAATTCATTTTTTTTTTTTTTTTTTTTTAATTAACACGCTTTTATTAGCTTCACCTGTATGTATGTATGTATGTTTGTATGTATGTTTGTATGTTTGTAACCGCTCTGGGAGCAAACAAAAAATCTATATTGTAAAAAAAGACTTTGAACTCCGTGGCGTTGAGATATAGCTCCGCGCTATGAACCTAAAGGTCTAGCGTTCGATCCCAGTCAAGGAAGATTTTTTAAAAATGGTTTTTGTTTAATTCTAAATTATTTTAATTAAAGATTTAAATGTATGTAAATATTATGGTGTGTCACTCACACGATTTTCTCTTATCCTGCATTTTAATACTAACAAGGAGAGGTCACGACATGGAAAATTCAGATCGGGACGAAATTGCGCAGGATTGTAGTATACTATGAGGGTAACAACATATTAAAGCAGTAGGACCCACTATCCACAAAATTTCGAGAAAAAAGCATTTAAAGTTTCAGTAATCTTTAAATACAAGTTATTTCGCAAGTGAGTACGCGCCTCAGTGGCGTGATCCTAGAGCGCGAGTCTCCCACCCAGATGACTTGGGTTCGAGGCTACCTGCGGGACCATTTTTTTTTTTTTTTTTTTTTTTTTTTTCTTCTTTAAATTTTTATGTAATCTTAACTTTTTATTTATTTTACAATTCAATTCAAAATTTGAAAATTTTAATAAAAAATTATTTAATTTTTTTGAGTATAAAATAACTTTTCCTATTTTTAATATTTATAACTTAAAAATACAATAAATTTATATAACTTAAAAAATAAATTTTAGATTTATTTTAACTTTAAAATAAAACTAAAGAAACTGTTTTTAATTATTTATCTAAATAATTTATTTCATTTTAGGTATATTTCATTTTATTTTTTAAATTACAAAAAAAAAAAAAAATACAGAGAAATGATGACTTTAATTGCATATATAATTACTATCCAAAACCAAATAAAATAATTACTTCTCCAATCAATAGTTTCTCAAAAATTATAGTATAGGATTGTGATGCTATTAAATTATTACGGGTAAAGAAATGTTATCTTTAAATGTAGATTTTAAATGTTAATGAACATCGTTTCTTTTTCGAAAAAGACTTCTTCTTCTTTTTTTTTTTTTTTTTTTTTTTTAATCCTTCTGTGCACAAAATAAAATGCCACCTGCCCTTTATTATTAACAAGCTAGAAGTGTTTACGTAATTTATACACATTCAAACCAAATCAGGAAGCTCATACCAAGATTTAAGTACACCTGCTAACTATTTTACACTTTGTTTACAGCTTGCTTATTTTTTAATCATTTAAATATTTGTCTGTTTTTCTTTATGTTTCTTATTTAGGGTTTTGTAAAACAAACTTTATTTTTTAAGTTATAGAAATTTATTGCATTTTTAAGTTATAAATATTAAAAATAGAAAAAGATATTTTATACACAAGAAAATTAAATAATTTTTTATTAAAATTTTCAAATTTTGAATTGAATTGTAAAATAAAGTAAAATAAATAAAAAGTTAAGATTACATAAAAAGTTAAAGAAGAAAAAAAAAAAAAAAAAAAAGTTGTCCCGCAGGTAGCCTCGAACTCAAGTCACCTGTGTGGGAGACTCACGCTCTAGGATCACGCCACTCAAGCGCTTATTCGCTTGCGAAATAACTTGTATTTAAAGATTACTGAAACTTTAAATGCTTTTTTCTCGAAATTTTGTGGATAGTGGGTCCTACTGCTTTAATATGTTGTTACCCTCATAGTATACTACAATCCTGCGCAATTTCGTCCCGATCTGAATTTTCCATGTCGTGACCTCTCCTTGTAAGATAGATATTTTGAGCTTTTCAGTTCACATTTCTATAAAAACGTGTTCTTTAATTTTTTAAAACTATAATATTTTTTTTTTTCGATTGGTCAGTCTTACACAGTGCAGGCTTGAATTATCGTTTTGCAGAGTAACGCCTATTCTGTTGACATAATTTTGCACTTTTCAAATACAGATTGCACTGTAAAAAATAGGTTCTTAAAAATAAGTATATATTGTCTCAAAATAGCTCCGAAACAATATACGTGACATATTGTCGAACACTTTTGTAAGGTCCTGTACATTAATTAGGAAGCCTAACAGCACATATTTTCTGCAGAAAACATAAGTTTAATACGTTGAGCGCCCCGCGAATTCTTAAGGAAATCTCCGTCAGGCCACGCGCGTTATGTTTACCGTATTTCAATAAAATCCATTAAAATCCCTTAATGATATAATCTTATAATAAATAAAAATTAAATAAATTTTAAATAAATTTTCAGTAATTATTTAAAACAATGCAATTTCTTTAGTTTTATATCATATTTTACACTGTCAGTCACCGGTGGTTAACGCGGCTTTATATCATATTTGACACAGTCAGCCACTGATGGTTGACGCGCCCTAAACGGAACGTTCAGTGTCAGCCACCGATGGCTGACATGTCACTCAACGTGTTAAGCATCTCAGTAATGTACGCTAATTTCATTTTGTTGATTGCAAAGTAATGATGTTAAAATAATGCGTTTAAACAAAATTCACCCCATATGTCGTAATGATAAGAATTTTGGTGCGTCCCTGTACACAATCCATAAACAATATAGGCATAAAAAATTATACATCTATTTCTATACAGAACCTGAACGTGTGTGCCAATTTGCTAACCAATCGGAGGATATTTTCAGCCGCTATTGTGGTACATACAAATTCTGCCCATAGGCCGTAATGACAAGAAAAAATGTGGTGTGTCCCTGTGCATGAACTACAAATGAAAGACACATCCAAAACTATACAGCTAATTTAGTGTGGCTCATAAACATGTGTACCAAATTACAAGTCAATAGCGTGATTTTTGCAGCCTCTATCACGAGACAGACAGACACACAGACGAAACCCAAAATCTTTTTGAGTCTCCACTGACGTTTCCGCAATTAACAGATCTGAAATCATACAAACTCATTTTATTGTATTAGACTGGAAGCTATGAAGAATTTTTCGACGTTTTCTACACCCAAACCTGAACCCAAGCCACCTCTTTGATGCATTTCACTTAACTAATTTTCATGCATTTCTTAACTAGTGTCAATTGATATTTATCTTTGTCCTTGTTTAATTTAATTTTATTGTTTTTTTTTTTTTTTTCCACAGTTATGATTTTGCAGTTTTATCCCTCTCTCACACACACTCTATTTCTTTCCGTGCTTTTTCTGATTTTGTTTAACATTTTTCTCTATTTCATCTCTCCCCATCCCCACCCCACCCCCCACCTCAGAGTTAAAACAATCATGTTCTCAATCGTCTTTAATCCTGAATAACTAAATTTAAATCAGTGTTATTCTGTTTCTTTCATTCGATTCATAGACTATGAATTAAAAACAAGCACATTCTGATATTTACTTTACTTTTTTCGAACAAATTAGTGTATCTTAAGGGAAGAACTATATAACATTTTATCTGCAAAATAGAAAGATTGTGAAATGTTTGCACTCTTTTGCAAAAAAAAAAAAAAAAAAAAAAAAACAGTGAGCGTAACGGTAATATCACGAATTCACGAAACTGACAGGGGTGGATAGCCTATTAGACGAATAGATAACTTGTGTTAATACCACCACCACGACACCCTCATCTTTTTTTTATTCAAATGCGACGACAATTTTAAGTGAACTTTAAAATGTATGCCATTTAAAATACTTCTTTCAAAATTTTCTCAAATTCTTAATCTGAAAAATGTTTAAGGATAACTTTGTGTAATTTTGAAACGAAAAAAATTTCCCTGATTTAGAAATGCGTAATATGCGCGAAGGAAAAAAAAAAATGGCTAGCTAATCTGTGTAAAAGGTTGCCTAGAGAAGTTTAAATCTAAAAATTTTAAAATGTGAGGGAAAGATAAATGTTAATTCAGATAGTTTTTATACGATTAATTTTTTTGTTTTCACGATAAAGGTTCCAAAATATGCCTTCAAAGAATTCTCTCTTTTTTTTTTTTTTTCCTCCTTGTCTTTAAGATTTGTAAATCTCATTTAATATCATAAAAAAACTAATCTCTTATTAAATTTTAAAATGCATGAAATTGTTAAACCATAGCCGGCTATGGTTAAACAGTTATCGTTAATATTATGACCGATAATAACTGTCTTTGGTATTATGACCTTTCATTACAGTCTTTAACATCATGACCTACCTTTACAGTATTTAACCCGTTAGTAGTCGCTATAGACAGCGCCACCTATTACAAATTGTACACTTTTTATTTAACTGACACCAATAATTTTAAGAAGTGATGTGATCTACTTTTCTTCGATTTTATGCGTGTTTTATGTATATCAAATACCACTTCTAAAAATTTTTGGTGGCTATTGAATAAAAAAATCTGCCAACACTGAAGGTTGGGCGACAAATCGATCAACTAGCGACTACTAACGGGTTAATATCATGACTTATACGATATTTCTATAAGAATTCTATAAGAATGATTCACCCAGTAATGATTTTTCATTTATTATAAGAAATCTGTGATATAATCGAAAGGGGAGGGGAAAGAACAGAGTTCCCTTCAATTTCTATATTTGATCTCACGCATTCGCCTGCTTTATTCTCGTTATTTTTATTTATTTATTTATTTATTTATTTATTTTTTTTTTTTTTTTTTTTTTTTTTCAAGGGCATCGCTAGAGACACAATGGACGAGAAACGTACACCTTCTATATGGGCTTCTAAATGTTAGGTTTTAAAACGAACAAACTCTGCAAAAAAGGTACAATTTATTAAAATACCTTAACAATATGATCCATTTAGGAAATAGAACATAGTATTTATATTTCTTTTATGGAAACACACAAGAGATTCCAAATGCATTACGGCCTACGGTATTTTCAATTGTGTTGTACTATTTCACACAGATCTAAATTGATATATTTAACTGAAATGTAAGTACCTTAAGTATATCTTAAAAGCTCTTTTCATGAGTTTCCCTGCTGTATGAAATTTTATTGCACTACGTGTGTAAAGTCTATATTTTTGATACATAAAAATAACAAAAATATTCTTAATGTTGGAAGTGGTTTATTAAGTTACGCGGTGTGCAAGTTTTTCGTTAACTGGAATAATTTTATAATCTGAAAGTAAAGAGAATTTAATTTAAACTTTTTAAATTTTAAATTTACTTAATTTAATTTAAATTAAATTGTTAAATAATTCTGCAAATTATGCAAAAAACGAAAGGTTGCAAAATATTATTATTTTTTCAACGTAGACTTCACTTGTAAAACCGAACGTCCCTATATATAATAGGTGAACACTGAAATATATTAACAAACATATTCAATATTACAAATTGTCGCTGGAAAAATCCAATTGAAAGCCGGAATCTATATATTAAAATCAAGCTTCTTAAAGTAATTTCCGATGTTTGTTTAGTAAATGCAACTTATAGCTCATTAATCCTATTCACTTTTAAATTTTCTGTCCACTATCAGTGCAAGTTTCAGATTACTACTTTACGTAGTTTCTTTTTCACTTTACTAGTGCCTATTTTAATTTACCAGAAGAAAAATTGCGCTCAAAATTTTTGTTCTGAAACAATTATTACGTGTTTTGAAATTTGTGGTGTTTTTCTCCTTCATACATTTTTCAACTGCGATTTTGAAGTGCATTTTACTGCAAGTTGTTAAAAAGCAATTTTGCACAATTTCTGTCTTAACACTTTCGCGACTGCTGACGTAGATTTACGTCATTTGAAAACCTTTAACTCCACCAATGGGTGTTTCTTTCGTAATCTGTATGTCATTTATTTCTTAAAAATATACCCAATATTCATATTTGTATTATCAATATACTATGGATATAAATGCTTTGATTAGAAAGAGTGGGAAGAATAACGCCCACTGGTGGACCGTTCCGTGAAAACGACAAAAACATGCAGTCGCGAACGTGTTAATGACTTGCTTAACAATAGCTGCCAATATTTTAATTTATTCCGGAGTACTTTTTAGCTCCGCCTTTAATCCACACCACTTTTTTTTAAGAATAAATTTTTCTTATTTTATCATAGTTATATATTGGAGAAAAATATTCTAAAAATAAAGTGGTGCGAAATACAGGCGGAGCTAAAAATACTCGGGAATAAATTAAAATATTCGCAGCTATGGCTTAACTAAAAAAAAATATACCTTTGGAAAATTTTATTTGCAAAGCAGTAACACTCAGACAATGGCTTAAAAATATACTCAAGTTTAACTGTTTATGGCAGTTTTTTCTCATAAACACTTGATATATGCAGTAAAATGTATCTGCAAAAAGTGTGTACTCCTATATGTATCATTTTAAATTCTAAACCACTCAATCTTAGGTCAGATTTTTATTTTTATTTTTTTATTTTTTTATATTTATATTTACATTTATATTATTTTTTTTTTAACAATAAATTTTTATTTTGGGTGAGAACCTAGTATTAAAACCTTATACAAACTAAACTCTTTTAACTTAGACATGTTCAAAAACAAACATTGTCACGCTGTTAACACTTTCGAGACAGCTGATGTAGATTCACGAAATCTGAAAATCTGTAACTCCACCAGTGGGCGTTTCTTTTGCAATTAATATGTTATTTGTTTCTTAAAAATATACACTATATTCATATTTGTACGATCAATATACTATGGATGCAAATAATTTGATGAGAGAGAGTATGATTATAATATATATTCATTTGGAAATATAAATGTGAATGTAGAAAATTTTGCTCTGAAAAATTGTAACTTGGGAAAATAACGCCTACAGGTGGGCCTTGCTGTCAAAAAGACAAAAACATGCGGTCGCGATAGTGATAATTTAGAATATCTCAAATGTTCAAACAAAGCAATATAAATATACATTTTATGTTTCACTGCACCGAACCTCAATGCAAATAAATACTTACGTTTATATAATCTATACACAATCAAAAAGTAACAGTAAATTGCAAAAGTATCTTGCAAATCGAAATATACACTAAAAACACTTTGCTAAAGCATAGCCTCCTAAACTAGATGCCTGTTACGTGGGTCGGAATCTTGGCAACAGTTCAAGCGGTAGACATTGCCACCTAGTACAGATTGCGCAAATTTCTTTTTTCAACAGCCACAAAAAAATTTTTAAAGTGGGATTTGACATACATAAAAGGCGAATAGAGTCGAGGAAACGTCAATTATATACGTCATACATTATTTCTTACTGATTGCGCACTTTTTTATTCAAATTTCACCAATAATTTTAAGAAGTGATATACGATATATAAAATCGACGTTTCTTCGATTCTGTTTGCCTTTTATGTATATCAAATCCCATTTTTAAAAAATTTTGCAGGCTGTTGAATAATAAAGTCACGCAATCTGTACCAGGTGGCACTTTCTGCCGTTAACTTTCCAAGCCACGCGGAAGGCATCTAGTTTAGGAAGCTATGATCAAACATCACTTTTCAAAATTATTGGTGACTATTAAATAAAGTCTCGCAATCTAGCAACACTGCACTCCAGAGTTATTATTATTACAGAATATAAAGGAAATTGGGGAACGATGGAGACCATCGTTAATTGATGAATTCAGGATAAATGAGCAAATCTACTAAATATTCGATCATAAACCATACAAAATATGATAGAGGAATGACAATTACAAATACAAGAGGAGTCGGCATACAGCGTATCAGCATGCAGGATACATGAAATTAATTGTTGTCTACTCAATGTTGCTGCTACAGGAACCATATTGAGTCAACCAAAACATCTGCTATTACTGTGTTACAGGGATTGAACACGGGCGCAGAACTCATACCGGTATCTGTTAAAGAAATTTATGTACTTATAATATCGTTGATTTAAAAGTAGAAAATTTTGTTTCATTGATAGTAGTATGAATTCTGCGCCCGTGTTCCATCCCTGGTGTTACTTTATTTATTTGACTTCTTTGAGACCTATAATTACAATTACTTTCGTCTCAAATTTTCCATATCAGATAATTTTCCAATAGCAATGCAGAATTTCTCATACAACTGTGTTACTTAATGGTTTCTGTAGTTACAATTTTGGTTTCATGTTTTTCCGAACACGTCATCTCCTCTTATATACTTCCTAGGAGGACAATATTAAACTTGCTGATTTTCCTTTTTTTTTTTCCCCTAATGCGCGATGTGGATAATCCTTAAATAAAGTTACCACTCTTTTAAACGATATATCTCTGACAATTTTTATTTAAATCATATTGTTTATTATGGGATCTATTTTAGCACTTTGCTCGTCCTATTTAATTTATTCCTTTGATCAGTGTTGTCAAATTTAGGAACATTTTTTATGCAATATCCATCACTAAATTTTAACTGTAACAGTTGCCTAACTGTAGCTAATTCGTGTATTATATATATATTAAATATCACTCCTCACAATTCTTGGTGGTAGTGGAATTAAAGTCCCTAAATTTGGCATCACTGTTTATCAGGAAACCGTCCCATAGTGTAATCATTAAAAAAAATCCAAACAAGCATTAATCGAAAGAGCAAAAATAAATATGTTTTTTGACGCCCTCATCAGCTCGTTTTCGAGTTATAAATTCTTAAAGTTCGCTAATAATCGGTGCAACCATGCCTGAATCGGTAACACCACGCCTTACTGAAATAATGAATAAAATCCAAAGCAAGCAGAAATCGAAAGAGCATAGTCAAATGTGTTCTTTGATAGAACACATTTGCCCATTTCAGCTTTGAGATATATTTAATCGAGATATAATGTCTAAAAATCCGCTAAAATAGAATCTAAAAATTGATAAACGTCATGGTTCTGGCAGATTTTCATGGGACTCCTCCCACTTCTTTCACATTACTATATTTTTACCCAAACTTAAATATAGATTTCTCGAGAACGAGCTTACAAGGGCTAACAGTTTATGCGTCAAAAATTACGTTATATTATGCCCTCTCAAATGAACAAAATTTAATTGATTTCTATTATTACACCATTGGGATGGTTACCTGGTTAGAGTGGCTTAGAACATTAAGAGCGTTGAGATGTTTAGAGGCTAAGGGTTACAAAAATAATATTTTCCCGAAAAACCTAACACAATCAATTTTATTGTGAGTATAACATTTATTTTTAAACAAGTTTCAGTGTAATTTTACAATGCTAAATTTATTTTTAAAGGAAATATGAGTAAAAATTTAAAATAATTCTTATGGACCATTGTTCGATTTTTGTTGTATGAAACGTTTAGATAAATAATTTCGCATTTAATTCGAAGATAAAAGTAAAATTTTGAGACGAAAGTAAATTGTTATGTTTATAAACTTATTTCTATTTATAGAATAAAGTTTAAAAAAAAAAAAAAAAAAAAAACATTTTATATTACCAGTTTTATACAAAGGAAATTATGAATACCACTAATTTTGTAAATATAAGTTTAGACTCCTGTAATAAATCATATCCGTTAACACTTTCGCGACCGCTGACGTATATTCACGTCATTTGAAAATCTGTAACTCCTCCAGTAGGAGTTTCTTTCGAAATTTGTATGATACATATTTCTTAAGTATGTACCCAGTACTCATATTTTTCAATAAAATATGCTATGGATACGAATATATTGATTACAAAGAATATAATTATATCATATTTGTAATATAGATGTGAGTACATAAAATTTTGTTCAGTAATATTTTATCTTGGGAGAATAACGCCCACAGGCGGACCTTACTGTCAAAAAAACAAAATCATGCGGTCGCGAAAGTGTTAATATCTATTTTAAAAAATTACTATGTAAAAATTCTGATATCTAAATTTCTCTTTGCCAGAACCCTGAATATTATAGCTAGAAAAACATAATTTAGAACAACAATTACATTTTAACAGTATAAATTTTTATGCTGTTTTTTATTACTAACTAATTTCTAAATTAAAGAGCACATACTTTTAACTAATAAAAAATTAAAACAATAACATTTTTTTTTTTTTTTTTTTTTTTTTTTTAATGTATTAGCAATTTTTTTTTTTTTTTTAATTACCTCAAACAAACTTAAACTAATATAATACATTTCTAACAAAAATCGACATACCGACAAAGTAGTACAATAGTAATATTCTACTAGCCAACAAATAGAATATATTGAGAAATAATATATATATTTTATGGGAGAGGGTGGCGGAGGGATATATAAAATATGTAATTTTAAATGTATATAATATAACAATTATAATTTCTGTTTCATATTGTTCATGTTATGATCTCTTGATTTTGTGTGTTATACAAGATTAAGTAAATTGAATTGTAAGTATTTTGTACATTTCATTAGAATTCAGGACTATTTTTTGCAAAGTTCAGTTATGCTGATCGCACTAATGCTATACGCTGTGGGCAATTGTCGATGGTTTGAGACTCACCCATATCGGTAGTTCGCAGACGGGCGATCACAATTTTTATCCTCAACTGAGGGTTCGCTCCCCAGCTTCGTTTACCTGCACAGGTATAAATTATGATGGGTACATGAGAACATTGAGGTCATGAAGGAATCTTTAAAAAACTGAACCGATATTGTAGCCATATGGAACCAATTTAGATGTTGGCCAGCATACGTTTTTAAGTTTATGTCTAACTTTTAAAAGAACTCCGATGCATTTTTATAAATAAGGTAAAGCTGGGAGAGATCGAACGGTAGGAGTGATTGCGCACGTAGGGGATCGACAGGAAAGTGTAGAGTAAACGAGCTGAAACTTCAGGTGGTTGTACAACATCAATAGCAAAGTGTCGACTTGAATGTGCGTGTTGATTGCTTCAAGAGTCAAAGATAAAAAGTGGTTATTTTGTCTCGTTTTCAAAAGTAAATGCTTGAATTTTCCTAACCCTTCCTAGGAATTTCTATAGAGTGATAGTAATACAAAATATTTTTTAATTAAACGATTTCTCATAACCTACTAACCTAGACTAACGGTATAAGCACTACGATTTTCTCTAAAGGCGAATAATTATTTAATAAAACACTGCGCAATCTGTCCTACCAAAATGGGAGAGTTTGAGCTTTTGCTATTTAAGAGAGATTGCGCATTTAAAATTCTATATTAACAGAGATTTCACAGTTTATTGATAATAACAAGACAATGATAATGAGTTTGTTCAATGTCTGGAACTATACCAAAAAATAATTTCGACAAGTGACTGGACTAATTCAACCCATTTGATACGGAGCATCTTTTTGAAGACTATTCCCAGAATCTGAAATTGAACATTATTGATGAGTGGCATGATCGATAAAAGCCACACCTCTCAAGGAAATTCGCTCTCAAATGCTAATGTTAGCCTATGTGAAATTTATCGCAAAATATTTAAAAGTTATTGTACATATATTTAATTTTGAAATATTTTCAAGTATGATACGCAAGTTTTGTACAGCTGTCGACTTCTTAAACAGAAGCTATAAACCGAAATGCAAGCAAAAAATATCAGCCAACTCAAAATTCTTTTTAAGAATTGTAATCGTCTGAATTTCAATAAAATAAAATAAATAAACATAAAAAAATTTAAAATTGAAACGAGAAAATTTCAAACCAAGCGAAATTTAGGTTTTGTGATCTGAACATTTTTGTGCGAAGATTTTGAAAAAAAAAAAAATAAATAATAATAATTAATAACAAACGGCGGGTGGATTCTGATCTTAAAAGTGGGTGGGACTAGCCGTATATTATTGCAGACATTGTGTATAGCCATATATTATTGCAGACATGTGCCACTCATCTTTTTGGCTCAGATCAGAGTTCCCAACTTTTATAATTTATTCACGAACATTTTTAGCCCCGCCTTCTTTTCGCACCACAATTTTTGTAGATTATTTCTTTTTAATAGGTCACAACGATTAAATAAAAAGAAAATTACTTTTCAAAATTTCCGGTATGAAAAGAGGCGGGCTAAAAATGCTCGTGAATAAATTATAAAAGTTGGGAACGCTGGCTCAGATATGGAAAAAAAAATGCATTGCACTCACGATGTACAGTCACCCCCCCAAAAAAACGCCCCCCCCCCCCAATTTCGCCATAAATTATATCGTAGAAACATGTGATTGGTACCAATCGATTTGTAATAACGTCTAGTTTATAACGCTATAGTTACATTTTGCTTAAGGGGTCGTCTACATATTAAAACTGGCATCAACTTCATTTTTTTTTCAATGGTAACCCCCCTTTTTTATAATTTATTTGAATTCCTTGGATCAATTCATCGTGGAAAGTGGTATAGTTTATATAATTCGCTCAATTTTTCATAGCGTTATAAGCTGTCAAAGTTTGGGGATGCTAATGTTAAATGAATCTGACAAACATTAATTCATATCTTCCAAAATAATTATGATATTCAAATTCTGTTTTCTTTTTATACGATAAAATGAAGTGAACCAAACATATTCGATGCATATTTTTGATAAAAAAACATTTTTTGAATTATGAAAATTATTAATAATTTCATATTTGAAAAAATTATGAATTATGACCCATGTTAATTTTTGAAAGAATAGAACGGGCATCATCAAAAACATGGGTTTCCAAATTTGCAGCTCGTTCCTAACATTATTTTTTGAGTTACAGTGATATTTCATTTTTTACTGCTGTTAGGGGGCCGTGACCTGTTATAATTTGTATCCTCTGTGAGTAAATATCTGTATATATTTTGACGAAAAACTATTTTAATTTATATTTTTGTTATTCTAATTGCTTCCTAAGCAACATTTCGACGTTTATCATACAAATTGGCTACTTTTTATAAAATTATCGCAATGCAGACGCAGGGGCGGATCCAGAATTTAACTTTTTTTTTTTTTGGGGGGGGGGGCTAAGATTTTTCAAGATGTAATTCCAGATCCATGAAAAGTTTGCAATTGTACTATTCAATTGGTAATGTCAGTACTTTTTTTTTGGGGGGGGGGACTTCAGCCCTCTACCCCCCCCCTTAAATCCGCCACTGTGCAGACGAGGGATTGTGAAAGAATGCCAAAAAAAATGAAGCCCCGCCTCTATATTGCGGAAACAATATTAAAAAACTAGTTCGCATATTCGTATTTGACTCTATGTATGACGCTGGTATGCATAAATGTCAATGGCATTCAATACATCGAATGCTGAAGACAAAATTTAAATGATTTAATTGCAAATATATATTGAAAAAATTATAATGTAAAGTTTTAGAAAATTGTGTAAAGGCGTGGCTTTCGTTGCAAAAAGGAATATACCCGATCCTGTCAAGTTTTTCTTCTTAAATGTTACATAGCTTTTCCCAGTTTCTCTCTGCTAAAATTCTATTTTAACTCAGTTGTCCTTCTTATTTTTACTTGAATATTGTAGGGTTCGTACACCTCAAGTTAAATATCATGATTTAGGAAACGCGGTAAGGCGAGCATTATCGTTTGAAAGAGAAATACACAGTGAACAAGCTTTATTATTATTATTATTATTATTATTATTATTATTATTATTATTAACTTTTAATAATTTTTATAAGATTTTTTTCAAAAGAATTTTCTGTTTTAATTTTGTTGTGACATTTTCGCATTTGTTTACTGTACGTTTGCAAGTTTTGTGTTATTTAAATTTTATCGCATGACGTAACATAATATTAAATTTTTATTTAATGTTTTTTTTAATACAAAATCAAACAGCGGAAGATTTTTATTTTATTTTTTCATTATATATATTATTGAAACAAAGCGCAATATTATTTATTTTCGATTATTCTAATCACGGCGTAAAATTCCCATCTATTATGCAGAGATGGAACACGGGCGCAGAATTCATACCACTCTCAATGTAAGAAAAATTTCTACTTCTTAAATCAACGATATTATAGGTAGAGAAATTTCTTAAACGGATTCCGGTATGAATTCTGCGCCCGTGTTCCATCCCTGATTATGAGAAAACTATTTAAAACAATGTAATATGTCTTATTACTTTTAAAAATATAGTTCTTACACATTTAAAATTAAGTATTCAAGTACAATAGACGACTATTTTACGGCGGATATTCGTTCTGGGCAATAGGAAATCGTTTTATATGAGACATACTTTATCAGACCAATTTATGAAAATTCAGTCTAACATTGAAAATTTTAAATTAATTTAATTTTTTTTTTTTTAATTATTGTTTTCTAAATAAGGTTTCGGTGTTTACTACACAAATTACTGTATTTTTGTAAGATTAACGCATTCCAGGCGGGAAATTTTGATTGCATTCCAAGAGGATAATAAACCCCACCCTCTGGCTTTTTCTGAAACTATACTTTACTTTAAAAAATATTTCTTGTTTCCTTAATTTTAGTTTGTTTAATTTTTTATAGAACTCTAGAATATATAAGCGAGTGAAAGTTGCCTTTTTGAGTGTTGATGACAAAATTTCAGTTATTTAACACTTTCGTGACCGCTGACGTAGGTTCACGACATTTGAAAATCTGGAACTCCGCCAATTGGTGTTGCTTTTGAAATTTTTATGCATTATCTGAAGTGTATAACCAAAATTCGTATTTTTACAATGAAATATAAAATGGATACAACTACTTTGATTAGAAAGAACATAATTATAATGTATATCTATTTTTGATATAAATGTGATAACAGAAAATTTTGTTCTGAAATGTTGTAACTTTGAAGAATAACGCCCACAGGCGGACCTTACTATCAAAAAGACAAAAGCATGCGGTCGCGAAAGTGTTAATCATGAATTTTGTTAAATAATTTGATGCTTACGAGAAACGTATCAAGGCGTGACCTATTACCCAAAATAGGAATGATTTTGAACCGTAATCTCCTTTTTATTGAATTTTAAATATCCTATCTCAGATTTTAGTTTAAATCTTGTTATCTATATTTTTGTATATTGTATGTTGTAGGTTTGTACGCCTCAAATTAAATTTAAAACTTTATAGTAACACTTTCATGCGGGTCTTATTGTATAAAATAAAAATATACCCAACAGAAGTAGGTAATTTTTTTTTTCTTAAATATTAAACACTTTTTTTTCCTTTTTACCCCTATTATTATTATTATTATCATTGTCACTATTATTCTTTTATCTTGCTATCTTGATTTTTGTAATTCAACATTGAAGGGTTCATATGACTTACGCTATTTAAATTTTTACGTATGAAGTGATGCATGAAACGAATCTACGTTCATTTGATACAATCCACTTGAAATTTTTTATTTTATAAGTGCAGATAATATATTTTGTAAATCAGTTTCGTTTTTTGGTTTATAATTAATATTTCTGTACTTTTTTTCCGGTGTGAAACTTAACAAATAATGTCTCTTCTGTGGTAGATCATGATTTATTTTTTCTAAATGTATAGACGGACCTCTAATACATTTTCGCTTGTATCTCTATCTAGAATTCATTTAAAGTATATAAATAGGTATATTATCCGAACTGCCTTCATCTCAGAAATATGAATATGAGGTCAAAAACAGGGGTTGTTCTTCGAAAAAATGAAGTTGATGCCTGTTTTAATATGTAGATGACCCCTTAAGTAAAATCTAACTATACCATTATAAACTAGACGTTATTACAGGTCGATTGATAACAACCGCATGTTTTTACGATAATTTAGAGCGAAATTAGGTGGGAAGGGGGGGTGGCATTTTTTTTGGGGGGGTGACTGTACAATCTGTTAAGTTAACCGTCTTATCTAGTAACTTAATGTTATTTTGCGATCTTTATCTGGGTTTGTTCTTTTTTCTGTTTCTAGTTTTTTTTTAATATCTTTCTTTAAATAATTTTTTGTGATTTTTTTTTAAATTTCTTTTATTTTTCTGATTTTTTAACTATTGAATTGAAATATCCACTCCCAATACCAAAATATTTGTTCAAAATACCTTACAACAATATCATTTAAATGCAATTAGTATTTTTAACAACGCAATTGCAGTTATAGCTAAGCGTAATCTGTCCTACACCTCTGTGCGCAATCACTCCTACCCTATAAAGAGAGATTGCATAAAATAGCTCTCTTGATTTTATTACAGCTGTTTTTATTATTATTATTATTATTATTATTATTATTATTATTATCATAGCCTCCTAAACTAGATGCCTGTCGCGTTGCTCGTAAACTTAGCAACAGTTGAAGCGGTAGACAGCGCCACCTGGTACAGATTTCGTGACTTTTTTTATTCAATTGCCACCAATAATTTTAAGAAGTGATATATGATATATATAATCGACGTTTCTTTGATTCTATTCCCCTTTTATGTATATCAAATCCAACAATTTAAAATTATTGGTGGCTATTGAATAAAAAAAGTCGTGCAATCTGCCCCAGGGGGCGCTGTCTACCACTTCAACTGTTGCCAAGTTTACGAACAATGCGAGAGGCATCTGTTTTAGGAGACTATGATATTATAGCAGAAGAACAAAATAGTAATGGAAATACATAGAAGAAAGATCAATTCAAAATTGTGCACCAATAATTTAGCAAAAAAGGAATAATTGGATTTTTTATACTTTTTGTTGAATTGTGCATAAACTCTCCTAGCTTTACCTTATAAGACTTATAAAATTAAAATCTCTAAAAGAGAGATTGGATGACAAAATTCTTTGTATTAGACAGCAAAAAAGCCTGGTCATCATTTTATGTATACCTCATTTAATAAATTGGGAAGTTCTACAACAATGAGTTAGTTATATTTATATATAGGTAGAAAAATATTGTTTAAAAATAAAAATTCGACAACAACATTATAAACAAATATTAGAAACTCTTTTGAACTCCGCTGAAAAGAGTTAAAATCAAACAAATCTGAAAGCGTTTCAAAGTCAATTTTTTTTTTTTAATTACTAATGCTCCTCTCTCTTTAAACTATGTGAAAAGAGTACTTTCTCTAAAACTTGTTATCTTATGTCATTAAAGCGTTCCATTAAAGCATTAAATTAAACATTCACAACAGTTGTGATCAATGATTGCAACACGTTAACAACATCTTTAAACACTACATCATAAAATATCTTTGATCTACAATTACAGTTTTAACTTTAAAGATTTGTCTTTTCGATTCTCAGTTTTACTGTCTAAAACTCTTCAATTAACTTGTAATTATATAATGATACAAAAGAGTAGAGAGTGTTAATAGTTAAAATAATAATGATCAATAGCTTAGAATCTAACTCAAAATTATCTTTACGTATGTATTTTGATTAAAGAAGAGATGTATACATACAAAGTGTCGAAAAAGTTATTTCGCATTTTAGACACATGTTAATTCTTTTCTGATATCAAACATTTACTTCAAAAAAAATTTTCTTTTAAAAAATAAAGAAGGTTACAATTTTAATGCTTTTTAACCCTTTCATTCCCCGTGATGCCAGTTGGAATCATAACATTTCGGATTTTCTTTCTAACCATCTAACACTCCCGCTGATTCAAAATGAACAATATATACATTTTACCACCGAAAAATATATATTTTAGGTGATTTCACTATCCTTCTTAATAAATGAAAGTATATTTTACTCTATTCTGACAATAATATCGGAATCAGTTTCCTGTTTTGGGCAGTTTAAGTAAATTAACTGTTTGAAATGTTTTTTATTTTATTTTTTAATGTTTATACTTTGTATTTTCATTAATTGCAATATGAATTTCTTCCCAAATTTTTATATTTTTATTTATTGAAAATTTACGATTTTAAATGGCATCAGTGGTTATATTAAACACAAAAAAACACCTCTCAGTTACTTTGTTAGCTATATTAATTCGTACTCTGCTATTACTCCTATTTAAAAAAAATATATATATACATATATTACCTTTGAAATAAATTTATCACTGAATATAAGATTTATTTTTTTATGGATGGAAAAAATTGGGAATGGAAGGGTTAATGAAGTTGAAAGGCGTTTTCGTTTTCGGTTTGTCTGTCTGTCCATCTGACAGTGTCTACAATTAACATTTTTAAAATATCTTCAGACTGATATATGCTATTCAAGATCACTAAAGTATGATCTCTATTCCAATGGTATATGCAACGTAACTAATTTGTGTACAGGGGCGCCCAAAGCAGAGAGTTTTATGAGAGGTAATTTCCACAAAGCCAATTTAACAACCTTTGTATTGCACAAAACATAATAGTACAATTCACATTTATTACTAATATGACAAAAATAATTTCATGCTTCTTGTATAATATGGTAGGATTAAAATTAAGATTTATAAGGCCAGAAAAAAATATTCAGATCCATTACATTAGTGACTATAACTGGAAATTTTTGAAATTGCATTTTGAGTTGTGTAAATATTTTTTACAATTTAATTACAACAATTGTTAATCAATTTGTGTGTCTGTTTATCCGTGTTCTGACTATTATAATTATCTTTAGGATATCTTCAAATTCATATATATTATTCAAGTTTATTATGTGTATCTTCAAGTTGATATACTATATTATTCAAGTTAATTATGTGGGTTCCCTAACGAAAATGGTATAAATAGCACGAAGGGTTTGTGTGCAGGGACAGCCGAAAAATTCTGCTGCGTTCTATGAAAGATATTCCTATAAAGCAAATACATAGCATAAAATGTAATGATATTGACAAATAAATATTAACCCTTTGCGCTCGGCATATTTTCCGTAAGACACGCCTTTTGGAGTTTCTTTAAAACGTCACACGTATAGTTTTCAAGTTACTACATTTTGGCTACCGAAAAATTGTAATAATTTGTTTTATTTTACTTCATCATTAAATAAAATAAATCTTTCTGTTAAAATTTTCCGGTAGCCGAAAGGTAGCCTATAGCTACACGTTTTAGAAAAATAGCATTTCATTTGCAGAGGAACACCTTAAGGCGTGGCTCGATATTTTAATGTCCCCTCAGAAGGAACATACGAGCGATAAGGGTTAACCCTTTAACGTTCACTACTTAATTTATTTTAAAAATGACTAAACTAATTTTAAAAATGGCTTTTAGACACATAGCTGATCATAAATATTTTAAAAGTAAAAAATTAGCATTGTTCCCTTTCGAGAAATTTTCGGTTTGAAACATCTGTAAGTAAACCTTATTAAATTCAAATAATATTTAATTTAATAAATAAATCACTTTATAGGTAAACATTATCGACAACAAAAACTCATAAAAGTTGCATAGATCCCAACATTTCAATTTATTCCGGAGTATTTTAACCCTTTGCAGCCAAGGTAAATCGGATCATTTAAATTACACTGCCACCGGAATTTACAAACATAATTAAAATAGAAGAAATTTTAAATTTTCGCGTTTAAAAAAGGAGCATTTTCTGCTATGTTATAAATGTGAATTTTTACTAAAAAATTTCCGGGATGAGTTTTTGCCCTTGAGAATTAAAATTAGGTGTTCCATCAGCGGGAACACTGGGACTGAAAGGGTCAAAATACAGTATTTGAATTTTTCACTTGTATTACGCGTTTATAGCACTTTCCAGAAATATTTATGAATGATTATGGCTTTAGGTATTATATGTATTTGTCCGAGTGCGCTCTTATTTCCGTTAATATTGTATGCAATAACACATTACGATCTATGAGATTATTTAAAAGCATATTTCATTTTTTTTCTTTTTTTCTAATACAGCGACATACTGTAATAAATATACATTATTAGATACACAAAATCTTTTTTCATGTGAAACTAGTATACTTTGGCCAACACATAAATTTCTTCCATATTTTCCTATACAAATTCACTTAGTACAAATAATTTATTAAAACTATCCTCAGGATGAATGAAGACAGTTTCCATTCTAGAGAAGCAGTATGACAGTAAATATTCAAAAGAAAGAGTTTGGGATTTTTGGGGAAAACCCTTGATTTGGGAAAATTTGAAAGCTTATTTGGGAAAATTGACTGTGGACCACATGGCAACACCACTTTTATGCACTCAAAATTTTGAATAAAATAATTTATTATATTTTAAAAAAATGTAAAATAATCCTTGTTTGTCTTAAACTTCAAAATCCTTAAGAATCATGCACAAATGAAGAAAGCAAGAAGCATGTTATTGTTTATCTTTAAAAACCAGTCTTGTCTTTTTATAAATGACCAAAGAAAAATGTAATTTTTTTATGAGAAATACTGTATTATAACTAGAATTCTTTGAATAATATAAGAAATTGTGTACTTCATACTGACATTTTCTTTACACTAAGTTGCATAGTCAATCATACTCTGACGCAGGAAATTTGGACACCAGAATTTATGTATAGTAAATTTTTTAAATAGATATCAAAGATTCATCATGTCTAAAATTCCTTTATGAAATTAGTGGTATTCAAATTCCCGTGTGTGATACCACTGCTTTCTTTAATTTCTTTAAAATTTCATTTATTTAATTGCGAAATATTATTATACATGATTATTATACAGAAAGAGTAATGCAAAAACTGCACTAGAATATGACTTTTGCTGTCAAACGTTTTAAATTATTCCGATGTTATTTAAATAAGCAAAATTTTATTTCAGGTGGTAAACAATTCAAACTCCCATTCAATGTGTTTTATAATCTCCATTCCAGCACCTGTTACATCAATCATTTGCATGAAATACAATTATTATTCAAAAAAGTAATTTCTTGTCAAAATATTGTGTGATTGTATATTTTTTTTTTCTGATTTCATAAATAACAGAAACATGCACGTTTACTGTACAGGTGTTTATTTTATAATCAAATTATTAGTCATCTAAATACATCGTGAGTCAAAAAAAACATTTAAAAATTTTATTTAAATAAATATGAATGCAAGGTTGATATAGTCAAACCAGAAAATTATATTCTTGTCATATTACGTCACATAGTTAATTTTAACTTCATCTATATGTATTAATCATAATTTTGATGATAAAGCCAAATTAATTTCAGAAAGAGTAAAAAGTGATCAGGCCAACATTTAATATGGGTCTTTCTCTACGATAAATCATCTTTCACTACGATTATTAGATCATATCTCTCTCAATAAACAACAAAAACGTTTTGAGTTAAAATGAGAAATACCCGACACCCGTCGTATTTCCTTGACCATGAACTTTTAGATATTTATCTGTTTTGTTCCTGCAAAATAATTTTAACAGTAAAATATGACATTCTTTGGTGAAAACTTACGCAGTTTCTACAAAGATAAAGCTCGAGAACTTGGATAACTTTCAGGCATACTTAACGATGAAATGCAATATTAATTAATACATTGCTTGTGAAACACGTGAAAATACTTTAAAAAAATATAATAATTATAATATATATACATATGTATATATATATATATAAAGCTCAACAGAACTATCTTGTAAAAGTAATAAGTAAAAGCTATGAATAAATGTCATAAAGTGCAAGAACTTGCAACAATTGTTTCGGGTCGAAAGAAAACACAACCCTTCGTCAGGCGAACAAAGTAGGAACGAGTGTTGTGGCTATTTTGTTCGCCTGACGAAGGGTCGTGTCTTCTTTCGACCCGAAACAAATGCTGCAAGTTCTTGTACTTTATGATGTTTAAATTATTCTGATAAATAGTATAATATTTTAGACACATACTAGGTGAGACTTATTAATCCTGGACGGTATATTTAACGCCCCAGCCCTCCCATTGTCGCTCGTTGATGTCTTTTTCTAGTCAATTTTGTCCTTTTCTTACATCCGGTGTGAGCTTTTTTTTTTTTTTTTTTTTTTTTTTAAACACACTTGACATTGTGAGTTTTTTTGGTTTTCGTCCCATGCTATTCCTATGGGTTTTTTAGCTTTTTTCCTGTCTTTTTCTACATTCTAAAGTGCGGTGGTTCCCGCCCACTCACCCCCACCACCACCGAGACACATACTAGGCGAGACGTATTAACCCTAGACGTTGTATTTAATGCCCCAGCCCGCCCGTCTATATCTATATATTAATTTGAAACATGTTTTTGTCTGTCTCCACTATATTGAGAGAACTACTTGGTGTAAAAATTTGGTTGAGGTGTCTAAAAAAAGGTCTTGGTCTGTAGATGTGCTATGAGAAGAGAAAAATAAAAAAAGTCGAACGGTTCCCCCACCCGGGGGGGAAACAGTGTCTCCCCCGGGGGAAACGGGTGGGAAACCGTTTCCCACCCGTTTGGGAAGCGGGTTAAAAACACGTTTACGAGCTTAACTAAGCTTCAAATTACTTCACGGTGAAGAAATTGTACATATGGGGACTAGAGTCGAATACTAAAAAATCACTTTCTGTTGCATACAATATAGTGCGACCCCTGGTGGTGAAAAATGGAACTAGGTGATTTCGCTGCAGGCCCTATCATGTTACATCTCATTTTAAAGGTCTTGGTATTTCCTGACCGTTGGTGATATTCGTACAGATCACATTGCGCCCCCTGGCGGTGGAAAGTGCAACTAAAGGATTTTGCAGCTGACACCACCATGTGACACCTTATTCAAAAGGTCTTGGAAATTCAAGGCAGTTGTTGATAAAGGTCTTGAAATTTCATGTTGATTGGGGATGTTTGTATATAATAGAGGGCGCCCCCTGGTGGTGAAAAGTGGAACTAAGTGATTTTGTAGTGGGCCCTATCATGTTGCACCTTATTTTAAAGGCCTTGGTATTTCTTGACCGTTGGTGATGTTCCTATAGAACACACTGTGCCCCCTGGTGTGGAAAGTGCAACTAAAGGATTTTGCAGTTGACACCACGATGTGACACCTTATTTGAAAGGTCTTGGAAATACAAGGCGATTGGTGATGTTCGTATACAACATACTGCGCTCCCTGGTGGAGGAAAGTAGATTTTGCAGCGCCTGCGTAGCATACCTGCTATACGGTGCCGCAGCGGTAACACGAGTCAGAGGTTCGTTCGGTTCAAGGTTAATTTTTGAGAATTTTTTCATGGTATTAGCGGCTTGCATATACGTGCTGCAGGCACTGGGTCACGAACCTGAATTCCGTTCTGTTTAAGTTTTTTTTTTTTTTTTTTTACAAATGATTATTTTTTTGTGATGTTTTCATTTTAAAACAGAAATTCAAACAAAATCGAGTTAAAGGTATAAAATAATACAAATTTAAGGTTCATTTAAGGTATCATGGGCCCGGGCAACGCCGGACGGGTCAGCTAACATATAGTCTTAGTATTAAACGAAATAGAAAATAAAAGATAGCATCTGTTTATTTGAAGTCTGTTTGACGTCACATTGACAGTACTTTGTAGAAAGTGATGTCATATACAGTATTTCTATTTATAAGCATTTTTCCGACTTTCTTTTTTTAAGTGAAATGTCGTAAATTATATTAGATGTTTTATGATGAAACACATTTAAATAATGATGCGACGGTTTTTGAAACATTACGTTCAATAAAGTGATCGTCGTATTCGACGGGTTCCAGCTAGTAGTATATTATTTTGATAAATAGTATAATATTTTAACCCTTTGCGGCGCAAGATAATTCCGATAATTTAAATTATATTGCCACTGGAATTTATGAACTAAATTAAACTAAAAGAAATTTTAATTTTAAGGTTAAAAAAAACCGGCCTTTTCTGCTATGTTATAAACGTAAATTTTTGATAAAAAATTTCCGGGATGAATTTTTGCAGCTGTATCTTAAACTTTACGTCCTCGCAGCGAGGACAGCGCGCGTAAAGGGGTTAAAGAAACACCAAAATACTCAACGACAATGTGCAGGGATTGCATTTCCTTTTAGGAATGAGAAATTTCTACCATTTTCGCTACCACTAATTTCATAAGCAATCTGTAAGTATTTTATAATACCTAAATTTTGAATTAAATAAATCCTTATTTATATATTAATCTTATTCCATTCAAGAATTTTGATCTTTCAGTAAAGAATTATTCTTAACAAGTACTTTTGTGAAGAAATCGGAAGAATTTCCACCTACAATTAGCACTGCCAAATTTAAGAACTTTTTTTATAGAATCATAGCCTCCTAAACTAGATGCCTGTCGCGTTGCTCGTAAACTTGGCAACAGTTCAAGCGGTAGGCAGTAGAGATTAGTTCAATGGTACAGACAGTACTTGGTATAGATTGCACGACTTTTATTCAACAACCTCAATAATTTTTTAAAGTGGGAGTTGATTTACAAAAAAGGCGAATATAATCAAAGAAACGTCGATTATATATATCTTCTTAAACTTATTGGTGACAGTTGAATAAAAAATTCGCGCAATCTGTACCAGGTGGCGCTATCTACCGTTTGAACTATTGCCAAGTTTCATGCAACGCGACAGGCATCTAGTTTAGGAGGCTATGATACAATAAACACCAATAATTTTGAGGAGTGAAGTTTGATATACATGATAGACGATTAATCATCGATGTCCTTAAAATTGGCAACACTGCCTATGGTTAAAGGTTTACATTATAGGGAAAAATTACCACTGACCACCGGCCACATGGCTACTTACTGCTGAAAAGTGGCCATTAATGAATTTGCTATTAGGGGCAACTACAGTAGCTATTTTTAAGGCTGCCTGTTGCATTGTTTTGAAAAAGTGTTTGTCAGTTTCCTACCATTAATAGATTATGACCTGAAATCTGTATATTCATATATAGTTATTTTCAGAAGAAAATTGAAACTTTTATTGAATAAAAATTTGTACTTTCTACAAACACTCTATTCACCGCAATAACATTTCGAAATTAGAAGATTGTTACACATTTATAAATTAACTTTTTTATTTTTTTATGTTCCTTTTCAGAATCATGTGAATCCTGCTGTATTAATTTTAAAATAATAAGTATTTTTAAAACTCAATTACACGATTGAATTTGGCAGAGAAAGAAAATTAACTGAAAATAATAATAATAATAATAATAATAATAATAATAATTTTTTTGAAACTTGCATTTTTTTGCGTAGTAGTTAACAAAATACTTGTTTTGCTTTATGAATGTCAGTCAGTTAACCATGGAATTGACCTTTAATAAATTTTAAATGAATTTATAAATTTTTTAATACTAGCATATTTATTTGGTTTGTACAATTCTATATCGCTACTAATCTATACAGAAGTTATTAAAACTTTTTTTTAATCATTTCTAACAAAAAAAGTCGCCAGTAAAAAAAAATGATTTTGGTGGCCTCTTGACTACAAAGACATTTTCCCAGTTTTGCGCTTTAGGTCAGTGGTCGCCAACCGGTGGTCCGCAGAAAAATTTGAACATTATTTGATTTTTATTTTTTTTTATATGTTTTATTTACATATAACTTGTTAGTACAATTTCACATCACTTCTTAATAAAATTTCATATTACTTGTATAATACCATACTTATAATATCATACCACTTATTAATAAAATTTCATTGCACTTATTAATATAAAATCTCAAAAAATTAAAGTAAAAAAACAATCCTTTACAATCGGTCAAAGTTTTTGTTTGAATACGCGCTGCCTTTGGCATCGACTTTTCCGATCACTTCGGAGTCCCCTGTTTCTGCGGCAACGGCCGCCTATCTCCAGCTTTAACTTTACAGCTTGAAAAGTAAGTTTAATAGAGTACCAATACCCAAAAATTAGACATCTGGATTTTATGGCTCTTAGATCTATTTTAAATTTTAAAATAATTGTCCTCATCTCCGCCGATAAGATTTTCAGCTTCAAAAGTATGTACAGTCGGAGTCGAGGGGAAAAAAACGCAACATCGGCTGTTATTTTGTTATTAATTGACGCAGAAAAAAATGTCATTCAAAAGGAAATAAAGTGCACTCTCTGAAAATAATGTGAAATTTTTAATTAAGGATCATAATCTTTTTCACATTTCTAAAAATTATTTATTTTATGTTGTAGGCGTGTCATAATGTACGAACTTTAATACTGTAGCTATGTATATATATATATATATATATATACATAAATGTTTAACAAAATTGATTTTAATTAACGGTGTTGAATGATAATGAATAAAAACTTCGTGAGTAAATAAAAAATTTCAATAAAACAACAACGCATAAATTATGGCTTTTCCGATAATTTTTTGTAAAGTATCACATTAAACTTTTATAATCATGCCTACCAGTGTTTAATTAGTTTAACTATTTGAAGCTGTACAATTTGTTTTATAATTTCAATAAAAATATAGTTTCTTGATTAATATATATATATATATATATATATATATATATATATATTACTACTGGTGAGTATCCTTAAAATAATAACCCTCTGTCCCCTAAAAAAATAAAGCAGTATATGAACTGAAGGATTAATCCTTTGACTATTATGGTAGTTAAGAAGCGATTTAACAATTCTGCCTTGCATTACAATTACTGTCAATAGACAATTCGTTTTTTTTTTTTTTTTTTTTAACCCTTTGCGCTCGTATGTCCCTTCTGAGGGGACATTAAAAAATCGAGCCGCGCCTTAAGGTGTTCCTCTGCAAATGAAATGTTATTTTTCTAAAACGAGTAACAATTGGCTACCTTTCGGCTACCGGAAAATTTTAACAGAAAGATTTATTTTATTTAATGATGAAGTAAAATAAAACAAATTTGTATTACAATTTTTCGGTTGCCAAAAGGTAGTAAGTTGGAAACTATACGTGGGACGTTTTAAAGGAACGCCAAAAGGCGTGTCTTACTATTCAAAATAGGAAAATATGCTGAGCGCAAAGGGTTAATTGACAGTTTATACGTCATCTATTTTTCTATTTTAATCTGTAAGCCCGGCTATTTAGTTCATTTTCACTTTTAGCGTTTCATTAACACTTTCGCGACCGAATGTTTTTGTCTTTTTGACAGTAACGTCCGCCTGTGGGCGTAATTCTCCCAATTTACAATATTTCAGAACAAATTTTTTGATATTTAAATGGTTATTACAAATGGATATACATTATAATTATATTCTTTCTAATCAAAAATTTTTATACTATTATATTTGATTGTACAAATTTCAATATTGGGCATATTCTTAAGAAATAAGTAACATACAAATTGCAAAAGAAACGCTCACTGGAGGAAATACAGATTTTCAAATGACGGGAATCTATATCAGCGGTCGCGAAAGTGTTTTAAAGGATTAAAAATTTATCACCTGTAATCTATGAGGTGAATTCCACTTGTGTATATTTTTGCCAAGGTAAATTAAGGATTTTAACTCGAATACTCAAAGTCACTTTTACTTTTCTTTTTCTATATTGCGTTATTTTAGAAGAATGCTGAAAGGCGTTTTGTTTTCTTTAGAAAACAAAAAATCTTGTTTGCTATCACTAACATCTTAAAATCAGTTTTTTCTTTTTTCTTTCTTTTTTTTATGTTGCTGTTGTATATAGTTTGATCAGTAATTAAAAATTGAAAATATTTTGTTTTATTTTTTCCGTTACTTTTTAAGACTTTTTTCGTTATCTCATGAGAGATGGCCTTTTAATCCTCTCTCCAAAGGAAATATTTATATATATCTGGAAAACTAATAACAGAAATGAGCGGCAAATTTGCAAACCCATATTTTTCCGTTTTTGGATTCATTTTATGTAAAAGTTAATATAGTTCATAATTCTTTAAAATATTAATTTATTAACATTTTGCATAATTAAAAATAATTTTCTGAATTAAAAGTGAACAGGAATTGAGTTTGGGTTTTTTCACTGTATCTCGTAAAAAAAATTATACTCCTATCAATCAAGCTATTTGTGGGAAGAAATTAATAAACGTTTACGATATAAATTTAAGATTACACCTTCAAACTGTGAAGGCTTATAATTCTATTAAAAAAAGATAAGTAAAATATATAGCCAATATCATATACTTGCCAACCATCTCATTAATAAACGTTAAAATGTTAACGCCCCTTGAAAAAACGCCCACTTTATCACACCATTTTATTTTCAGAGTAATTCTCCCCAAATGTTGTGATAAATTAAGAAAAAAATTACTCTAAAAAATGACTGGTGTGAGAAAAAAGGCGTGTCTTAGAAATTTTACACTTCATAATAAGATGGTTGGCAGGTATGCAATATATGTTTTCCCGTTGCCACGACCCCAGGAATTCAAATATAAAATAAAAATAGGCATTAGTATTGAAAAAATCAAAGTTGGTGTGCATTTTAATAGGTAGACGACCTAAGTATTCACAATTTCCTGCCAAATGATACCTATTACATATTTTTGCATCGATAATCAACGAAGTTACGCCGAGTGTTGGGTTATTTTTTTCCTCGACTGTATAATCGATTCCTCACATTAAAGTTTCTAGTTACACAGACGAGTTTTCAACTCCCTTGTTGTACAGTCAGCCAAAAAAAACGCCACCCCCCCCCCCTAATTTCGCCGTAAATTATCGTAGAAACATGCGACTGGTACCGATCAGTTTGTAATAACGTCTAGTTTATAATGTTATAGTTAGACTTTACTTAGGGGGTCGTCTACATATTACAACTGACATCAACTTCATTTTTTTCAATGGTAACCCCCCTTTTTTATAATTTATTTGTATTCTTTGGATCAAATCATCACGGAAAATGGTATAGTTTATATATTTCGCTCAATTTTTCATAGAGTTATAAGCTGTCACAGTTTGGGGATGCTAATGTTAAATTAATATGGCAAACATTAAATCATATCTTCCGAAATAATTATGATATTTAAATTCTGTTTTTTTTTTTATTCGTTAGAATGAAATGACCCAAACATATTCCATGCAAATTTTTGCTAAAAAATTTTTTTTGAATTATGAAAATTATTAATAAATTCATATTTGAAAAAATTATGAATTATGACCTATGTTAATTTTTGCACGAATAGAACGGGCATCATCAAAATCATGGGTTTCCAAATTTACAGCTCGATCCTAACATTATTGTTTGAGTTACAGCGATATTTCACTTTTTATTCCTGTTAGGGGGCCGTCACTTGTTATAATCTGTATCCTCTATAAGTAAATGTGTGTATATAATTTGACGGAAAACTATTTTAATTCACCTTTATGTTATTTTTATTGTTTCCTAAGCAATATTTTGATGTTTATTATACAAATTGGCATATTTTTGTAAAGTTATCATAATGTAGGCGAGGGATTGTGAAAGAATTTCAAAAGAAAAGATTCGCTGAAACACTATTTAAAAAAAAAAAAAGACTAATTTGCATATTCCTATTTGACTCTATATGTGACGCTGGTATGCATTAATCACAATGGTATTTACTATATCGATTATTGAAGACAAAACTTAAATGATTTAATTACAAATATGGAAAATTATTTTGTTTTATATTATAAAGTTTTAGAAAATTTGTGAAAGGGCGTGGCTTACGGTACAAGACAGGAATATATCCGATCTAATACGTTAAGTTTTTCTTCATAAGTATTAAATATCTTTTTCTAGTCTTTCGCTGCTAAAATTCTATTTTAACCCTGTTACACTTTTTTTCGCATTTTAATATTCAAGAGTACGTACACCTCTAGTTAAATATCATGTTTTAGAAAACACGATACAGCGAAACTGATTGCATGAAACAGCAATTATGCTTTCGACAATCGTTTTATTATTATTATTATGAATATTTAATAATTTTAAAAAGATTTTTTACCATGAATTTTCTGTTTAAATTTTGTTGTGACATATTTGCATTTGGTTACTGTACCGTTTGTAAGCTTTGTGTTATTTAAAATTTATCCCATAATGTAACATAATAAAATATCAAATTTCTATTAAAAGTTTTTTAATACAGAATCAAATAGTGAAAAATTGCTTTTTTTTTATGTTTATAAGATCTATTATTGGAACATAGCTCAATAGTATTTATTTTCAATTTCCTAATCACGAAATCAAAGTCACAGTTATTATGGAATAAAAATTTAAAACAAAGGAATAGTCTTATTACTTTCAAATATATAGATATTGATCTTACAGAATACTGAAATTTCATTTAAAAGACTTTAATCGTCTAAATTTAAAAGTTCAAAATAAAATAAATTAATCTAAATGCTTTAAAAGTTGAAACGGGAAAATTTCAAAATATATGAAAATTTGCATTTGTGTTTTGGACATTTTGGTGTGGCAGATATTAAAAACAATATTTTAATGATGAGCTGAACCAGAGCTTAAGAGAGGGCGGATCCAGCTATTTAGCACAAGTGATATCACCTGACTAAAATCAGAATAAACAACATTTTAATTTATTCCGGGGTATTTTTAGCCCACTGTTATTCCATTTTTTTTTTTTTTTAAGAGAAATTTATCGTACTTTAACATAGATTTTTACTTTTTACCGCTATCCACATGTGACCTTCAGCATTAGCATTTAAATGAGGAGTCATCATCTTCTTTCAAAGCAAATTTTAAATAAACTTAAAATCATATATATTTGTGACAATCCAAACAGATTTTTCCTACTAAGAAAGCCATTCCACGCTGAAATACATGCGTAATCGGTCACTTATACGCCAGTTCACACCACAATATATTGGTAGGTAGGTAGGTTGGGTTTAATGTCGCATTAATACTGCGCTATGGGTAATTGGCGACGGTCTGGGACGCACCCCTACGATGGTCCGGAGACACGCCATCGTAATTTTTATCGTTCATGGAGACGATGGCTTCCCTGCTTCTGTTCTCATAGTTTATTGTTCAGATTATTTATTTATTTATTTTTATTTTTTTATTTTATTTTATTTTATTATTTTCTTTCTTTCTCCCCCCCCCCCTTTTTTTTTTTAATAGAGTAATGTAACATTTTGACCTTTTCAACTGAAGATTTAGATTATGGGTAGTCAGCCTTTCTACACCCACCGTCCACTTCGGTATCTGTGTAAAGAGTAGAATTTTAGAACATCCCATTAAGTAGTAGGATTTATTATTTTGCATATTAATTTGTTACATATTATAAAATATAAAAGCAAAAGAATGTCGTGGAGATTTATGTAAAAGTTTTTAATAATGTCATGAAAAAAAAATAATTAATTTAAAAAAAATAAAAAAATCTGTTTTAATATTTTTAAAAAGTCAATTAAATTAAAGTACTGCAGTATCAGTACAAACTCCCATTGTCACTGTGAAACGGCCGTGGGAACCAGGTTGAGTGCCACCATTTCAGACAATTACACGGCAGCTTGAGTTAAAATAATTTTGAATTTTCAAACAAATTGAAAACCATTTACCTTTTTTTTTTTCTTTTGATAGATATTTTAATATCTATTCAAGCTATTTAATCTTGTTCGTATGAAGTGAACTATTTGATGTTTAATCAATAGAAACCAATAAAAATCTTTTAATTCATAAACTAACTCAGAGAGTTCTGTGAATGCGTCATTTTTTATTTCATAATTAACATTTCTGAAAAAAATTTCCGGTGTGAAACATAATAAGTAATGTATATTGGGTGGTAGATCATGATTTATATTTTCTAAATGTATAGACGGACCCCTAATACATTTTCACGTGTAACTCTATTTAGAATTGATTTAAAGTATATAAAAAGGTATGTTTTCCGAACCGTTTTGATCTCAGAAATCTGAATATGAAGTTGCTATTGAAGAAAATGAAGTTAATGCCAGTTTTAATATGTAGACGACCCCCTAGGCAAAATGTAACTACACCGTTATAAACTAGACGTTATTAGAAATCGATCGGTACCAGTCAAATGTTTCTACGATAAATTACGGCGAAATTAGGTGGTGGGGGGGAGCGTTTTTTTTTTTTTTTTTTTTTGGCTGACTGTACATTGAAATTGTTAAAAAGATATTCCTCATATTCCCCTAAAAAATTTACAACTTCATAAGTACACGCACTCAGTTCCTGACCCCTAAAAACACATAAACGCGATTTTTGAAGGCTATAACTTCGATTTAAAAATTTTAGTTTATCTCTCTCCCATCATCCTATTCATTTTGAAACTTCGAAGGTACGCTGCAAAAAATTGAAACCTCGCTACATCCATTTAGAGGTAAATTTGCGGTGAACCGGGAAATTTACGAAAAAAATAGGGTAAATTATGAAAATTACGTCAAACTTAAACATAAAAAATAATGATTAGTCGTAAAATTTATAGCTAAATTTTGGCAGCGAGGTTACAATGGGCTCTTCCCACCGTCGTCTGCTCAATCACGTGATAGAGGAAAACGGATAATCGAATTCTGAGAATCGAATTCAATTAAATATTGTTCTTAAGAACAAAAGTGTTAATATTTAATATAAAATAAAATAAAAGTAATATTGTCCATTTGTAAACAGTAGAATAATTGTATTTGTAAATTTAATAATTTTTAAAAAGCACTTTATGTGTTTATTTATTTTCACCTGTAAGAATCGATTTTTGTATGTTTTTGTGTAACTGTTACATTAACTAATCTAGCAATAAATAATAGCTTGATCTTGCGGAATGTTTATGGATTATAATTTGAATTTTTAAAATGTTTTAATTTAATTTAATTGCATAAAGATGTTAAAACAAGTTAATTAACTTAGTTACTGGTCTAAATGGATTTACGTAGCACGATATTGCACTGTCACTGATTTAAGTACGAAAAATTGGAGTATTTAAACATGGTCTTCATGAACATCTATAACAGGTATAAACTAAATGATGATTGTAAATGTATACAGCAAACAAAAGATGATGAATAATGATATAAAATGGATTAAAAATGATGATGTATAGAAAATAACACAGATTAAATACGATTGATCAAAAATAAGAATAGAAAATATGTTATTTCTGCAATCGCTCTAGATAAACAAGACTTCGTCTGCTATTTGTTTTTCCTCTATCATGTGACCTCTGACGTCAGGTGGGAAGAGCCTATTTTTTACAGTCATAATCCATTCCTGACCCCAAAAACCTCTTAACACGGCTTTTGTAGCTCTTAGCTCTATTTTAATTTTTTCTAAATACCTGTTATTATTTCTCTGCTAATAATTTTACGGATTCGAAGTTATACGTAAAATTATACGTAATCTATTCCTCTCTGTCTGACCTAGTAATACAGATTTTCAAACCCGAACTTCAATAAATATCTACTCCCTTATTTCTACTTTTATTATTTTTAGAGCTTTGAAATTATACAGAATGGATTCCCCACCTCCAAGAGAAAGAAAAAAAAGTTATTTATTCCTTAGATTTATTTTAAAATTTTATTCTTTATTAAAATAAATTTTAATTAAATTTAAAATTTAATAAATGAATTTTTTTTTTTTTTTTTTTTTTTTTATGTATTACCTTTCAAGAATTACTTTCAATATAGATAATAGGGTATATACAGCGACAAGAGGCGCTGCTGTTATACTGAAATTTTCTCTGTTTGTAAGAAAGTTATATCTCAGTTTCTATAGAAATTAAGTGTCTCAAATTTGATAGATGAAACGGATATTATGAAAAACCGTAGACATAAGAAAAAATAGAAACAAAATGATGCAAGAAACAAAGACATTTTTGCGGATTATTACTGAGTATTTCAATTTTCTCAGATTATTTTCAATTTTTAATGTTTTACTATATATAAATTATATTTATGTTAAGTTAAACTTAGTTTTTTTCTGAATCACTTGTACACACAGCAATAGATTTCAGAATTTTCTGGATAAGCGCGAAGTTAAACGGAATATTTTTTTAGTAATCTGTCACAAAAGTTTGAATTTCATATCAGGCATAGAAATCGCTTTGAATTTATTTACCTGCATTTGGTACCTAGCTGCATTTTTTCTAAATTTATTATACCATTCGAATATTTCAAAAATTTCAAATGTACGTTAAAAGTATGACTTCACATTGATTTTATTGGGTTGTTCGGAAAGTAATTTCGTTTTTCTCAGCAGAGGACTTAATTGTATTTTTTTCACTCTATCTTCACAATTAAGCTGCATTACCATTATATATTGTGACAGCTGATATAGCAAGGATTGCTTGTGAAAAAGTTCATTTTATTCTGCTCAATAGGTTTTCATTGGTGCCCTATCAAATAAAGAAAATCGGAAGCGACATTTTCGGCAAATTTTGTTTTTGCTATCAAAAAGGCGAAAATACTGTTCTAACAAGGAAAAAAGTATACGATGTGTATACAGAAAATTTATTTTAAGAACGCCAGTGTCAAAACTGGTTTACCAAATTTTGTTCCGGCAATTTTGACGTTGAAGATGCATTACGCTCTGGAAAACCAGTTAATGCTAGTGAAGACAAAATAAAGTATTGATTTATGAAAACTACCAAATAATAACTCGTGAGATCGCTAAGAAACCGATCAAAGTAGAGAATATATAATTCATTAAAATATTTATACAATTTAAGAAAATCGTCTTTCATTTTCAAAGGAAAAAATGAAATTATTTTCTGAACAACCCAATAATTATCTAAAAATATACATATTACTAGATTTAGTAAATACAGTTTTATATATAGAAATAGAAATTTACCGCCGTAGTTTAATCTCTCGTCTCATTTTTTTTATAATTTGGAAACAGTAAGAATGTGTTCATGATTTCTCATTAATTGTTTTGTTATAATCAAAGAATTTTTAAGCATCATTTCTATGATTAAATAAGTATTTATCTTATAATAAAATCTTTCTTATAATAAATTAAGTATTTCTATTGCTTTACCTTAAATACGTTTATTTAATATTAATAAAATGGGGTTCTCTGATCATTATTCGAGAAACATATTTACATTTTTTAAGCAATCATATTAGTGGTCTGCGGGATATTAAATTATCAATTTGGTGGTCTGTGAAGTCGAAAAGTTTGAGTTGTATGCAAAAACAGTACAATTTTTGATACATTGTCATACTTGCCAACCATCTCATTATGAACCATACAATTTTTAGTACCCTCCTTTTTTTTCACACCAATAATTTTATAGAGTAATTTTAGTCTTTATTACTTACAAACTTTGAATAAACACCATAAAATGTTGTAAGTAATAATTTTACAACGCCAGTTTTGTGATGCTTCTTTATTAATTTTAGTCTTATTTAATCGTAACAACATTTGGAGAGAATAACTTCAAAAATATATGGTGGTGTGAGAAAAGGGGCGTTTTTTCAGGGGGCGTTAACAATTTGCGGTTATTGATGAGATAGTTGGCCAGTATGCATTGTATACCACTTATAGCCTTGCAAAATTAGTTGTAATCTAAAACAAGAAAAATTCTTCGTTCAAGAATTAGTCAATTCTATTTTGAAGAAATGTGCAAACTTTCAATGAGATTGGGCATTAGTTTTGAGAAATCATGTTCACCGCTTTTCCGAAAGACCAGCATAAACCAGGACCCACCGGCTGAATTTTCCAAAATTATTTTTAAAGAACATTTTATAAAATATTGTTTAAATTCTCTTATATGCTCGAAAATATGAATATTTTTTATCATTATTATTATATTAAATAATACAGAAAACATGCTTTTTTAGCCTTCGAAACCGATGTAACCCCTGAACATTCTGATAATTTTAATAAGAATTTTTATATTTTACAAATATAAAAATTACTTAACTTTACATTCAGAATTATGCAATATCTACAATGCGCATTCGACGAGCACATGAGCTTAGAATCTTTGTTTTTGGTTCAATAACAATTTATTCGTTTTTTTTTACAGATAAAAGAGTTTTCATAAAGATGAAGTACATTTTAATATGATTATTTCAGTTATCACAAAACTTTAACACTTTCTTATTTAATAAATATTTTCGTTTCGCAAAAAACTCAATTATCCTCCTTAATCTATTAAACGTAATGAAGCACAGAAATAATTAAAAAGCCAAAATTATCAACACAAATAATATAATAATTATTCTTAAATTTGTACATTCGTAAGGCCATTTACATGGCTGCCAAGTTCTTTAACGCTCATCGCTCGTATGTCCCTTCTGAGGGGACATTAAAAAATCGAGCCACGCCTTAAGGTGTTCCTCTGCAAATGAAATGTTATTTTTTTAAAACGTGTTATAGGCTACCTTTCGGCTAGCGGAAAATTTTAACAAAAAGATTTATTTTATTTAATGATGAAGTAAAATAAAACAAATTATTACAATTTTTCGGTAGCTAAAAGGTAGTAAGTTGGAAACTATACGTGTGACGTTTTAAAGGAACGCCCAAAGGCGTGTCTTATAGAAAATATGCCGAGCGCAAAGGTTAATTTATTCCGGAATGTTGTTAGCCCCGCTTTTTTATCCCACCGGAATCTTTTTAGAGTAATATTTTTCATGTTTAATCGTAGTTAAATTATGAAGAAATTTTTTCTACAAATATTACGGTGTGAAAAAAGGGCGGGGCTAGCATCATTCCGCGATAAATTAAAAAACTTGTCAGCTATGCATTTATAATATACATTCTTGCATAAATAAATAGCAAATCATGTACTCGTAAATATTTAGGTCGCAATTAAAATATAAAGCATATGAAACAATGAGAAGTTCATGTATATTTTCATACAGAAATAAATTACAAAATAATTCACGTATCACTTACCAACATAGCTGCCAATATAATTTAAATTATTCTGGAATATTTTTAGCCCCGCCTTCATTTCAAACGACTTTTTTTTTTTTTTTTTTTTTTTTTTTTAAGAGTAATTTTCTTTTATGTTGTCGTGGTTATATATTACAGACACTAATTCTAAAAATAAAGTGGTACGAAATAAAGACGGGGCTAAAAACATTCCGGAATAAATTAAAATATTGGCAGCTGCGCTTACCTGGTAATATTTATAACTTATTCCGGAGTATTGTTAGACCCGCTCTTTTTCCACACCAGTATATTTTTAAAGCATTTTTCGTCTTATTTTATCGTAATTACATATTGAAGAAAATTTCTCTAAAATCAATGTGGTGTGGAACAAGGGACGAGCTAGCACTACTTCAGAACAAATTGTAAATGTTATCAGGTATGGTATGAGAAATATAGGAACAAAAAATACCGTAATTTTCGGCGTATTATCCGCAGATAAGATAAGTCATTCCTGCATCAAGGATTTCATTCAACAAAATTATCTATATCTTATCGAGGAACACCTGCGGATTAAAAGCTGAAAATTGCGGATATAATATATCCAGAGCCTGATTAAGGGGGAAGTACACGTTATCTCCGCTCTCACCGGAATATTTTTACAATTATTTTTTACTTTATGTCATAGAAAGTCCACGTTTTGACTAGGAAATATTTTTTATAAAACATGAACGGTGTAAAACAATCCAATTTACTCACCGTTATAAGATACCAGAATTCTTTTAAAATAATTTTTAATGAGAATTTTCTGTTTATTATAGAAGGAAAGTATTTGTTAAAAAATAACGGTGTAAGTATAAATAATGTGTGCTTCCCCCTTAATCAGGCTCTGAATATATCAGTTTAACAACATTGCGTATGATTTTGAAATGTCAACCTAAGGTATTTTTTCACGTTTAATACCTTGTCGTCTTCTAATACTGTAAAGCTTATATTTTCTGTGCGAAGTGGTAACGATGCAACATTGCTTCTTTTACAACAAATATTTGTTTCGCATCTATGCAAGATTACACAACAGGGAATGAATACACTTGAGGTGCTTTTAAGTACTGTAGCTAAAGAAAAACGTTTTGGAAATGGTTGATCACACAACCCTTGTAATTTTTTTATTGTTACTCTATGTTCACGACGAGAAATTGAGTTATATTCTAGTTCTTTGACTTCAATAAATTCTTTCGAATTACTAGATGCATTTATCATCATTAATGATAAATATAGAAAGCCGAATATTTCACAGAGCATATTGAGCGTATAGTTGTTAAAAGCAGGATATTTGAAAAGCTTTGTTTTCGGAAATATTAAAGCACAAAAATCACTTAGAAATGGGAAGAACAAAATATAAAAGTGCTAAATTCTTTTATGAGGTTAAAAAGTTATAGGCTCTAGCAAAGATTATTTTGTATGGTTTTATAGATAAGGCAAAGAGGATTACACAGAATAGTACACAGTTAATAAATGCCGTTATTTCAGCTGATTTTCAAGATATATGCAATAACACTTTATTAGTGGAGAAAGGTTTCAACATGCCAGCGTGGAATGATTACATGAAAAATGTCATAAATACTTGGAATTAGTTTATTCTGCTGTCACTTTTTTGTTCTTTTTTACCACATTTCAGACAAATGCAACAGAGATAGAATATTTTTACAAAAGCAGGATACAGATGCTCTCAGATAATACACTAAAACTTGATAAATAAATCACTATTTACATAAAATATTCCACCAAACTCTATCCTAAACCACACTATATCATGGATGATTTTTCACAACGTAATACACCAGAGTTTTTGTACAATTTTTCTATAAGAAATATCGTATTATAAACGTAATTTTTTGAATAACATTCTTACGAACATTTTCATTTCACTCCGTCGTATAGTCGGTAACAATCTGATGCCACATAAGTACAACTATTTATTTATTTTTTATTTCTTTATTCTGAGTTGTTCTTACACAACATTACTGAATAAAAATAGTGACTAGAATATACGATTCCCTGCTGTCAAACAAATGTTTTAAAATTTTCTTTTCTTTTCCAATTTTTTTATTACTATGTTTTTACCATGAGCGAAATTTTATTTCAGATGGTAAAAAATCCAAACAATCCTTCAATGTGTTTTGTAATCTCTATTCCAGCATCTATTACATCAATCATTTACATGAAATATAATTCTTAATAAAAAAAAAAAAGTGATTTCTCATGAAAATATTGGGTGGTCGCAAGCGTTTGTTCCCGATTTCATAAATGACAGTCACAGAAACATACATTTTTGACATACAGATGTTTAATTTGCGATAATATTATTACTCATTTAAATATGGCGTGAGTCAACATACGTTTTATTTAAATAGCTATGAATCCAAGGTAAATATAGTAAAAAAACAAATTAAAATAAAATAAATTCTTGTCATGTCATGTCATGTCATATGACATGATTAATTTTATCTTCCGACATGTGTATAAAACATAATTTTGATAAAAATTGCTGAACTAATTAAAAAATAAATAAATAAAATGCGATCGGGCAAATATTCTAATATAAGTCTCTAAATATAACATACCAGTGCTCCACCAACTGAACTACACGCCTGATATCAAAATTGCACTAATTACTTCTTTAAAAGATGGATTTGTTGATCTTTTTTGAGAATACACACAAAATCTTATGGACGTAATTTATTTTTATTTTATTAACTCATTTTTTGCTAGGTAAAAATGCCTAATTTTTAACTGTAACTTTGGCCTATCTATTATACATTTTTTTAAAAGAAAAGTCGAATTAATGTTAAAAAAAACTGAAGAGTAACAAGGCCAGAATTAAAACCTGCGAAACTTGACCATTTGATTACAACTTTTTCGAATACAACTAATTTTACAAAGTTATACGGGGGGAGCGGTTGTATACAAAAACAGTAGAATTTTCATTACATACGAAAATTCTACTGTTTTTGTATACAACTCTCCCCAGAATACAATTTTCTTTTAAGAAAACCTCGTTTAAGCACTAGTCAGTTCTATTTCGAAGAAGTTTGCAAAATATCAACTGAAGGGTCTCCGAAAAACAGGCCAACCGGCTGAATTTTCACAAAATTTTCATGAAATTTTTAAAAATTATAAAATATTGTTTAAATGTTGCTCTTTTATACAATAAAAGTTTGAATAAAACATTTTATTTATTATGTTTAATAATAATAATAATAATAAGTTTAATAATAATAATAATAATAAGTTTAATAATAATAATAATAATAATAATAATAAGTTATAATAATTTTTTTAGGACGGAGGACTATTTAATCTCATCTACGGACTTTTATAATACCAGTTTTATGATAGTTGGACATTTATCGAAATCGGAAATTTATCGCAAATATAATTGAATGATTTGAAAGCGATGTTATAATTTAAAAAAAAAAAAAAAAAAAACACTAATAATGCTCCATATTAAACTAAATTCTGCTTTTGCCAGAATTTCATCAAAATCGTTTTTTTCTGTTTATTTCTTTTCTTAGAAAGAAAAAGAAAAGAAAAGAGAATTAATAATAATCAGTATCGAAAAAGTTTTTTTTTCCCCCAAGTCTTTATAATAGGGCATTATAAGACAAAATTTCGTATAAATGCTCGTAATGAGAATTATTATTATTATTATTATTATTTATTTAATTAATTAATTTTTTATTATTTCTTATTTTTTTATTTTTTTTATTTTTTAAGAAAGAAAAAGAAAAGAAAATCAATAATAATCAGTATCGAAACGAACAGTATCGAAAAAGTTTTATTTATTTTTATTTATTTATTTATTTTTTCATTTATTTATTTATTTATTTAAAAGGGGAAGTGTGAGAAGGTCGAAATATTTATATTTTATTTTGAAACACATATAACTCCTTACAACTTTACATGATGCCGGCGTATACCAGTGCATTTAACGCATCGATTGCTGAGAATAAAATTTAAATAATTTAACCAGGATTACATAAAATAATTTTATTAAATAATGGAATATTTTAGAGTAACGGGAAAAAACGGCGCTTACCGGTCAAAATATCGAAATGCCCGACAACAATGTGCAGGGGTCGTATTCTCCGCCCTTTTCTCAGGACATTTTTCAAGAATGAGAAATTCCCACCCTTTTTTTTTAACTCTTTTTTCATACAGTAACCTTTATTGTATTTTCATAGTAATATGTCTCTATTAAATAAGTTTGAGGTTATTGTATAAAAATAGTGGTATCAAAAATGGCAGAAAAAGTCCTGAAGAAAAAGCTGGCAATACCACTCCTGAATATTAGAATTGGAGATACAAAGTTTGATGTCTCAACCTTTTTTTCATGACATTTTCAGAGATGATAAATTTCCGCCTTTTCTTGCAACGAGTATTTTTATACAATAATCTCTATCAATTTAATATGATACATTAATATAAAAATTCGGTAAATATTTCTGTGAGCAAATAGTGATAGCAAAAAAGGCGTAAATTTATCATCTCAGGAAAAAGGGTGGAGACATCAAACTCTGGAGATAATGCATTATTAATTTATAAATACCTTTTTTTTTTTTTCTTCTTAAGTTTAGAATCAGGCACATATTTTTCAATTATCTAGTTTGTTTTTTAAGTATGCAAAGTATATTTTTTAAGTATACAAAGAAAATTTTGTGCACACACACACAGTTGATTTATGCATTATATAAATCTAACAAAATTTGTATTTTCTAATTTTTGAGGGGAATAAAAGATGATTTTGAGATGAAAATGAAGAGTTCTAAGAAGATTTCTTTGAGGAGTTGTAAGTTCTGATGTAAAAATTCAGGAACAAAACTGTAATAGTAACAAGTCCTCCAAAGACAACTTTATCAAAGTTATTGAATTTATCACAGCCACTTGCAGAACTGTAAATCATATACAGCATGATCACAAAAAATTGAACCTGAAATAAAAAAAAAAAAAAAAAAAAATCATAATGATTAAAAGCATTCATTATACACACTGTAAAAATAAATAAATAAATAAATAATAAAATAAATTGTAACTTTTCTTCAGGATATTTCTGTTGTTAAAAGGTTAAGGGGTGAAAGTTTCCGCCTTTTTCACCGAAATGAAATTCTGCGTTCATACTGGAATAAACTTCTTATTTAAATATATTTATTAACACACAAATAATGTGTTATAAAGTGTACTTAAATTAGTAGTTTATTCCGGTGTAGATTAAAGATTTCTTTTTTTTTTTTTTTTTATGGCGGAAACATTAATGCTTGAAGCTTAAGTTAAAATTACTTAATGATCTATCAAAAGACACCTTTTTATACAATATGTTATTGATACATTTTTTTTTTCGGTGGGTATATATAAATATTTTTTTTAATAGGGTGAACACCAAATTATCGTACACATAGTTGCCAAGTCTCCGATTTAAACCAGAAACACCATACTAGAAATTTTCTATAATTTAATTCTAGGGGAGAGTGGGGATGAATGGGACGTTTTTCATGTTTTTACTGATAATGCTCACCATGTGTAATTCAGAATTTAGTAACATTGCTCATAAGTACACTTTAGTAATCAGTTACATATAAACATACTAGCTTTAATAAAAAGGTATCATTTTTAATTAATAATAATTTTTTTTACATGCATGTGCATTGTCCCATTCATCCCCACCTATGGAGATGAATGGGAAATAAAACAAAATGGAAAGTAAATAATTTTTTAAAGTTAAATTTGTTTATGTGATTTTGTTGCACACTATTAATTTACTGAAATTAACATATAAACTGATGTATTGACTCAAATTACCGTCAAAAAGCAAAAGTCGTTTAGTTCGCACAGTTCCTAGTGCTCTAGGCTTTGGTAATTTAATCTAATAAGATCTAATCTAAAAATAAATAAATAAATAAATAAGACACTAGAAAGAGATAAATCATTATAATAGAGAACAAATTATCCATATAAATTTTCGTTTCCGACTGATCGGGAAAAATCAGTATTCTATTCTGTATTGCAATAATAATCACCAGGATTTATTTAATTAGCTTGAATGAAATTGTGATTTTTAATCAAATGATTATTAGTTTATCTATTTTCAATTATTGATTTAAGTTGCATTGAATATTCTAACTTACAATTTTTAGATTATAATTATTATAAACAAAAATCAGAACAATTAATTTCGATCGATTTCTTTAAATCCATGGTACTTTTATAATATCATGTTATAACTACTGAACTACAGGTTAAAAAAATATTGAAAATCTATGTATGATTTGTTTTAATGTAATTCGTGTGTACAATTTTAAATTAGCAAATAGTGGGGAATGTCTCATTCATCCCCATTCAAACTGTCCCATGCATCCCAACCACCACATGATCATACAAAACAAGAAATAGGCTTAATCATCAATTGTCAATATTCTTCTTGAATATCATAAACACAATAAAAGGTTATGCCTCTTCACTATATAAGAGTTATATTAACTTTGAGCAAATAGTTAAGGTCTTAACTACCACCTAACTGAATCACTAGAAACTTACTTTGTCAGCTGAAAATTACACTTAAATTTTTTTCTGCCCTTCTATGAATAGCACAATTCTGATACTACACTTGATGAATGACCTCAGTTCTGCCATATATCAGAAAAATTGTCAAGTTTCCAGTGCTTGCAAAGCATAAAAATTTTGCTATTGTCCCATTCATCCTGCGTCCCATTCAACCCCACTCTTCCCTATTTGATTTATTTGTTAAAAATTAATGGGACATATTTATGTAATAAAGTATTGGCGTAAAACTTGATTTGAAAATTAGAAATGTTGTTGAATAAAAGAAGTCCCCAATCTGGCAACACTGCCTTGGTCTAAGATATTAACAGCGCTAAAGAATTTACACTGATTAAACTGTGGAAGGGTGTTGCGGCCAAATTCGATTTCATAATCATTCCGAGTTTAGTGTGTCATTAACTTTCACATGCAAACAAAATTGCCTCAGTTTTGCCAATATTAAGTGCTGTTAAAAACCATAGCAAAATTCAAAGCTGGTGCACAATCAATATTAGATTTTAAAACTTCTTTACACACCATAAATTTTGAGCCAGCACAACCGGTTTCGAAAGGACGTAGCCTTTCTTCATCAGGTGCAAAAGAACACGTGCTACTGCCTTGGAGGCAAAAGTAAGGAGTCTTGCTTTTGCCTCCAAGGCAGTAGCACGCGTTCTTTTGCACCTGATGAAGAAAGGCTACGTCCTTTCGAAACCGGTTGTGCTGGCTTAAAATTTATGGTGTGTAAAGAAGTTTTAAAATCTAATATTAAGTGTTATTCTGCATTTGGCGAACGAGCGTGCAAGGATTTTCAGGAACAAACTTGCATTTCTTATCTTATAAATATAATTTTGTTTATTATATAAAATTTTTTGGAATAAACCTGATTAATTTGAGTCATGGGTTATATAAGGGGTAGTAATATATTTCTAAATTTTATATAACTACTTTTATATAACTACTTTTATATAGCTATTATTGACAGAAAAATACAAACTCAAAAGACTCTTTTATTCCAAAATGTGTTCTGTGAAAAAACGAACATTAGAATAAAAACAAAAATGTATCTGTTCCACCCTCCCCAATTTTTCATTTCCTCCTATTTAAAGGGGTGAAGATTTATAGAACTGTCACGTGATTTTACATCTGCCTGTTTTTTGTTTTTGTTTTTTTTTTTTTTCATCAGGATAGATACTGATTTAGTTTATGTTTTACTATGTAAAGTGAGAGACTATATCTCTCGCTTCTTTTACTTTCTTTTTATTTTCTTTTTCATTAAATGTACAAGTTTAAATTTCAACAAAAGCGTCGACATGATTTTTTGCATCATACTATCAAAATTACTTTTACAGACAGAAAATAATAATTAATATATAAAATAAAAATATTAAAAAGATAGCACCAATGGGACGCCAGACTCTTCAGAACAGAAAAGGTAAGCTCATAATTTTTCAATACTTTTCTTTTGAAAATAAATAATTGCTTTTAAAATTTTGTTTAACGAGCTCACCATGCACTACCGAATTAGGAAAATATTTCCATTAATTATCACAGTAGCTTCGCAACGATGCCTTGAAATGTACATCTCCTTGGGAATTCGATTCATTAAAGCAAGAAAGGAATCACTCGCTTGACATGAGTAAACATAGAAAGGAATGTGTTTTTAAAAATTTTAAACATTTATTCGATTTTAAAACTCGCATCGTTTTCTAATATTAAACCACATACTTACTATTTGTAACGTTGTGAGATACTTCTTCCACCACAAATGTTTTCGGATTCCTGGACCTAGAGCACTCAGCGCGTAATATAAATACAGTGCTACGTGAACAGTGAGGTTAATAGCGCCGGTAAGTACAATATAGTAACCTAGAAAAAAATTAATATTTATTAGCTGTATATTTTAACATATTTATTCAATTATTTATTTATTTATATATTATTTAGTTGCCTATAGTTATAATACTACAATTCATAAAGCTATTCAGTATTAGATGGTAACCTAAAGAGAAAGTTATCTATATTAGCTGTATCTTTTATCTGATTTATTTAATTACTAGCAAACCTGTGCGAAATTTTCACACTTTATTTCCTTTCTTATTTACCTTTAAAATTTGAAACTTATAAATGTTATACTAATTTCACCACCTAATTAAAATTTTAATTTACCAGAAACCAAATTATTATTAAAACCAAATTAATATTCTACAATAGTGAAACCAAAATCATTCAAAGAAAGGTTTCCAAATAAAATTCATGGTTCACGACCAAATTTTCATACTTCCTCAGGCAGTACAGTTTTAATATAGGACTCCCACGACGCATTTTAAATTTTAGTCGCCATGTTTGCGATGACTTTTTATTAATTTTGGTATATTTTTTTGTTTAATAAAATAAATTTAAAATAAAATAAAATAAAATAATTTCTGTTTTGATTTTATTTTTTATGATTGTGTTTTTAAGTCAATTTATGACACAAAAGTTCATATTCTGTATCTTTAAAAGTATTGTTAGATTCTAAATGACTCTTGCAAAGATTTTTAAGAAGCAACTGTTAAAAATACATTTTTCCGTAAAATAATCTCATCAGACAAATGTCGTAATTTTTCCTTATTAGTTCATTGAGCTAAGTCAACGTGCTTAAATATCGTCCATGTAGATATATATATATATATATATATATATTAATCCTCGGGTATTTTATTAATTGCACCACTATCGTATCGTTTCGGCAAAAAATAATTGAAACTGCTCCACGTTAGAGAAATATTATATAGACTAGTATATAACACCGTCAAAAATGACGGAATGTGAAATCAATTAAGGTAGTGAATCAACGAATGCTTTGCCTGCTTCGCTGGACACTATATTTAAAGGGGACTAATGTGCAAGTTGCACCTGACGGGACTAATATGCAAGTTGTACCTGACGGGACTAATGTGCAAGTTGCACCGAACGAACAAACTATTTCTTTTAACGAAAATACCTACTAACCCAGGACGATAGGTCTAATATAACTTATCATATTTTATATCGTATTTATCGTAATATAACTCGGTACTTATTTCGTTTCTTTCTTCGACTCGTTTTAATAAGTATTTTTTATATGCATGGGCAAATTTAATATTTTTTAATTTTTCGCGTGAAAACATTATTATTTCCTCTTACGCCCCCCCCCCTTCAAAAAAATGTATATATATATATATATATATATATATATATATAACAATAACTGGTAAAATTTTTTGGCAACAATCATAAATTTAAATGTCCAATTTTGAAATTATTTTCATGTTTTAATTAATTCTAAAATATCTAATCAAAACTTCGTTACAAATAAGGTACCAAATGAAAGGTACCATATTTGTAACGAAGTAACCTTAGGTACCTTATTTGTAACCTTATTTATTTTAAGTAATTTGTTAAATATGACATCACAATCAACTCTTTGTTTATATCAGATAAGTACAGTCGGCTGCAAAATTATTCGAGCACTAGCAATAATCCTTGCCAAAAAAAGTACACTTAATACAGCTTTGTTAAATAAATCCTTGTCGAGTCATGTTCTTAATCAGTCTAAGAACATGATTCGACAAGGATTTACTTAGCAAAACAGTCTTAAGTGTACATTTTAAATATAGGAATTATTGGCTAGTGCTCGAATAATTTTGCAGCCGACTGTACATTATCATGATTGCAAAAAAATGATGCAATAACTATTAGCCCATAATTTGTATGATTGAATTTTATATTACATTTTAATTTTATCCTCCATGGGTATTTTAGAATTGCAATGGTAGTTATAAACTTTCGTTGAAATCTTTTTACATATTGAGATTAAGGGAAAAGTGCAAGCACAAAAAATGTTCAGTTTTGAAAGATCTTTCTAATGATGTAACATTTATGCAGATTAATAAAAAAATAAAAATAATAAAAATAAAAATACATAGCATTTCTAAGGGGGGAAAAAAGGCTACCAAAAATCTCTGTTTTGGAGTGGTCTAAACCGGAATCGTTCCTGACAGAAGATGGTCATTATTATTATTAATTAGCTGTTTTACCCATTCTTCACACGGTAAATGGAAATAGGAAAGGGGTAAAGGAATTAAATTCAAATCACTACAAGCAAGTAAGAGTAAGGAGAAAGCAAATATATATATATATAAAAAAAAACACGAATTAAATTTAAAAATTGTATTTATTAATTTTAAATAGTCCTTTTTTGCATTTATTTGCATAATAAGCTGCAAGTACGATAGAATAAAACTTTTTCTAAAAAACATGAATTAAATTTAAAAAATTCTATTTATTACTTTTAAAAAATCATTGTTAGTATTTATTTGGGTTATAAGCTGCAAGTACTATAGAATAAAATTTTTCTAACACGGTTTGAAATTAGTATCAAATATATTGTTTTTAAGCAGAAAGTTATTTATCAATTTAATTTTTAATCAACTGCAAATCAGAGATGTTCATGAAATAATGAATTTGATTAAATCGCCAACAATAGATAAAAATAAATTTTAAAATAAATCAAATACTATGTTAAATAAAAGACGAGGAGGGGGATGAGGATGACGGCATTCCATGCCAAATCAACACAAAAAATCTGCATTTTTAACCTGATCCCCTCAGATTTTTATGAAATTCGGCTCATTTATTTGTCCTAGTGATGAACGAATGTATACCAATTAATAAGCCCCTCTTTTAGTTTTTGATATACAGGGCTGCAAAAATGGGCGAAAAATGCAAATTTTCATAATTTTTCTCCTACAAATGTACCCATATCTTATTCCCTAATTAACTTAGAGATAAAATATTGGTATCATTAGAATATAATACAGGCTTTCAAATGATATAGCGCATGTATATATTTTTTAATGTCAAACATTTAGACTTTTGACCTTCAATAACTCAAAAAGTACATATTTGATTTTCCCTTAAAAATTATATGTTATTTTTACGTTTATTATCTATAAATTTTGAAAATTTTATCATGGGACGGCCGTAGGATGCTGAATTAAAATGTAACCTTCCATCAGTATTTCCATGGTAACATACGTTTTACCCATATTTTGCTCATTAAATAACTTAGAGATACAAAATTGGTATCACTAGAAAACTCATAATATAGGCTTTTAAATGATATATCATATGTATATATTTTTAAAAATTTTCGTTTTAAGGTGAAACATTTTGACCTTTAACTTTCAATTTCACTAAAAGTATACATTTAATTTCCATTTAAAAATTATATGTTGTTTTTATGTTTATTATCTATAACTATTGTAAGTTTCAACATGCGACGGCCATTTTTTGTGTGTGTGTGTGTGTAAAATGTGCGTTATGTTAGTATGAAAATACTGGTAGAGTTGCATTTTAATTTATAACTCAGTATCCCTTGGCTCAGTTACTATGACATCAATTTTGACAGGCACATGAACAATTTAAATTTTTGATAAAATTTTATTTCAGTAAATCCTATCCTTTCTCTCTCTCTCTCTCTCTCTTTCTCTTGAGGAGGATTAGAGGTGGGGTAGGGAAGTGTCTGAGCTATATCATCGCTTGTTTTCCATGGCAGCTGGCTGTTCATTTTCTTTTTCTCTGTCAATTTCTCCATAGAATAGTACAATTTCCCCATGAAATACTAATATTTCTATTTATAACATAACTATAAATATAAGATTGTTACAGTTTCCCTGCAATGATCGCGTGTGAAAGGTTTTATAACATCACATCGATAAACCCCATTTTTTTTTTTTTTTTTTTTTTTTTTTTTTTATTTATGTGTAAAATGAGGTTATAGAGAAAGTTTTCCGCCACCACAAATACATAGCTGCTAATATTTTAATTTTTTCCGGAGTAATTTTAGCCCCGCCTCTATTTCGTACCACTTATTTTTTAAAAATATTTTTTTCTTATTTTATCGAAGTTATATATTGAGGAAAATTTTTCTATAAATAAAGGGGTGCGAAATAAAGGCGGGGTTAAAAGTAGTCCGGAATAAATTAAAATATTGGCAGCAATGCAAATATCGTCTGCGCAAACAATTCGCGTTGGCGTGCTTGCTCAAATTTTGTCAAACGATTTTTGGCATTTCTTTGAAAGAAAGAAACTTGATTTAGAACAATGTGTTGTGAAATCTAATAAAAAATATATCTATCATGTCGTAAATAAAAATATAGCTATCATGTCGTAAATAAAAATATAGCTATCATCAAGTACAAGTCTGGGAACTGCCACGCTACCAGATTAGAACCATCATTTACTTCCAGTTCTGTGGCAATAAATCAGCTTCAGAATGTCACCGGATCATATGTACAGCTTTAGGTACTACAGTTCATGCTTGCCAACCATCTCATTATGAAGCGTAGTACTTTTAGTCACTGCCTTTTTTTGTGCACCAGTAATTTTTTAGAGTAATTTCATTCTTATTTAATCGCAACACTATTTGGAGAGAATTTCTCTAAATATAAAGTGGTGTGGGAAAAGGGGCGTATTTTCAAGAGGCGTTAACAAGTCTACGCTTATTAATGAGATGGTTAGCAGTCCTGACAGTTGTATCCATACTTGCCAACATACTAATTAATATTCCGTAGTATTGTTAGCCCCGCCTTCTTTTTTTACACCAGTATCTTTTTAGAGTATTTTTCTTCTTATTTAATCGTGATAGCATTTGGAGAATACTTCTCTAAAAATTTACTGGTGTATAAAATAGGGCGGGACAAACAACACCACGGAATACTAATTAGGATGCTGGCAGGTACAGAGCTGCCAACCTAATCCGGCAGATTGTTAGTACCGCCCCTTTTTCTACACCACTTAATTTTTAGAGTATTTTTCTTCTTAATTCATCATAGATAAATTTTAAGAGAATTACTCTAAATATTAAGTGGTGTAGAAAAAGGACGGTACTAACAATTTGCCGGATTAGGTCGGAAGCTCTGCAAGTATGTGTATCATATGATGCCGTAAAGGTTTGGTACCGAAAGTTCAAAATCAAGGACTATGACATTCAAGAAGCAGAGCGCTCTAACCGACCTACTGATGTTGATGAGGCTTGCCTACGAGAACTTGTGCAAGAAGATCAGTATTCAAACCATTCGAGAGTTAGCTAAGGAGTTAGACATTAGTTGCATGTTCTTTAGTCGCGCTATGCATCGCATAAATTTGGCGTAGAAGTTCAATCGCTTTTTTTTTTCCCCACCTGCAGCTACACTTGCGAGTGCTATCTTCGATTCAGCAGAGTACATCTAAAATGAGCTTGATTTGTTTTCTACAAGTCTCTCAAAATATATATATATTTCTTTTTTATCGTTCTTTTTAGTTTTATCTGTTCTGTGAACAAAGGCATAGGTCACAGAAGGATTTTTTTTTTATTTATTTATTTATTTATTTTGATTCCATGAGTGCTGGATGACGTTGCATAATTAGGACAGAAATTTCTTTAATATGTACTGTTAATTTTTTGAAGATATGGTCAGTTTGATTTTAGACAGAACGTAAAGTGACCTCCCAGTTATTTGACCCCAGCTTAATAGTTATTATGGTGCCACTTGTCGCGTGGAGCACAGCCCGGCACATATAACACTTAGTTTTCCTGCTTAAATTAACAACAACGTTGCCTATTCTCGAGAAAAGTTTCATAAAGACTTTCACAGCACAAAAATTTATAAAGACTTTCCCAGCACCAATTTTTTCTCATGAACTCTCAACAATAACTTGCTACCAAATATCTTTAAGCCACTAGTAAATACCCAGACTTTTCTTTTGGGATCATGAGGATTTTCAAAAGATGAATTCAGTTGGCCAACATTTAACTCAATCCACAGTTTCTGATTTTTTGGCCCAGAATCAGTTACAACTGCTACAACATTAAATTCAATTCTTTTCAAACTTAAAATGATGCCCTTCAAAGTAGCAGCTGTGCCGAAGGAAATAAAAAACTACAGTAACAAAACGTTGGATGAAAATCATAGATTTGGGTGGTGATTACTAACCGCACTAAAGGTGTTTCTCATGTTTTTTTTTTTTTTTTCCTAATTTTCTTCAGAACTTTTTTTCAGTGGAAAACTTCCGTTGCAACCTAATACATATGTTTCTTTTCATGTAGAAAAAAAAAAACCATATAACGTTTTTAATTTCAGCTTATGTTTCTATTTTAATAATTTTAAAGCTAATATGAGGTTTTTAATTATTATCTTTATAAGTAATAATCTTATTAAAATGAAATATTCATTGCTGAATATGGCCATATCGCACGAGAGAAATTTGTTCAACATTTAATGCAACACACGAAAATTAACCCTTCCTAGTGGTGGACAAAAAATTAAAAACGCGCTGGCCTTAAACCTTCCCCATACGCAACTGTATGCTGCATTGTGTTCAATGAAATACTGAATGAAAGCCTGTGATGTGACACAGCCAGTAGATGTTGTCTTGATTAATAAATGTGCCAATTTTCGTAGCGATCGGTTGAATACTTCGAGGAATCATATAAGAGAAGATGATAAGTGCGGATAAATATGAAGCCAAATCGTAACTGCAAAAGCCACAAAGTAATACATCACCAGCTAATGTTTTGGTAGACTCAATATGGCTCCTGCGTTAGCGCTGCTATTGCGGATTGCGGCAAAATGTTTGAGTAGACAACAATCACTCCTCATTTACTCTGCATACTGATATGCGGTATGATAACTCTTCTCATATTATTCCTCTAAGGTTCAACGGAATAGCAATCCATAACGAACTGACAAGGAAACATTCAAAAGGTGTCGTCTTCAAAAAATATTGAAAAAAATATATGTGATTCTACTCTTCATAAAACACCAGAAAGTAAAAAAAAAATCGGCTGAAATGAATTACAGCGAACACAAAAAATTATCAAATTTAAGCATTTTTGGCGATTTAGCGTGTTAGGCGATAAGTTTGCTAGCACCGAGATTGCCGTGTACGGACAGAACCGTGTTTTGTTTCTCCGCCAAGTACTCAAAATCAATCGCCTCACAGCGTGAAATCGCCAAATATGCTTAATTTTGATAGTTTTTTGTGGTCGCTGTAATTCATTTCAGCCGATAATTTTTTCACTTTCTGGTCTTTTAGAAAGAGTAGAATCACATATATATACATATATATCTATAGATTTTTTTTTTCAATATTTTTTTAAGACGACACCTTTTGAATGTTTCCTTGTAAGTAATCGGGACAATTTCACCGCCAGATACAGTTACATATATTTATAGCAAAATTTATGGAAAAATTTACTGAAAGTTATTCTTACCTACTAGTTTAAACCGTAGGCAAATCCAATATAAAGTAAAAACAATAGAGTGGTGGTAAACATGTAAAAATGAAACCTGATGAAATTTTTTCCTTAAGACAAAAATCACCTATAGGTTAAAATAAATAAATAAATAAAAAATAAAGTGATATTAATCAAAATAAAAAATAAAAATAAAAAATGAATTTTCAAATTCAAAATACTTTACACACAAATATAAAAAATTCCAAAACTGTATAAATGAAATATATATATATATATACATATACCTTACATATATTGCTAACGTGTTCTAATGTTAATCTTCCAAAATTAATTTATTAAAAAATAAATTCATTTACCTTTCATCGTTCATTTTTTTACCATTAATTTACCATTTGTCATTCATTTATAAATTGATATATTTAGATGACATATTGCAATTTTATCTTATACTATTAAGTGAGCAATATTTGTATATATTCGGACAGTCACGTAATTTAGCACAAAGCCGCCTTTCGAAGGGTCATTGTGCACATAGATGTCAGATTTTCGAAGTTTTGATTAGTTTTCTGTTAATTAATAAGAATATGAAAATAAAACTTCCCGTTTCTATAATGACGCAGAATGGAGAATCTTAGGAGAGATTTGATTGGTTTATTTGATTTTACTTGATTTGAGTGTATTTTACATTGAACTAGAGCTACGTTATGACGAATTACGAGAGATTTGATTGGTTTATTTGATTTTCATTGATTTGAGTGGATTTTACGTTGAACTAGAGCTACGTTTTGAGGAATTACAGGAGATTTGATTGGTTAATTTGTTTTTCATTGATTTGAGTGGATTTTACGTTGAACTAGAGCTACGTTTTGAGGAATTACGAGAGATTTGATTGGTTAATTTTTTTTCATTGATTTGAGTGGATTTTACGTTGAACAAGAGCTACGTTTTGAGGTATTACAAGGGATTTGATTAGTTTATTTGATTTTCATTGAATTGAGTGTATTTTACGTTGAACTAGACCTACGTTATGTGGAATTACGAGAGATTTGAATGGTTTATTTGATTTTCATTGATTTGAGTATATTTTACGTTGAACTAGAGCTACGTTTTGAGGAACTACAAGAGATTTTATTGGTTTATTTGATTTTCATTGGTTTGAGTGTATTTTACATTGGACTAGAGCTACATTTTGAGAAGTTACGAAATATTTGATGAGTTTATTTGATTTTCATTGATTTGAGTGGATTTTACGTTGAACTAGAGCTGCGTTAAGATGAATTACGCAAGATTTGATTGGTTTATTTAATTTTCATTTATTTGAGTGTATTTTACGTTGAATTAGAGCTACGTTATAAGGATTTACGAGAGATTTGGTTGGTTTATTTGATTTTCATTGATGTGAGTGTATTTTACGTTGAACTAGAGCTTCGTTTTGAGGAATTAGGAAAGATTTGATGGATTTATTTGATTTTCATTGATTTGAGTGTATTTTACGTTGAACTAGAGCTACTTTATGAGGAATTACGAAAGATTTGATTGGTTTATTTGATTTTCATTGGTGTGAGTGTATTTTACGTTGAATTAGAGCTACGTTATAAGGATTTACGAGAGATTTGGTTGGTTTATTTGATTTTCATTGATGTGAGTGTATTTTACGTTGAACTAGAGCTTCGTTTTGAGGAATTACGAAAGATTTGATGGATTTATTTGATTTTCATTGATTTGAGTGTATTTTACGTTGAACTAGAGCTACTTTATGAGGAATTACGAAAGATTTGATTGGTTTATTTGATTTTCATTGATGTGAGTGTATTTTACGTTGAAATAGAGCTATGTTATGAGGAATTACGAGAGATTTCATTGTTGTATTTGATTTTCACTTATTTGAGTGTATTTTACGTTGAACTAGAGCTCTACGTTATGAGGAATTACGAAAGATTTGATTGGTTTATTTGATTTTCATTGATTTGAGGTAGGGGTGTCCAGTGATGTTTTTTGGGGTTTAACATGCTTGATAGTAATTGTGCCGCCCAGACGGTGTAAAGGTTAGCGTCCCTGACTTCAACACGGTTGGGCCTGGGTTCGAATCCCGAAATTGCATGGATGTATTGTCCTTGTTTATGTGTTCTTGTTAATTGTTAAACTTGTAAACCCTTGTGGTGTGAATTTTTCGAGATATAAGCGGCCCTAGAGGCAAGCAAAGAATCTCATGTACTCTTCAAAGAAACAAACAAACAGACAGACAGTGATTGCTGCGAAAGCGAGTTTCATGCGTTTTCAGATTCATGCACAGCGTGGTAGAGGTGTCCAGTGATGTTTTTTTTTTTTTTTTTTCTTTTCTTCTCTTTTCTTTTAACATGCGTAATAGTGATTGCCACGGAACCGAGTTTCGTGTGTTCTGAGATTCATGTACAGCAAGGTAAAGCTGTCCAGTTTTTTTTTTTTTTTTTTTTTTTTTTTGGGGGGGGGGGGGGTCTTGTGCATGAAGCGTACATACGTGCATTATAGTGATTGCTGTGAAAACGACTTATGTGCGTTTTCTGATTCGACCATTCATCGAATTGTGACTTTTACTGTAGAGTAACAGCTTCAACCGTTTCCAGAATATTCGAAGAATTAACATTTCTATTTGACTGTTTTCGAGAATATTCGTTTTAATAATAGTTTTGTTGCACAGAATCGAAAAGTTCAAAAAATATTTGATATTGTCAAGGAGATCCCACACTAAAACTGTGAAGAAAATAGTTGCCGATTGAAATATATTTATTTAAACTTTTCAAATATTCAATTAAAAAGAAATCTATTAAATATAGTGCCCAGCGAAGCCTGCTAGTAAAACATAATCGTTAAAATATGTATAATGACAATTTTTTTCTGAAATTCACGTTATTTATTTATTTATTTTTTAATAAAATAGAAAAGAGGTTATGTATTTGATTTGTCTGTCCGACCGCCTGTCCCTCCAGTCTATCTCTTCATCTGTCCGTCCGTCATTCTTTCCACATTCTCAATTCCATAAAATCCCTTTCATGCTTTGAAATTGATAGATGGTATTCAGGTTCACTACAGGATATTTTCTTTTGAAAATAGTATAAACAGCAGTACTGGTTAGATAGGGATTCGTAAAAGAATTCGGATACATTATGGTGAAAAGAAATTTTTTTCTTTAAAAACACAGGATTGATATAGAATATGTTATCAGTAAAATTGAGGTTTACTGTATCAGACAAACATATTCAGATACTCAAAATATTTAAAAATCATTACGTCTCATACAATTATACTGTATTTTAATTACATTAAAAATCGAGAATTACATTACATTAAAATACGAGATACATTAAAATATACAATTTAAAATATTAAAATACATATAACATAAATTTAAAAGTTTCGAGCCTTATTTTAAGCTTCTCATCAGTAAAACACATCAAAAGTAAATGCTGAGAAGAACAATAGATTTCCTTTACGAAAGTACAGCGTATTCAGCAGGGACTGCGTATGTCTCATTAAGCGGTGAAAAATGCTGTTTCGTATACAACCTTCTAGGAAAATTCTTGAATGATAATTCCATCTACCTGACTTTAATAATACTAAAGTAATCATATCCAACTATTCAAATTATCATTCAAGAATTTTCCTGGAAGGCTGGTATACGAAACAGCATTTTTCACCGCTTATTGAGGCATGCGCAGCCATTGCTGAATACGCTGTACTTTCGTAAAGGAAATCTATTGTTCTTCTCAGCGTTTACTTTTGATGTTTTTTTACTGATAAGGAGCCTAAAATAAGGCTCGAAACGTTTAAATTTATGTTATGTGTATTTTAATATTTTAAATTGTATATTTTAAAGTGTACTGTCCGGATTTTTAACGTAATCAAAATATAATATTCATATACCTTGTGGAATGTAAATAAAATTGTTCGAATTGCATTTTCAGTTGCAAAAAGCATTTTAACAATTCCAGTATATTTGAAAAAAAAAAAAAAAAAAAAAACTGAAATTGTACCTCTCGAATCAAAATGACTTTAGGCTGCTTTGGAAATGCATTTCATTCTGACAGGCCGAATTCATTATCTCTCTCTCTCTCTCTCTCTCTTTCTATATATATATATATATATATATATATATATATATATATGCGTGTGTGTGTATGTATATATATATATATATATATGTGTGTGTGTGTGTGTATGTGTGTGTATGTGTATTTATGTATGTATGTATGTACAGATATATATACATATACAAGGTGATTCAAAACCCAACTTACAAAATTTTAGGAGAGACAGTGCACATCATAAGGATTGAAAATTGCACAAGGACTCATGCTCGCAAACGTCATTTTAACTCTTAAAGAACTGGATATTTTCGGTTAATTTTTAACAGTAAACATAGCTGCCAATATTTTAATTTATTCCGGAGTAGTTTTAGCCCCGCCTTTATTTCTCACCACTTTTTTTTTTTTTTTTTTCAGTAATTTTTTCTTATTTTATCGAAGTTATATATTAAAGAAAGTCTTTCTATAAATAAAGTGGTGTGAAATAAAGGCGGGGCTAAAAGTACTCCGGAATAAATTAAAATACTGGCAACTATGAGTAAAACTCACATATGGGCGTGGCTTTTATAAATTTCATTTTAACCATACTTGCCAACATCCTAATTAACATTCCGTAGTATCATTTGCCACGCCTTCTTTTTTACACCAGTATTATTTTAGAGTAATTTTCGTCTTATTTGATCGTTTGATCGTCGTCGCATTTGTAGAATATTATTTTACAAATTTACTGGTGTGAGAAAAAGGGCAGGACTAGCAATACTACGGAATATTAATGAGGATGTTGGCAAGTATGTTTTAACTATTCAAGGACATGTCCAGGTTTCTTAAGCATAAGTTAACCAAGGTTAAATACACGAAAGATGGGAGAGAGAGAGAGTGAATCGATTAGCTTCGTCGGAATGAAGTGCTTTTCCACAACTGCCCTTAAAGTAAATTGCGTTGGACATATTTGATTAAAATACATGTTAACACTTTCGCAACCGCAAGTTTTCGTCTTTTTGGCTGTAAGACATACTTGCCAACATCCTAATTAATATTCCGTAGTGTTGTTAGTCGCGCCCTTTTTTTCACACCAGTAAATTTTTAGAGTAATATTCTCCTAATTTAATTACGATTAAATAAGAAGAAAAATACTCTAAAAAGTTACCCGTGTAAAAAAGAAGGCGGGGCTAACAATACTACGAAATATTAATTAGTATGTTGGCAAGTGTGCCGTAAGGTCCGCCTGTGGGCGTTATTCTTCCAAATTACAACATTTTAGAACAAAATTTTCTATGTTCAGATTCATAGTACAAATGGATATACATTATAATTATATTCTTTCTGACCAAAGTATTTATATCCATAGTTTATTGGTTGTACAAATATGTATATTGTGTATATTTTTAAGAAATAAATGACATACAAATGGCAAAAGAAACTCCCACTGGTGGAGTTACAGATTTTCAAATGACGTGAATCTACGTCAGCGGTCGTGAAAGTGTTGAAATAAAAGAACCTATGAGAATATTTGCAAATATAGATAATGTAATCGAATTTTATTTTATACTAGCAGGCTACGCCCGCTTCGCGGGCCACTATTTTTAAACGAATCACTATAGTTAATGAATATTCAAGATTTCATTAAAATTTCAAAGATTTCATTAAAATCATGCGAAAAAAAAAAAATCTGATTGGAAAAAAATGTCGCACCGGGTCCCCACGGCCTTCGGCAGCGCAGGCCATTGTGCTCTGAGCGCACGCATTTATGTTCGAAACTCTTAATGAATCACTATATTGTCCTAAGGGAAAAACATAAATAAAGAATACAAAAAAAAAAAAAAAAAAAAAAAACCTTCTCCCATCGGTGGGATAATCGGTTCGGGCCCCAAATGCCTGCATCAGTGTATACAGGCGCGCACGGCGTGCATGTTCCTTCACCTACCGTTCCCGCCCCTCCTAACTATTAGACTTTAAAAAATACTCGCAATCGTTCTCTCCGGCTTTAAACCTAATAATACTATTTTCCAACATTCTATCTGAATTTCTTTGTTTGTACCCCTACGCATGCCCCCCTTCCCGCCCCTCGTAATAATTCTTTACATTCGAAAATATCCGCAATCGGTTTATCGGGCTTCAAAATCTAACAACACTAATTTTCAGCGCTCTATCTCTTATTTACATATTTTTGCCACTTCACACCTTTCTCGTCTATTCTAATAACTTTACAAATTCGAAAATATCTGCAATCGATTTGTAGGTATCAAAAACCTCTATGTAACTATTTTGAACGGTCTAACTATATTTTATTTTTTTTTTGCCCCTCCGCCCCCCCCCCTCTCTTTCTGACCCTCCTAATAACTTTAGACTTTCAAAAATATACTCATTCGACTTGCAGGCCTCTGAAACCTATCTGTACCAAGTTTGAACGGTCTAGCTGTATTTCTATTTTTTTGCCTCCCCCACTTTTCCCGCCCCACCTGGTACAAATTTCTAAAATTAAAGATATTAATTTCTATGTATTTGTGGAAGCTATATTTTAGAGCAAAAATCTCACGTATATCTTTTTTTTTCTGTTTGCGGTATAAAGGATTATTTAAAATCACGTTTTGCCCCCTCTCCCCCCTCTTTTTGGGGTCTGAATTTCTAAAGTTCCAGGAAATAGTGTTTAGGTACGTATATTAGCTATGTATTAGAGCAAAAATTTCATGTATATCTGTTTTTTCGTTTGAGATATATAGGAGTATGTGAAACCACGTTTTGCGCATCTGAAATCACGTTTTGCCCCCTTTCCACCCTTGGGGACCGAATTTCTAAAATTCCAGAAATTGATTTTTAGATATTTATGTTAGCTATATTTTAGAGCAAATATCTTACGGATATCTGTTTTTTTCTTTGAGATATTGAGGCTTTTGTGAAATCACATTTTCCCCCTGCTCCCCCATGGGGGGCGAATTTCGCAAAATCGCTTCTTAGGGGGTGCTTACACTATATGTTCTATAATCTGACCCAGTTTCGAGTCAGTGGCTCCAGTAGATTTTGCTGTGCGTTGATGAGTCAGTGAGTGAGTGAGTGGAAGTACTCTTTTATATGTATAGATAAGATATATTTTTACAGATCCTAATCAGAGCCCCACCAATGGCCTAAAGGTTTTGTTCTCAAAGCTGGTGCATGGGGATTACTGGCCCGGTCTCTCGGCGTTTTCCGTAATTTTCTCCAAAACGCATACGAATGTGGACTAGAATACGTTAGGCGCCCCATCAGGTGCACCACAATTGGCGAGAGGTTCTGCTTTCGAAGTTAGCAGACAGGAAATGTCGGGTGAAAACTCAAGACACTCTCGTCGGCATAGCTGTCTGGAATTTACCATAGTTTCCTCCAGAACTTGAGTAAATATGGACTGGGTTCCCTTGGAAAACTTCCTTCCCACGGAGGGAGTCCAGTCGTAGGACTCAATTGTTGCCAATCGGCCTTACTCCTAAAATACCAAAACACAACTTCGTGCAGTTGATCAGGCTCAATGCATAGCAGCTACACCAACACACATCCAATCAAAAGCCTTTTTTTTTTTTTTTTTTTTTGTAATAGAAACGTACTTCAGTTGAAAGTTAAATGACTGCCTTTTTTTGTTTTAACTCAAGAGAGTCAGAACGAATTTTTAAATTTTTCTGTATTAATCGAAGTCTGTAAGTTCCATTTATAAGGTTCTTGAGTTCCTTCGTGGGTGGTCAAAAGTTACTAGATGCGGGTTTACTATCCCTGGTTAAGGTGACTCTTTACCTATCGTCACTGGTAGTTAAAGCACATTGTACTCTATGGGGAAATTCATAACGAGAGTAATCATTGCCTAATGTGTTTTTAAATTTCGTTTCCACAAGCAGAAGTTTCACAGTCGTTAAATTTGTTCAAGGTTTCCCATAAAATGATTTTTCTAATTTAATTTTTAATGTTTTACTTCGGGGGAAAAATTAAACGTAAATGCTTTTTTCACAAGCAATAACTTGAAAATGAAATATTAAAAATTAATAATAATAGTAATTATTGATATTATTATTATTATTATTATTATTATTATTATTTTAGCAGAAACAAGAGCAAATTTAACAGTTGTTAATTTTCTGAATGCGAAAACGGAATTTAAAAATTTACATTAGATAATGAGTAAATCTCATAAGAAATTTCCCTATAGAATAACAGGGGAATTGGCTTCTTTAAACGGGAAATTGTAAAAAGTTTGGAGGGGTCTTAAACGAAGTAATAAATAGGTACAATTTGAAAGTGTTTTAAAATCTAAACAGTACTTATAAATTTTGTAATAAAAAAAATAATAATAAAAATAAAAATAAAAACATTTTTAAAGTATCTGCCTCATAGACATTAATATATTATTGCTTTAACAATTAAAAACTCTCAAAACTTGGTTATTATTAAAAATTAGAAATAAGAACAATCCTTACCGTGTCAAAGAGTTCAAGAAATTTGACAATAAAAGCAATCCAAGCTATTTTGTAAAATTTCTGAAATGAATAAATAAAGTTAGGCACTTAATGATGATAAAGTTATCAAATCAATATCAATTTTAAATTATCCATTGCATGTACTTTATTTTTATTATTCGGCTTTGTCTAAGGAAAATGGCAAATAGTTAAAAACGTGCAGACGGCGAAATATTTCGTCAAAAAATGTTTTGAGATATACATATCAAAAATTTTAACTATCCATTACATTAAATTGCCTCAAAGTCTTCATGCGAATAAATAGCATAATACAGTGTGTTCGAAAAAAAATTATTCTCCACATTAATTCAAATATTAAACTGACATGCACTATATGTATGTATGTGAAACATACACTGTATGTATTTAAACATCCCAATTTTTACGTTAAGATTAACTAAAAAAATAAATAAATAAATAAGTAATAATTAAATAAATAAAAATAAAAAAAATAATTTTAAAAAAAAATGCGGATTATATATGAATTGTTTTGGAAATTTAGATGTATAAAATGCATGTCGTACTACATATCACAGATTATTATACAGATAGGACACTCCCGTATATTCTTCGGTAACCAAAATTTGACTGCAACGACCCTATTGTCAACGGCTATAAGTTTCTCGAGATTTCCGGCTTACGCAATCGCTCATCTTATTTTTATTATATCTATGTTCATTGTAATATTAGTGCAACGTTAAACCCAACATCCAACCAACTAACCATTGTATCGATGTTTACATTTGGCAACTTTGTTATTGTTTACAAAATTGATTGTCGAAAGCAATTTATTTTAAGAAGCAAGTACTAAATATTAAGCAAATAAATTTCGAAAATATATATAAACCAGAAATATTTTTTTTCATTTTAAAGCATTTTGTATTATTTAAACCAAGCAATGTTAAATATTTAAGACTTTATTCTATACTGCTATTTCAGCATTACAGTTTGTTATATTAATTTGTACACTTGAACACGAATGTGTTTGGCAAAATTTATTTTCAAACATAATAAAAATTAGTTTTATTTCTTAGAAAATAGCTGTAATGTTATGATTTTGTGAATTTAAAAGTAGTAGAAAAAGTGAAGGTAAGAAAACTGCACATATGTTTTTATTTGGCAACTTTATTATTGTTTACAAACTTGATTGTTAAAAGCAATTTATTTTAAGAAGCAAGTGCTAAATATTAAGAAAATAAACTTTGAATATACATAAAATAAAAACATTTTTTCATTTTAAAGCATTTTGTGTTACTTAAAACAAGCAACGTTAAATATTAAATGATTTCATACTGCTATTTCAGAATTACAGTTTGTAATTTTAATTTGTACTTGAATATGGATATGTTTGACAAAGCATATTTTTAAACATTATAAAAATTAATTTTTATTTCTTAGAAAAATAGCTGTGAATATTTTGAGGATAATTTTGTGAATTCAAAAACAACAGAAAGTGAAGAAAAAGGAAACTTCCCATACTGACCTGCTACTAACTACTCGCGAAATAGAAAAACAATTTTCGAACAAAGATGCTATTCATGTAGACTTAACACATGTAGTTCCCCTCTGTTGACACTAGTGGTGCTACTATATTTCCGGTTCGCGTTTTAGCTTCACTGTCCTATCTGTATGATAATCTGTGACTACATATATACCCCGCGACAAAATGATAGGTACAACGGGTTTTTTCTTTGATTTTTCATAAAATAACATTATCTAAATTGTGCTTATCATTTATTATTATCATAAAATAACACTATTCCCGGACAAATTTTTGTTTTAAGACTAATTTGGAAAAGTTTTAAGATTAAAATTTTTCTAATTTAAGACTACACTCCGGGACAAAAATATAGGAACAAAGTTTTTTTTTTTTTTCATAAAAATAACATTATCTAAATTGTGCTGATCATTTATTATCATAACAAAATATTATCATATCAAAAATATATTAAATATTTGAATCATATTCAAAATATTTATATTCAAAATAATCAATCATATTCAAAAATTAAAAAAAAAAAAAAAAAAAAAAAAAAAAAACTTTGTTCCTATATTTTTGTCGCGGTGTGCAGTCTTAAATTAGAAAAATTTTAGTCTTAAAACTTTTCTAAATTAGTCTTAAAATAAAAATTAGTCCGGGAATAGTGTTATTTTATGATAATAATAAATGATAAGCACAATTTAGATAGTGTTATTTTATGATAATAATAAATGATAAGCGCAATTTAGATAATGTTATTTTATGAAAAATGAAAGAAAAAACCCTTTGTATCTATCTTTCTGTCGCGGGGTGTATTTTAACAAATGTTTTACCCAGAAAGCAAAAAGGGGATTAAAATTAAATTAAAGGCAATTAATAATATTTGAGATCACTCTGTAAAAAACAATGTTTGAAATTTATTGCAGAAGTAGCATGTGATTATGAAACTAATTTTAAATAAAAGGGGAAAGACTATTTTTTAAAATGAGAAAAGGGAAGAAATTTTTTTATCAAGTTTCGGAATTTTTAGAAAAGAATCAATGTATGCACAAACAAAATTTATTTTGTGTTATCTAGTATGACATTACTCTATTGATTAAAAATATTATTTTGGTTTTCTTTAAAATAGAAAATTATTTTTATTGCAGATTACAAAAGAAATAAATCCAAGGGTACTTTCTCACAGCGCACAGGATATCTCAATTATAATTTCCTTTATCCTTATAATTTTTACGTTAAATAAAACAAAACATTCAAATTAAGAATCTCAACTAAAAGGTTTTGATTATTTTAATAATATGTTTATATTATAATTAAATATGAAATATGAAATTGCCATTAAAATTTTTATAATTCCACAATCATATTTTTTTATTTTATTTTATTTTATTTTATTTTTTTAATTATTGAACAGAACTTCTTATTTTTAGTTCATTTTATTCATTATATTAGAACGTATGGGTAATAGAAATTTTAAGTTCAAATGTTTAAAAAATAATAATAATAATAATCTGCAATAAAAATAATTTTCTATTTTAAAGTAAACCAAAATAATATTTTTAATCAATAGAGTAACGTCACACTAGTTAACATTAAAAGAATAATAATAAATAAATGAATAAATAAAATTGTACATACATTCATTCTTTTTTTTTTTTTTTTTTTTTTTTTTTGTAAAAGTTGATCTAAAATTTCTTCATTTTCAAATTTTTATAACATATCTGAACAGCACACATATTCTTCTGAATATAAAGCTTCGTAAACATCGTAAAATTATTTCATACTTTTTTATCATAACAACACTCAACCCATTGTAAGAGTACATTTTGAAAATCTTACATCCTACATTGGATACAACATTATAAAGTTAACTAAAACTTTTTGAATTTTCTCGATATATTCTGGGGAATAAATAACTAAATACATTTAGAAAACAAAAACATATTCGTATTCATTATAGAAATTACTTCAAACACAGTTTTAGTTGTCTTATGCTTTTCTTACACATTCCAATAATGATGAAAAGCATTTAGAACCTAGCATTTATGATATAATGGCTAAGTAAAGTTAGACAATAATGAAAAAAAAAAAAAAAAAAAAAAATAGTATATTGTGGCCACCACATCACTTTCTTCAATGCTTTCCTATACAGATTCACTCAGTAAAAATAATTTGTTAAAATTATTATTTTAAAAAAATTATCTTCCATGATAATGCAGACGATTTTCATATTAGAGAAGAACTATAACACTAAATATCAAGGGGGAAAAAACAAAAGTCCATTTTATTCTCAATATTTATTTATTTATTTATTTATTTATATATTTATTTTTAGTAAAAAAAATAAAAAAATCGATAAATTTGTTTTAAATTATCACAGATCTATAGTTCAACCATTCGTTTTAAAGGTATTAGCGAGACCTTTCAAAAGATACTCATCTTCAAAATTTACCCCCAGAGGGTGAAGCGATGCCCCCACATGCACAATTTTTTTCCCTAGTTAACTACTACTATTATCAATAATTCATATTAATTTTACAATCACAAGTTTAAAATAACTCTCATTATGCACATTTATACGAAATTTTGTCCTATACTGCCATGTTAGAAGTTTAGAAAAAATGCGATCACAGCGCCACCTGCTGAGCGATTGATCCCAAAATCTAATCAGCACCAGTTTATGTCAGGGTCCAACTAAATACCAAGTTTGGTTAAATTTTGTTCATTGGTTCGTGAAATACGGTGTCCACAAAAATCATGATACACATAGACAGACAGACAGACATTTTCTAAAAACTGTCAATTCGTGTTCAAGACATCCCGAAGCGTGTAAATCCATTCAAAAACGGAGGTCGAAAATTTTCATGAATCCAATACTTTCTCTATATTACATATAGAAGAAAGTAAAAAGCATTATCAACAGTCGCATGGCTTATGACAATTTATATTACTTTAATGAGAATTATTTATTCCACGTTCATTTATATTGCGATTAGTTTTTGGAACTCTCGTGCAATTTTAGCTTAACTTTTGCCTAGTTATTTAACTTTTTGCCTAGTTTTGTTCAACGTTGTTTAGGGCTAATAAAACCTGTTGGTATTTTAAATATTATCAGTATTATTACAAAATTTTTCGATCATCGCGACAATATACACACACTATGCAAATTAAGTTTTGGTACGACAGGACTATTTCTTTCAATCTGCGATTTTGGTTGTCGCTATTTGTTGTGTTCCAACTTAAGTATGCTAGGATACCAGCTAATATCCAATTTTACTTTTAATTTTTACTTTCCGAACACTATAGTGAGGAAAGTATTGTAATCATGTCAAAAATCCGAATTTGAGATTTTGATGTTTCTATACGTTTCGAGGTCCAATGAATCCGTTTTCACTATTTTTGCGATGATGTATGTATGTGTGTGTGTATGTATGTGTGTATGTATGTGTGTATGTATGTGTGTATGTATGTGTGTATGTCTGTGAGTGAACACGCTAGCGTCTAAACTCTTTGTTCGAATAAGCTGAAATTTGGTACGTATATTGTAAGTCACCATAGTACGAACCCTATAGATTTTGGTGAATCTAGCACTTATAGTTTTTTTACAGGGACACAAAGAAATATTCTTTAACATTATGGCCTATGGGACCAAAATCTTAAAAGTGCGATAGTATCTAAACGCCTTATTCAATTGAGATAAAAATTTATACACATATTATAAGTCCCCGATATTCAATCTGTATAGATTTTGGAGAATCTAGCACTTATAGTTTTTTTACAGGGACACAAAGAAAAATTCTTTATCATTATGGAATTTTTTAAAATTGCGATAGCATCTAAACGCCTTATTCAATTGAACTGAAAATTTATATGAATATTATAAATCACTGTTGCACTAACTATAAGCATTTTGGTGAATCTAGCATTTATAGGTTTTTACAGGGACACAACGAAAAATTCTTCATCATTATGATCTATGGGCTCAAAGTGCAGTAGCGTTAAGTAAAACATCGTGTAGTATATGGAGAACAATACTCAAACACTCTATTATGGTTTTCTCTCTTTTGTTTGTTTAACGACTCCTCTTTCTTTACTTTATCTACAAAACTGTTAATTACTCAATGTTCGGAAAGTCGAGTGGAGTCACTCCAGATTTTTTAAACTATCTTAAAATATTTTGTCAAATTTGTGAAAACTTTTACATTTTTCAAAATTTACTGATAAGTGAGAAATTTATCTTGATTGTATGTAACAAGTAATATAAAAGAAAAAAAATTAAGTCAATTCCTACTTACAAACACTATCCAAAAAGTTTTTTTTTTTTTTTTTTTTTTTTTTTTAACAATTTGGAATTTGGAAATAAAAAGCACGCGTGAAAAATAAAATAAAAATAATTATAAGATTAAAAAAAATATATATATATATATATATATATACCATGTTTTAAATTTTCTGATGAATCATAGAGCTCTTATCACTGTGCATAAATTTTTTAAAGTGATAATGAAGTCAATTTTTCGTGAGATGCATAATTTAACTTTTTATAATTTTTTAATGTGCACGTTTAATAAAATGTATTTATATTTTTATATCGAAAGAAAATGAACTCCTAATTTTTTTTGGCAACAATTAAATTATAGCTAATATTTTAATGGCTATAATAACGCTATTAGGATGTTATTATTTTCATATTTTTCATTAATTATGGGAAAACTAATAAAAAAAATTCGAAAATCGGACTTCGAAGTATTGTGTTGTCACCGTGTTCTGAGCAATCCTGAAAGTTTCAAATTTCTAGCTAGTCGGGAAGTTAGTTAAAAATCGATTGCAAGATTTGTACAAGATATAGGGAGAGTGTGAACTAATAGTAGGAATTGAAAAAATAATTGCCGATTTCAGTATCCGAGATCATCACTTTCATAAGTTGGATGGCTTCTGAATATTTGGTAAAAATGTCTTCTGAATAAGTATTGATGTGCATGGGCTTTTGAATAGTTATTGGCAATATCTTCTGGATATATATTGATAATGACTCCCTAATATTTGTTGGCGATATTTTCTGAATATGTACACATAATGACTTCTGAATATTTGTTGGTTATATTGTGCTGGAGTGAAGGTTACAAACATTCCAAGAGGTCAGGGGTCGTGTGACCCGACAGAACGGAGCCATGGGAAGCCGTCTGAGCGACAGATGCTTTGTGTGAAAAAATTTTATATTTCTATGGAAGTGGTGACATCAATAGTTTCCGATTTCACGCATGGCCTTTTGTTGCTACCGACCTTTCTCCGAGTTTCGGGTAGACCAAGATTGGACGAAAATGATGTCACGGGTAGAGTGATATCACGATCAACGAATCAGTGCTTCGTGTGGGGTATTCCCCTCCCCCTCCCCCTCCGAAGGTGTGCTCGGAAGGAAGAGACTCAAAAAAAGATGGAGGGACTTGGTGCTAAAATTGTGTAGCATGTTTTTGAAGTATGCTCGGAGGCGAGCATTTTGTAATAATTTTTAATTTATTTGAATTTCAATTTTTTTTTGTTAAGTTTTGAATAAAAATAGCAAAAATCATCCCTGGACTCATGCTTGCGTATTCCGTTCTTCGAGGTGTACTCCCAAAAATCACCACAATATCTTCTGGATTTAACCAACAAATATAACTGCCACAGAATTAGTTCGGTCATTTCTCACCAAGATGTTCTCTTTATCCAATTGCGAAAGCCATTTTAATTCATCGCCAAAATGACAAAAAAAAAAAAAAAAAATTAAAGCCGCCAAGGGGTTCCTATGCTAAAACTATACCAAAGAAATTTTAAGAAATGAATATAATAATCCGAACTAGGTAATGAAACACGTTATTGCATGTCTCAATACGGAAGAATAGATTAAAATAAGTCCTGCCGTACTAAATTAAATTCTATTTACAAAGAATGTAAGCAATATTTTTCCTTCTTTTTTTTTCTTCACTGCATGGATAAGTTCTTCAACACTTGTGCCACTTGTGCCCTAAGTATATACAAAAAACTAATACGTTGTGGCCACCACAAGACTTTCTTCTATATTTTCTTATACAAATTCATTAAGGGCAAATAATTTATTAAAACTATTATTTATTAAAATTATCTAACATGATAAATGCAAACAATTTTCATCTTAAAGAAAACTAACACTAAATATCCAAAGAAAGACAGTTTTATTGTGCATATATAACATTTTAAAATTTCGTTTTTTTAATGGTAATCTCACATATCAAGATTCGTACAATAATATGCCATACAAGTTGAGATATAGTCTTTCCGTTATCGAGGAAATTTCCAGTATAGCAGCGCCATCTATTGGCCTAAAATCGTCTAACTTGAATAAACGTAATGTCTCATAATGGCCCTTTCACATATCAAGTTTTATTTGATTATACGAAATAGAACCTGAGATATAGCCATTCCTTAAATTGCAGAAATCTCTGTGTAGCAGCGCCACCTGTTGAACGGTTCACACCAAAAGTTGACAGATACTGACTTATGTCAAGGTGCATATACATACAAATTTATATGCAATTATGTGCTGTAGTTCCTGAGATATAGCATTTCCTTAAATTGTGGAAATCGTTGTATAGCAGCGCCACCTTTTGGCCGATAAGCATACAAATTGAATCAATTTAATTTTTCATAATTACCTTCTTACATATCAAGTTTTGTTTGGTTAAACGCAATAGAACCTGAGAAATAGCCTCCCCTTAAATTGCTGTATAGCAGCGCCACCTGTTGAGTGGATGACACCAAAAATTGATAGGCACTAATTTAGGTCAAGGTACATTTACATATAGATTTATATATAATTCTGAGCGATCCCGAGATACAATTACCACAAAATTTTTGTACACACACACATAGACAGACAGACATTTTTAAAAAAATGGTAAAATCGTGTTCTAGATCTCTCAAAACGTGGAAATCCATCGAAAATCGGAAGTCGAAAATTTTTACGAATCCAATACTTTCTTCTATTGAATATAGAAGAAAGTAAAAATACACTCAGCTTGCAATAATTTTTATGTCAAAAAATATCTATCATGTTGCGCGGAGTCTACCCACTTGCGTTTACTTTTCATCTTTTAGACAGCGTGATCAACAGTAGACCATTTGAATCAGTTTTTATGCATTAAGGTCATTTCATTTATTTAAATTTCATTTAATTTTCAGAATAGTATACTAATAAAAAATGATTTTAACAAAAATCTATAAAATAACTTGGTGTGCCACTCACGCGACTTTCTCTTAGCCTGAAATTTAATACTATAAATAGAGATTGGAGATTAAAGGGTAAGATAACGAGTACTGTTATGCAAACCTACGATAAAACAATTCAAATTAGGCTTTGAAACAGTTTTATTTGGTAAGTAATTCTGTGTGACGGGGGCGGTAGCACCCCTCAACTCCCCGTTTCATTATTGTACAGTCACCCAAAAAAAAAACGCCACCCCCCCATCTAATTTTGCCGTAAATTATCGTAGAAACATGCGACTGGTACCAATCAGTTTGTAATAACGTCTAGTTTATAATGTTATAGTTAGATTTTACTTAGGGGGTCGTCTACATATTAAAACTGACATCAACTTCATTTTTTTCAATGGTAACCCCCATTTTTTATAATTTATTTGTATTCTTTGGATCAAATCATCACGGAAAATGGTATAGTTTATATATTTCGCTCAATTTTTCATAGAGTTATAAGCTGTCAAAGTTTGGGGGTGCTAATGTTAAATGAATGTGACAAACATTAAATCATATCTTCCGAAATAATTATGATATTTAAATTCTGTTTTTTTTATTCGTTAGAATGAAGTAACCCAAACATATTCCATGCAAATTTTTGCTAAAAAAACATTTTTTGAATTATGAAAATTATTAATAAATTCATATTTGAAAAAATTATGAATTATGACCTATGTTAATTTTTGCACGAATAGAACGGGCATCATCAAAAACATAGGTTTCCAAATTTACAGCTCGTTCCTAACATTATTTTTTGAGTTACAGTGATATTTCACTTTTTATTCCTGTTAGGGGGCCGTCACTTGTTATAATCTGTATCCTCTATAAGTAAATGTTTGTATATAATCTGACGGAAAACTATTTTAATTTACCTTTATGTTATTTTTATTGTTTCCTAAGCAATATTTCGATGTTTATTATACAAATTGGCATATTTTTGTAAAGTTATCACAATATAGGCGAGGGATTGTGAAAGAATTTCAAAAGAAAAGAAGCCCCGCCTCTGATTCGCTGAAACACTATTTAAAAAAAAGACAAATTTGCATATTCCTATTTGACTCTATATGTGACGCTGGTATGCATAAATCACAATGGTATTTACTACATCGATTATTGAAGACAAAACTTAAATGATTTAATTACAAATATGCAAAATTATTTTGCTTTATATTATAAAGTTTTAGAAAATGTGTGAAAAGGCGTGGCTATTTACATTAAGCCTTGATATGGAAGCTATGTTGCTGTTTTTCGATGCTGCGAAATTTACAAAATATATTTGTGTTAATATACTATACAGATAGAAGAATAATTATATAATATCAACAAATCTTCTTTAATCAATATGTTTATATACATTACTGTATGGAAATGTTTATATATGAATATTGTATTTATTTTTAATGAGAGATATAAACACAAAATACTAAAAAAAAAGAAGAAAATGTGTTATAATTTTTTATAAATCAAGCAAAATATATATGCATACTTGCCAACCTAACCCGTAACATTGTTAGTTCCCGCCCCTGTGTGTACACAATTTAATTTTTAGAGTAATTAACTTCAAATACATTTACGATTAACTCATTGAGCGCCACGCGAATTCTTATGGAAATCCCATTCAGGCCACACGTGCTGCTTAGAAGCGTGTTATGTTTATCGAGTTTCAATAAACCCCATTAGGCCCTAACGATATAATCCTATAAAAATCCTATTAAAAAAAAAAAAAAAAAAAAAACATGAAGTTAATTTTTATAAATTGTCAGTAATTACTTAAAACTATGTAAGTTCTGTAGTTTTATATCATATTTTACACTGCCGGCTGACTTAGCCTAAATGGAAAGATCAGTGTCAGCCACCGATGGCTGACACGGCTCTAAAAAGACTGATGTGAAAAAAATGCACGGAAAGGGGCGGGACCAGTAATCTTCCGGGATAGGTTGACAAGAATGTATATACATAGAGCAATGCCAGAAAATGTTCTTTATTTTTCATGAACCAGATGAATGGTATTTTTTTTCTTCAATAGTCTATGTATTAAATATAATGCTGCTTTAAATATCCTTTAAATGAAAAGTTTTATTACATAAAGTAATTTTCTGGCACTCTACAGCTCCCAAATGACACACAATACAAAACCCCGCCTTTTTGCAGTGTTTAAAGGGTATTAACGTTTAATATGCTTTATATTCGTTTTGATCTTTCTTTCTCCTCCTTATCTTCTTCTTTTTTCCCTAAAAAAAAAAAAAAAAAAAGAGTCATGTAACATTTTGACCTTTTCAAGTGAAGATTTAGATTAAGGGTAGTCAGCCTTTCTACACCCACCGTCCACTTCGGTATCTGTGTTAAAGTGTAGAATTTTAGAACATCCCATTAAGTAGTAGGATTTATTATTTTACATATTAATTTGTTACACATTATAAAATATAAAAGCAAAAGAATATCGTGGAGATTTATGTAAAAGTTTTTAATAATGTCATGAAAAAAAGAAAAAAATAATAATAATTAATTAAAAAAATAAATAAAAAAAAAGAAAAAAATCTGTTTTAATATTTTAAAAAAGTCAATTAAAGAAAATGAAAGTACTGCAGTATCAGAACAAACTCCCATTGTCACTGTGAAACGGCCGTGGGAACCAGGTTGAGTGCCGCCGCTTCAAACAATTATACGGCAGCTTGAGTTAAAATAATTTTGAATTTTCAAACAAATTTAAAACCATTCATCTTTTTTTTTTTCTTTTGATAGATATTTTAATATCTATTCAAGCTATTTAATTTTCTTCCTATGAAGTGAACTATCTGATGTTTAATCAATAGAAACCAATAAAAATCTTTTAATTCATAAACTAACTCAGAAAGTTCTGTGAATTAGTCATTTTTTTAAATTTTATAATTAACATTTCTGAAATTTTTTTCCGGTGTGAAACTTAATAAATAATGTATCCTGGGTGGTAGATCGTGATTTATATTTTCTAAATGTGTAGACGGACCCCTAATACATTTTCACGTGTAACTCTACTTAAAATTGATTTAAGGTATATAAATAGGTATGTTTTTCGAACCGCCTTGATCTCAGAAATCTGAATAGGAAGTCAAAAATAGGGGTTGCCATTGAAGAAAATGAAGTTAATGCCAGTTTTAATATTTAGACGACCCCTTAGGCAAAATTTAACTATACCGTTATAAACTAGACGTTATTACAAATCGATCGGTACCAGTCAAATGTTTCTACGATAATTTACGGCGAAATTAGGTGGGGAGGTGGCGTTTTTTTTTTGGGTGACTGTACCTACATTTACCTAGAATTCAAATCTGTTATTAAACTCAAATGAAAATTTATTCAGACAACTTTCATGCGCAACATTCTGTGAAACTTATCAATCTTGATCAAACTTTTCTAGTAACAAACATATTAACTTGAAAATACATTATTTGAATAACCTGAAATTATTTGTTTTTAATTCGTTTTAAGAGATACAGGCAAAGATCAAACATTAAAACCTTGACTTCGGTATTCAAGAAGCCCCAAAACGTGTAAATATACAAAAAAAAACCATGCGATGAATATTTCGTTTAAAAAATACATTATTTACCATATGGCTATGAGGAATTAATTTCGATTCCTCATCAGCTTTCCTGGACATGGTAAAATATTACAATTAAGCACTTTCCCTAACAATAAAAAAGAATGTTATGGCTTAAATATTGGCAACCATGTATATCTTCTGAAGGTTATGTACACACCATATGGTGCAAATAAATACAATCCTATAGCAATAACACACGGCGCAACCTGAAATACACTCCCATCAACTTTCAAGTATTGTCTCACTATAACCTAGTTCATTTGTGTAACCCTGTAAACGAACAGTGAATGATTTTCATACCATATTCTACATAAAACATGTTTTTACGCATATAAAAAATTTATATTCATTTCATTTTGTTTAGTACATTCTATAGATGTTTAAACTCTACTTACCTAAAATTTTTTGCATAGATATAATGTATGTGAATTCTTTTGGGTGTCCTGTATACGAACCTTCTGCTTGATCTCAACGAAAAGTTTTGTGTAGCATTGCTATAAATATGATACACATTTAAAATACCAAGTTTGGAATTCTGCTTTTATTTGTTCTTGAGATATGCTGATAAAATTCATACATACACACACACACAGACCAACCACTAAAAATATTATTTTCACCTCGGAACGTGTAAATATAACAAAAACTCAATCTTGAAAATTTGATCCAAAAACAATACTTTCTCTACTATATATATGGGTAAGAGAAAGTAAAAATTTGGTTCCACGCGTGAAATGTGCATAAATAGGGTAACGCTCAACGTCTTGATAAACAACTTGAATGAGGTCTAACAGAAATGTATATTAATGGTCATTTATACATCATAATGCATTTAAACAGTGTCAGTTCTCTTTACAATATTCACTAGTGACAGTTAATTATGTAATTAGTATCACATAGAGAAATATGAATTTTACAACACTTATTTAACTTCTTACATAATACATCTATATGCGTATTTTTTAACAAAAATTCTAAAAAAAAAAAAAACTGGTTACGCGAGTAAAATATGCACAATGGGAGACACTCAACGTTTTAATAAACAACTTGAATAATATCCATACTTGCCAACATCCTAATTAATATTCCGTAGTGTTGTTAGTCCCGCCCTTTTTTCACATCAGTAAATTTTTAGAGTATTATTTCTCCATTTGCAATTACAATTAAATAAGAAGAAAAATGAAAAGATGCTGGTGTGAAAAGAAGGTTTGGTTAACAATACTACCAAATATTACTTTGTATGTTGGCAAGTATGAGTATCTAATAATGCCTGACAGAAATGCATATTTAAATCCAATTGTACTTCATAGTGCATTTAAAGAGTGGTAAGGTAATACTCTTTTAAATATTAAATAGAGACAGTTAATTATATAATTAATATCTCAAAGAGAAATGTTAATTTTACAACACATATTTTAACTTCATACAAAATACATTTATATGCTTATTTAAAAAAAAAAAAAAAAAAAAACTTGTTACATGGGTAAAATTTGCCCAATCAGGAAGACTCTCTGCGTATTAATAAACAACTTGAATAATGCCTGCGTATTAATAAACAATCTAATAATGCCTGACAGAAATGCATACTTAAATCTAGTTATACTACATAGTGCATTTAAACAGGGGCAATAATCTTTTAAATATTAAATAGCGACAGTTAATTATATAATTAATATCTCATAGAGAAATGTGAATTTTACAACACATATTTTAATTTCATACAAAATATATTTATATGTGTAATTTTAAACAAAAATTCAGACAAAAAAAAAAAAAAAATTATATTTCCCGGGTAAAATTTACGTAATCATGGTGACGCTCAGAGTGTTATTAAGCAACTTGAATAATATTTGATAGAAATACGTGTTAAAATCCAAATATACTTCACAGTGCATTTAAACAGTGCCAGTACTCTTTTAGAAATCTATCAGTGGCAATTAGTTATATAATTAGTACCTCATACAGAAATATGAATTTTACAGCAAATGTTCAAACTTCATACAAAAACAAATAATTATGTTCTATGGTATTACATTTTATCTCGTTGTTTTTTGTCTCTTTTTACTTTTTCATGCTCATATAATGGTAAAGGACATATTGTTTTGGGGACAAATTTCAGAAATTACTTTTTGTTATGTTTAGTCAGTTTGATACCCTGTGAGTCCGAAAATTTATAGAGGTTGTCCTTTGTGACTGTCTGTGTGTTATCGGCATAACCATACTTGCCAACCATCTCATTAATAAACGTAAAATTATAAACACCCCTTGAAAAACGCCCCTTTTCTACATCAATTTATTTTTAGAGTAATTCTTTTCAAATATCGTTACGATTAAATAAGAATAAAATTACTTTAAAGAAAGACTGGTGTTAAAAAAAAAAAATAAATAAATAAAGACGGTTACAAAAAATTTTACGCTTTATAATGAGATGGATGGCAAGTATGCGATATCCATACTTGCCAACCATCTCATTAATAACCGTACAACTGTTAACGCCCCTTGAAAAAACGCCCATTTTTTCACACCACTTTATTTTTGGAATTATTCTTTCCAAATGTTGTTACGATTTAATAAGAATAAAATTACTCTAAAAAATGACTGGTGTGAAGAAAAAGGTGGGTACTAAAATTGTACGGTTCATAATGAGATGGTCGGCAAGTATGGATATCTATAGAACAAGTATTGATAAAAAATTCAAACTTCGTATTCTTAATCTATATTATAAAGGAGATTCTACTTGATACTTTTTCTTGAAATCGAACACTTAAAATGGAAGAATTAAAATAACTCAACTTGAGTGAATTTTCACTCATTTGCCTAGAAGAAAAGCGTCTTCTCATCTTGAGTTAAATTCCGTAAATTAAATGAGTTAACATAATGCATTCAAACTTGAGTTATTTATTGTATTTGAGTAATTTATTTATTTTATTAATGATTTAAATACGAATGATTTTAATAACCGGGATCATTGAACAATGGCGTTGGCCGTTGCACTTGCGTGCTTCTGAAGAAAAGCGGAGTTGCCTCTTACAAGTGGTTGCGAAGAAATAATTCAAGTGTCCATAAATATCAATAACTCAAGTTCGCTTAAATTAAAAGCTACTGTTAGCTCAAAGAATCGCATTTTTAAATCAAGTCGATTGAAAAAAAAAAAAAAAAAAAATTCCTACTTGACAAATGAGTGAATTAACTCTTTTTTTATTATTATTTACGGCAGGGATGCACAACCTTTTCAGGATGAGGGGCCAAAAAATGAAAAAAATCATATCGTGAGCCAAAGCTGCGCGTGAATATTAAAACATGTTATAAACGTAAAAACGCTATATATATATTTTTTTTTTCTTGTAGTAATACTCGTACACATGAATTATATTTATTACTTTATTATTTTATTCATGCACAGATTATGCAATAAATAAGTAAAACAAAATTAGTAAAATTAATGAGATGGCTGGGACTGAATATTTGAAGTTATTGATTTTATGTTGGGCTTAAGACTGGTTGTGGCAATACGTAGAACAGAACAAAGGTTCTCATCTGCTATTCTATTTCTTATTTTTGATTTGTTTAAATTCATTAGTGAGAAATTTTGCTCACAAATGTAAGTGCTACCAAAAAAAGTTGCACATGCAGCTTCATTTTCCCTTAAGCAAGAAAATTCCTCAGGCTATTCTTTATAAACTTCTAATATCAGTTTATCTTTGAATTGATTTTTGAAAATATCAGAATTCTGTAAATCTATTAAAGCCAACTACATACTCTCATCCACTAGATTTACATCAACAGAAAACGGAGAAGAAAATACATCAGTTTTTGTTTGGCATTTTTCAAAATCTGAAAACCGATCATCAAATGCATTACGCAAGATTTGAATGTGATCCTCATACTGCATTTTCATGCGTGGAACAAACTGAAAAGGCACATAATAAAAAGTAAATAAACTTCATGAACAACTGTAAAATATTTATTCTGATGTAGAATCGTTTTCGTATTATTATTATTATTATTATTATTATTTTTTTTTCGGTTTATTTGAAAAAGTCTCTTTTTTTTATTATTATCAATCTTATTTTATTAACAACATTCGAGGGCCAACTTTAAAGGCTACGCGGGCCATAGGTTGTGCATCCCTGATTTAGAGAGAGAGAGGGAGTAAGGGTTTTGTTTGAAATGAAGTGTTTCCATTTTTTTTAATTTAATTGACAACAGTAAAATAGAAAAATGTTTTATTATTATACACTTTAACATGTTAGAACTCTGTTTTATAAAATTTATAAAATAAAAATGTTTCCCTACTTTATAAATCACCGTTTTTGTTGAATCGGTAGGCAGTTAGAATGATTTTAACTAACTTCTAGAATTTATTCCGGAGTACTGTTAGCCCCACACTTTTTTCACATCGAGATTTTAAAGAAATTTTATCTAATATGTAATTTACGATAAAGTAAGTAAAAAATGCTTTTAAAATATACTGGTGCGAAAAAAATGGTGGGCGGGGTTAACAGTATTCCGAAATAAATAATAATACAGGGGTCGTGTAATCTCCGCGTTTTTCTCAGGACCCTCTCAGAAATGAGAGATTTTACGCGTTTTTTCCCACTACTAATTCCATGCAGAAGTATTTGTGGTATCTTCTTAGTAATGTGTTGCGATTAAATACAATTGAGATTATTGTATACAAATAGTGGTTGCAATAAAAACGGAAATTTCTAATCCCTGAGAGTGTCTTGAAGAAAGGGAGGAGAGTACGACCCCGGAAACAATACATGGGAGTCGTACACCCCGCCCTTTTTTTTTCAGAGCACTTTCGGGGATGAGAAATTTACGTCTTTATAGCCACTCTTAATTTCATACAGAAATATTTATGGTATTTTTATAGTATTATGGCGTGATTATATAGGTTAGAGATTATTGTATAAAAGTAATGGTAGCAATAAAGGATGAAATTTCTCATCCCTGAGAGTGTCCTGAAAAAAGCAGAGAGTACGACCCCTGACTATAAATGTTACTAGATATGCTAACAAATACATATACAAAAGTGAGCGGTAAGCATAAACAGTTTGACTATCCCTGTTTTAAATGATACCAGAGTCAAGTTTTAAGTTGTTACTTTGAAAGAAGATTTTTTTTTTTTTTTTTCAGCTTCTATATTTATTTATTACGCACAATAACAAAAAATTTTTTACGTATGCTTTGGACATATTTATTTTAAGTTATAATATTTACAGACGCTAAAACATGACATAACTTCAATAGCAAGGAAACAATATAAAAAAAAAAAAAAAAAAACTAGTTGGCGTAGGTGGACTCTGCTCAGTTCCCCATCATATTTATATTCTCATAAATTTCTAGTGCGAGACATATTATAATCATGTTAAGAGAAATAAATCTGACCAAAACGTGATACCGTGAGAGAACGAAATCCCTGCCTAATAGGCTATACACCGTTCACTTCGATATATTTATCTTATTCTAATATATTAATTTATTTTATCAGGGTCAATTTCGTTGTTTAGTTTTCATGCTACTATTTCCAATGCAATAATCCTCAAAATTCTTATTTATACGACAAATTTTCAATTTCGCTATGTTGATAAAATCTTAAATTACGAATAACTTACCAAATTTTCCTATTAGAATATTTGTAGTCAATCATGTTCAAACAATAAATCATGTTATTATTTTGAAGTTGTCAGATATATTTATGATCCTCAAAATGGACGTTTATGTTCAATTTTACCCTATTCTGCATGTTAAGTAAATCGTAAATTATAAATAACTTACGAATTTTTTGAATTGGAAAAAACATAGTCTATGATATTCATGCCAGTATCCTAAATAATATATCAAAAGTAGTTTGGCATCTTTACGATGAAAATATCCCTCTAGATTGACGTTTATGTGAAATTTTGCCCTATTCTGCCGTGTTAAGAAATTCGTAAATTTCCAATAACTCACGAATTTTTTATATTTCAAAATTCATAGTAAATAATATTCATGCCAGTGTCCTAAATAATATTTCAAAAGGGGTCTGGCATTTTTACGATGAAAATATCTCTGAAAATTGACGTTTATGTGAAATTTTGCCCTATTCTTGCCATATGAAGAAATTCGTAAATTCCAAATAACTTGCGAAATTTTTAAAGTAGCATGTTTATAGTTAATGATGTTCATTTTTGATTCAAAACTGATATTTTAAAACTGTCCTGACATCTTTACAGTAAAAATTTTCTACTTAATGGACGTTTAAGTGAAATTTTGCCCTATTCTCCCATGTTAAGAAAATCGTAAATTTATAATAACTTACGAAATTTTTTAATTCGAATGTTGCAAATGAATAGGGGTCTTGCCAGTTTAGAAAGTAATATTTTAAAACTGATCCGACTTCTCTGCGGCTATTTGTTCTTGAGATATCGTGTACACAGACTAACAAACTGACTAACGGACTAACAAACTAACAGACACCCTACAGACGGACAACATAGAAATTTTGTCCTTTTCGGATTCCTCACACCTGAAAACGTGTAAAAAAGTGAAAAAAACCGAGGTCGAAAATTTTCACGATTACCTAAGTTCCCTATTCCTATAGTATGATGGGGAACTAAAAAATAAGAGACAAATGCTATAAACTTTGTGTTGTCAACTAAAATATATCAATCTTTACCGGATTGACTTCATATGGAAATAAATATTATGTAAGAATGTAATTGTTTATGGTCAGAAAATAAATATTAAACATCTGTTATCTCTAGGTAAATACAATGAAATAAATCTTTGGAAATTCCCTGAATACGAAAATCTAATTTTAAGTGGTTGGTCTGTACGTTTGTCTGTTTTCAATATAATATAATAATAAATATTTGTAACATATACAAATTTATTATTTGAATATTATATGAGATTGCCACTTGAAAATTTGACCAAAGTAAGTTTTAGGGAGTGTTGTGGGGGCAAAGGGTGTCTTAAAAGTTTGGAACATCTTTAAAATTTAATAAGAACTTTTTTTTTTTTTTGTGTGTGTGTGTGTGTGTGTGTGTGTGTGTGCGTAGATACTATATTCAAATTGTGATTAAGGGCAGTATGGCCCCTGAGGCAGAATTATGTATTAACAAAACTGTTCCTAAACTTAGTTTGAATTCTTTTTAACGTAGGTTTATACACAGTACAGTTATCTTACTCCTTAATCTGAAATTGTGGTAACTTACACACAGCTAAACGTCAAATAAATCTCTCTTTCAAAGTATTTTCAAATGTTTGCAAAATACGTTCATTTACGGCACACCTTAATGTGTAATCTGTTTGTATATAATAGTGTTGAAATGCAAAGTAAAAGAAAGTCGCGTGAGTTGAATGCCAGATTATTTTTCAGTAACATAATATTTACTCTTCAGTTTAATAATTAAATTAGATCAAAGATGTAAAATATAAAATATAGATATTGTAAAAAATATATTTAATGAAATATTACTTGGACTTCTTTGTAAATCGGACTTTCTTCAAAGTTGCAACGGTATGGCCACATTTCTACCGCTAGCTTTATACTCTGTCACAAAAAAAAAAAAAAATAATGATAATAATAATAATAATAATACTCTATTAAATAAATAGTATATATATATATATATATATATATGTGTGTGTGTGTGTATATATATATATATATATATATATGTATACACACACACATTTATATATACAGGGTGTTCCAAAAGTCCCACCTCCCCCCCCTAACTCGAAAATGAGTTGGAATTGTGAAACACGTATTCAATGAAATCAAGAGGGACCTCTTTTGGTGAAAAAAGTTTGCGCCTAGGGGGGATAAGGGGCTGCTAGGGAGGGCAACTTTAAAATTTCAAATGGGAAGGTATGTCTTGTGATACATCCCTGGAAACGCCTTTTCAAAACAATGAATTTGATATAAATATTTTCGCCCTATGATGATTATTAAAGGAGATACATTAGTTTTTAGACTTTTGAAATAGGTATGTGTGGGGGGGGGGACTTTTGGAACACCCTGTATATATTTCATTAACTAAAAATGAAATTAAAAATACATAATGACAATGGAAAATTAGATTTTGATATTTTTGATAAGAGAAAGAAATTTTCTTTTAAAGTTACTTTATTTACTCATTACAAATCATGTTTACATAAAACTATTTATAAAAATATTCTAATTAATTTCCTCTACAGAATAAAACATCTATGTTCTGATAAATGTAAAAGTAAAAACGTTAAATCAATCTGTCTTCAGGCTAGACTTTATGGCTATCCTAAATTTCTAGTAAATTCAATTATTGGATCTTATTTCTAATTTATTCTATCCTGGTAAATGGTGTTTGCATAAAAAAAAGTGCACTTTTGTGTATTTTAACCAAAAAAATTACAAAAAAAAACAATAAAAAAGGTGGAGGTTGGGTGGGCAGATGCTTGATTACGGAGGATGGGTGTTGTTGGTTGGCTAGATGGTTGGGAAGGATTGTGATATTAAAAAAAAAAAAAGACAAATAAGGCTCATTACTTTTTTTTCACTTTAACAGGTGGCACTCATTCCTCTATAACTTGTTCTTTTGAATCCATGAAACACTTCTATCTCTACATAATGTTTATAAATTGCGAATTTATGTAACTCAAATAAATCTCTGTAATAAGTTAAAATTTAATCATATAAACTAATTTTAATGTTAAATTTTAATATTAAGGTTTATTTATTAAAAATTAGAAGAAACTAATTACACTAAACTTTAAACTAAAAATTATTTTTATTTAATCGTTCAGTATATGAATTCATTTCCTTTATTAACTGTGAATTTAACTGTTTTCGGTCTCATAGCTGTTGTGGAGTGTTTTACCTTTTTCGCTGTGATTTTTAAAAGTAAAGAAAGTTAAAATATAGTTTTATTAAATTTTCTTAGGTTTGATTTATTATGAAGGGATTGGTGTTTTACGTTTAATAAGTTTATTTCTCTCATGGTTTTTTCCACTTCATAAATTTATTATGAAAAAATTGGTGTTTGCAGTTTAATATGTTTATTTCTTTCTTGGTTTTTTTCACTTCATAAGTTTGTTTCGATCTTGGTTTTTTCCACATATTATTTGAAATTGTTTTGAAGTCTTTTAGGTGACCTCGGACATTGCATGCTATAAATTTTCGTAATTTTCATACAGCAGGACAGAAAGATTACCTAATTTGTACATCATTCATTCAATGCCCTTGAAAAAGTAGTAATGAATTTGTATGCTTCAGTATCAAGTTGCTTATTTTTCCTTTTGTCAATTTCATTAATTTTTTATAGTTCTTCATGTGATACTTGGTTTCATACAATGCAATGTTTGAAAAGGTCATCTATATATATAAAAGAGTACTTCCACTCACTCACTCACTCACTCACTGACTCATCAACGCACAGCAAAATCTACTGGAGCCACTGACTCGAAACTGAGTCTGATTATAGAACATGTAGTGTAAGCATCCCCTAAGAAGCGATTTTTTGAAATTCGCCCCCCAAGGGGGTGGGGAGGGGCAAGGTGTGATTTCACAAAAACCTTCATATCTCAAAGAAAAAGCCAGATATCTGTAAAATTTTTGCATTAAAACATAGCTAACACAAATGCTTAAAAACCAATTTCTGGGATTTTGGAAATTCGGTCCACAAAAGGAGATGCGTGGCAAAATGTGTTTCCAGATGCTCAAATAGTCATTTCTTAAAAACCTTCATATCTCAAATAAAAAAACAGATATACGTGAGATTTTTATTTCAAAATATAGCTAATATAAATACCTGAAAACCTATTTCTGGAATTTTAGAAATTCGGCCCCTAAGGGGGGGGGCAGGAGGCAAAACGTGATTTCACAAAAACCTTTATATCTAAAAGAAAAAAACAGATATCCGTAAAATTTTTGCATTAAAATATAGCTAACACATATACCTAAAAACCAATTTTTGGAATTTTAGAAATTCAGCCCCCAAGGGGAGGGGGAGGAACCGAAATGTTACCTATATTGTATCTTTTATATAATAATATAGATATTTCTTCTATAATAAAGTTTTAAAAATAATTATTTTAATTTTTAATTGTTGCCAAAAAAATTTACGAGTTGATTTATTTTTCGACATATAATAAAATATATTTTCACGCGAATGGTAAAAGAAATATTAAATAATAAATTTGCTTAGGCTATGACAAAATGACGTCATTATCAAAATTAAATAATAATCCAACATATTTCTTCAAATTTTGTTTCCTAATCTTTTTTAACATACCTCAATTTTAGATTTATTTTTTATAGTGTTTTTTGGCACGTATAATACGTTTGGCATGAAAGCTAATTCAGCATTATATTCAGATCATAGAATAATAATAAAGGCTTGGCGAGTCGTATTAATCCCGGTCGTTATATTTAACGCCCCAGCCCGTTCCCGCTGTTCAATATCTTTTCTAGTCCTTTTGTCCTTTTATTACTTCCGGTGTCAGCTGTTTTTTTTTTTTTTTTTTTTTTTGCAACACACTTGACATTATGAGTTTTTTTGGTTTTCTTCCCATGCTATTTATCTGGTTTTTTTTAGCTCTTTTTCCCCTCTTTTTCTACATTCTAAAGTGCGGGGCTTTATTATTATTCTATGATTCAGATTTACTTATTCATAATGCAGGGCAATTTTTTTAATTTTGATGCTAAATTAGATACGACATTTTTCGCCAAGGAGTCTACTTTCGGGATAGCGCCACTTTAAGCCATGTAGCCCATAAACAAATAAATTATAAAATAATGAGGGGGAGGGGAGACTAGAAAGAAAGAAACAGAAACAATAACCTCATGAATTATGTATTTTTTAAAATGGTGGCAAAAATTCAAAAGTCACCAAGGGGAGCTATAATAAGCCTGTACCACGATAAGGATAAAAATTTATTTATTTATTTTTCTATATACGAACCACTGTTAACTAACTAAATACATATAGCCACAAAAAGTGAGTTGTCTCACAGCATATTGTAATATTATATTTTACGTGAAATTGCTCTCAGTTTATGGTCGACCAGAAAAATCGAATAAATATAGGAAATAACGTAAAAGTAAGTATTATGAACAGTACGCATAGTGTTGTTCATATGTAATTAATATTCAAATATAAAAGGGCTACTTCAATTTTTTCGATACTGTCTGTTTCGAAATTCTTATCTGATAAGCACAAAAGTGGAAGCCCACTGGTATGGCATTGTCGCATGCAATAGCGACACACACCCGAAGCGAGCTTTTGAGCAATTTCAATGAATCTTATTTTTATTTTTTATCTATAAAGTGATATCGAAAAGAATTTTCTTTAAATATAGTGACCAGCCAAGCGGATAAAATTTGTCCGAAGAAATCCATAGGAGATGAGGCCACAATTTTTAGTGAGTGGCTTTTTTACCTGTATTCAACATCCATTGCAACGGGATTTTGAGAATTTCCCCATTTTCCCCCTTAAGGAAGGGAGAGCAATAAAGACGTTTCCAAGCATAACCTTGCTTAAAATTATCACAGTAAGATTAATTTTTATGTGTGGGTTGGTTATGCGTTCTTAACACGCACTATCAAGTAATTTTACGAAATTTCCCTCTGCCTCCCTCCTTTAAGGGCGGAGTGGGGGCAAAAACACGTTTTTAAGAGTAATTCTGTTCCAAAGTACCTCAGGAAAGCGATTTTTTGATATGTCGGTTGGTTACGCGTACTCAACACACATACTACAAAGGGGTTTTGTGAATTTCCACCCTACCGGTCTTGGGAGGTGGGGGCAAAAAACATGTATCCATGTGTAACTCTGCACTAAATTAAATTAGGAAGGAGATTTTTCATGTGTGGGTCGGTTATATGCATATCTAACTAATAGTATAAAGATATTTTGCAAAGTTCCCTCCGCCTTCCCTTCTTTATGTGCAGGGGGAGGGGACACGTTTTAAAACATAATTCTATTTCAAATAATCTCAGGATCTCGATTTTTTTTATGTCTGGCTAGGTATGTGTATGCAAGATGCACTATAAAGGTATTTTGCAAAATTAACCCCCCCTTCTTCTGGGATTGGCGTGGGCAAAAAACAAGCCTAAATATACTCCAGATTACCTTAGAATTATGAATTTTGATGAGTGGGTGTTGATTAAGCGTACGCAATATGCACTTTGATGGGAGGAAATTTTGCAAAACTTTCAACATTACCCGTAAGGGAGAGGGGGGGGGTAAAAATTAGGTAAGGTACTGCCGAAGGCATTGCGGCTCGAGATTCGAAAAGTGTGGGGAGCAGGAAAATCGCTACCGAAGGCAGCAGGAACTTTAACTTACATTTTGACTGATTTCTTTCTTTCTTTTTCTTTTTTTTTTTCTAATGATATGAAATATTGAGAATTCATTTCGATATAATGACCAGCGAAGCGGGCAAAGCCTGCTAGTATATATATATATTGATAATCAGTCAGTGAAATTTAAGGATTATTAAATATTATCAGTATTCAAACAATTAAACTGATCGAAAACAAAGATCACCAAATCAAACTAAAATGGAATAAATTGGAAATAGGTAAATACATATTTGCATTCTAACATTATCGAGGGCCTGGTAGAACACAAATATGCAAAAAGAATGTTTTTCTGTCTCAAAGATAGCAATAGCTAAGAATATCTTTGATACAGGCCCGAAACGTTCTTTGGAGCCAAAACAAGAAAAAACTAATTTCAAAATAAAACTAATTTCAAAATGAACTGACCACAAAAAGAGATAAACATATAAGAATTATTAAATCAAGATCACTAATAAATGTAGTAAAATTTCCATATAAGAATCACTTATAAAATAATCAAGAAATAAGTAACTAAAGGATGCATGCAAAAAGAGTGTCACATGTAAAATTCTATAACCAGATAACAGTTAAAAGTACAGTTAATCACAGTACAGTAATGGCTAGAAATCATGGAGGAAATAAAGTGAAGTTATAATCAAAAAAAAAAAAAAAGAAAAAAGAAAGAAAGAAAGAAAGGGGGGGAGGAATTCTTTTACTAGGATTTAGAGAATTACAGATTATGAATTGACTAGTGCTGTCATCTGGAATTATAATTTGAAAAAATAAATCAAAATTAGGGAGGCGTAATAAACCAAAATCAGAAAGGCATAACAAATTTAATTATAATAATAGAACATTTGGCATTTGTGAGGGTAAGTAAAAAAATACTTAAACTTTTCACTTTACAACTTTATTAAACAAAGATATAGGTAGCCGCATGCTCATGCATTGAGTTGGCGCGTCTAAGGTCACGTGTGCGGAAATCAATCAAGACCACGTCAGTTGTTTTCTAGCAACACTAATCAGCTAGCGTCAGCGTGCAGGTCCATTATCAAATTGCATTAAAGAGAAGCAGCGAACAATGATCAGATTCTTGCGGTCAGAGGATGTGAAAGGTTTTAAAGTTCACCTAAGATTTTTGTCACAATACAGGGAAAGTGCTCCATCTTTTTTATATTTTTTTATTTATTTATTTTTATTTTTTTATTTTTATTTATTTATTTATTTTTCGATCGAAATGTTTAAAAGTGGATGAACGAGCGTAATACAAAAAGAGGGAGCTGGTCGGTAATCAACCTCGACCACTGAGGACAACATTCAGCAAGCTCGAGATATGGTTACAGCAGATAGGCGAGTTACGATAGGCGAGTATGAGATCACATCGTCTTTAACACGTTGAGTGCCACATCAGCCATTGGTGGCTGACACTGAACTTTCCGTTTAGGCCGCGTCAACCACTGGTGACTGACAGTATAAAATATTATATAAAACTAAAAAAATTACACTGTTTTCAGTAATTACTGAAAATTTACTTAAAATTTATTTAATTTTTATTTGTTACAGGATTATATCATTAAGGCATTTTAATGAATTTTTTAGGAACAGGGTAAATATAAAAACGCTTTGTTATACCGCTTCGCTTTGATATAGGGGAAATACCAGCGCTTTTAATCAGCGCGCGTGGCCTGACGAGGATTTCTTTAAGAATTTCCATGGCACTCAACGTGTTACTATATCAGTTACTATTTTGCCTATTAGTGGAAGAAGCTATGAGAGATAGTCGATTTGCTTCAGACATTGACACCTTCACAAGTAACCGAAAACTTTCTACCAGGAAGGCATACGGAAGCTTGTGGCTGGCTGGACCAAGTGTATTGCTCAACGTGGAGACTATATCGGAAAAAAATGTATCTGTTGTACACCTATCTTTGTTTATAAAAGTTGTAGAACAAAAAGTAATGTAAGTAATATCTATGCGTTATTAATGTAGCACATGATTGGAATGCTTTTTTAATCGCTTGTACTCATTTGTAAGATTAAAAGTAGTATGTTGTGGTCACCACAAGACTTTCTTCTATATTTTCCTATACAAATTCACTCAGTAACATAAAAAAGAAAAAAAAATACGATTTTTTTCCGTTTTTTTTTTTTCGATAAAAGTAAAAAAAAAAATCGGCAACTTTGTTTTAAATTATCACATATTTATAGTTCAACCATTCGTTTTAAAGGTATTGACGAGACCTATCGAAAGATACCCATCTTGAAAATTTACCTCCCCCCCGGCGGTACTTCCCCCAGGGGGGGGCAGGGGAGCGATGCCCCCACATGCAAATTTTTTTTTCATAATTAACTACTACTATTATCAATAGTTTATATTAATTTTCCAATCACAGGTTAAGAATAACTCTCATTATGTACATTTATACGAAATTTTGTCCTATACTGCCATGTTAAAAATTTAGAAAAAATACGATCACAGAGCCAACTGTTGAGCGATTGATCCCCAAATCTAATCAGTATCAGTTCATATCAGGGGCCAAATAAATACCAAGTTCGGTTAAATTTCGTTAAAAAAAATTACATTTTTTTTTTTTTTTTTTTTTGTTAAAAGTGAAAAAAATCGATAACTTTGTTTGAATTTTTATCACAGATTTATAGTTCAACCATTCATTTTAAAGGTATTGATGAGACCTTTCGAAAGATACCCATCTTGAAAATTTACTCCCCTCGAGGGGGACTTCCCCCCCCATAGGGGGTAGCGAGGCTCCTACACATACAAAATTTTTTTCTCAGTTGACTATCTCTATTATAAATAATTCTTGTAAATTTCATAATGATTACTAAAAAAGAATTCTCTTTATGCACATTTATACAAAATTTTGTCCTATATCACCATGTTAAAAATTTAGAAAAAGCGAAATGGCAACGCAACCTGTAAGTTGATAAGCACTAATTTATGTCAAGGTGCAACTACATACCAATTTGTATGAAATTCTGTGCAGTAGTTCCTGAGATGCAGTTGCCACAAAATTTTGTCACACACAGACAGACAGAGAGACATTTTCTAAAAATGGTCAAATCGTGTTCTACAGCTCTCAAAACGTGTAAATCCATGAAAAACCCGAGGTCGAAAATTTTTACGAATCCAATACTTTCTTCTATTGAATATAGAAGAATGTAAAAATATATGCAGTAGACTCTCGTATAACGCGGGGAATACGTTCCGCGTAATAGGAAATCGCGTTATAGGAGACATACATTGAGCAGACGATTTCATTCCGCAATGAGACCAAAAGCGTCGGGTGTTGGCATATTAACAGAGCAGTCCTTCCTCGAACTGGTCAAAAGTAGAAAAGATGTCGTCACGTGCTTCCTTCATTTCATGCGTTATACGAGACTCTTTAGGGCGTTGTATGAGTAAAAGTCGCAGATTTTTCGTCGCGTTATACAAAATCGTGTTTTGTGGGAGCGCGCTGTTCGAGATTCTACTGTAATTATATATGGTTTCTTTAACAATGTCGACAATTCTTGTGTGTTCCTTAATTAGTGTTCTTTGGTGTAGGGTTTTCAAACCAATACCGTGTAATTTTTATAAAACTTAACATAGTACATTGGGCAAAAACATGCATTCGCATTGCATGCAAAAATACATTTTTTCCATGTCTGAAATTCCAACAGAACCCTTCATCAGTTTTCAAGATACTGGATAAAACATCCCAATTCTTATGTGTGTCATCGCTTATTGTTCGTTGTTATATTTTGCAGTACATCGAAGGAATGAAATTCTTTTTTATCGAAAACGGATATTTATCAAAAGTTATAGCTCGACCTTATGAAAATTTTTGCAACTAATTGTTATTAGTTATATTTTATATTATCTGCACAAATACATCTGTACTCTATCAATTGAAATTGCACTTTTTTTTTTTATGCTTACCCAAAATAAAAAAATCTGATGTGGACACCACATGACTTCCTTATACACCCATTGGAATACACATATTGTTATGAAAACATTGACACTTTTGTGTGAGGTAACTGATTCGTAAATAAACAGGCAGGTTCCAACCACAAAAAAATAAAAAATAAATAAATAAATAAATAAAAATACTGAAAAACTGAAAAACTGCTGCTTTAACGACAGAAGTCATGATAATAGAATTATATATACAGCCAAACAAATATACTAGTTTTTTCAGCAATGGCTTATTACAGATTGGCAAATTCATAATTTAGAGTTTAGTGAAAACCATTCGAGTATAGATTGCCTTAGAGGTCTGCACGGGCCCGAGACCAGCCCGGCCCTCGGGCCGGTTTCGGGCCGAATTTTTCAATCTGTATTCGGGCCGTCCGGGCCGGGTTCGGGCTCAAGCTTTTTGTGTATACTCGGGCCGGGCCGGGCCAGGCGTGAATCATATTTTTCCGGCCCGAATCTTTTTCTATAGTTTCATCGTTAATCAACGAAAAAGGAAAATGATAAAATATTTCTTCAGTCATTTATTTCACATAGTTTTACGGGCTGGTATATCACATAAAATTTTATTTTGTTAAAAAATGTCTGTAACTTCAATTTAATTGCTTATCAGTCTGTCTGTTAGCGATTTGATTTTCCGCAAATATTTTTAGCATGTCTCGAAATCAATATATTTATTTCAAGTAATATTAAATGGATTCCTATTCAAAATAGTATGCATGTCCCTACTAGTTTGCGCACATATTCATACAAAAAAAAAATTAGATACGTTACTGTGTATAAGGTTTTATGCCCTATGGTCTGTAGAGTTTAGGTGGTATGAAGGCTATAAAAATCCTGCCGCTGTAACTTTTTCTCTAAACTCCCTTTTTCTTTTCTCCAGTGCACTGAATGAAAGTAGCATCATTTTTAGCATGTACAAAAGCCTTTTTCTATTGAATATGGTTGGATTACCATTAAAATTTTGTTTACCGGATCACATGAAAGATTCGTATACATTACGGTACATAAGAGGAAATTGTTGAACGTGCATTTTTAGTAGTAATAACATAGGTACCAAGTCTCCGTTATTTCAACGGAGACTTCATACCGGAAAGTTTTGTAAACGTTTTCAGTTTATTTATTCGCCGAAAATATGTATGGCAGAATCCTTTTTATAGATACTGGTGTTAAATCTCATTTAAAAATTAGAAATGTTGGCAGGTATGGTAATAACCATTTTAAATACCGTTCTATATTGTTTGATGATTGCTAATATTTTTGATTTGACTTTCTGTCTGTCTTTGTGCCTTCTATACGTCTGTAATAATGAACTTTTGTTTATATATAATTATCTTGTAAAAGTTCAGCAGTTTTGTTAAAGAGGATTCTATTGCTTCTCTATATAAAACCTCTGCAAAACACATACTAAAAATCTTTTTTATAGAAAAGCATGCATTTTTTTTAATTTTTCATATTTTTGAATCCGGGCCGGGTCGGGCCTGATTTTATCGTTTTTTGTCCGGGTCGTTTTTTGTCCGGTTTTTTGTCCGTACACTGACAAAAAATAAAAGGGCCGGGCACGGGCCGAATTTTTCAATTTCATACTTGGTTGGGCCGGGTAAGCAAAGCTTTCGTACGGGCCGGGCCCGGGCCTCGAAATTCCGGCCCGTGCAGACCTCTATATCGCCTACTTTTGTTCTCTTTGCCGAAAATTAGAGGTGAAAACCGATACATTTTACCGAAACAATTCATTCAGTTAAAATTGAGAAAGGATTTACTAATACTGGCCATCCTGAAATAATATTTGACGCCAAGTATGATCGCTAATCTCGACAAATCAGCTTGTTGCCACCGCTGATTTTGGTCTTGGCATCGATTTTGGAGATTTTGTGTCAAATCTCGCGACTTGACGACCGAATTTAGCGAAAATTTGTAGCTTAAAGTTTCCAAAGTTTGGAAGCTCCAATTTCAAAAGGAACAGAATTTTGGAATTTTCCGGAAAGAATCATTGGTTTATAGCGCTGAACTAAATTCTTCGAAAATTCTTTAAATGACAAACAAGACTAAAACAAAATAAAGTGCATTCGTCGACTAGAACCTGTTTATGTCTTTAATAATTAATTTCTACACTCAAAAATGTCGGCAATTTTCATAAAAATATCATTACGGGCTATATTTACAGGCTGAACATTCATTAAGCAAAATGCATTCGTCGACTAGAATCTGCTTATGTCTTTACAAATTACTTTCTACACGCAAAAATGGTGACAACTTTCATAATATCATTACTGGCTCTATTATTAGCTTATTTTGAAATCTGTTTGATAGTAGGTCATATATAATGGCCAAAACCTTTGTATTATTGTCATTATGAATATAATTTTCGTAAATATCTCCAAAAAGGAAACTCACAGAAAGACTGAAAAGGGAGGTGCACAACTAGATGTTATAACAAACCTATATTTCAATTTGCAACGTTCTAGTCCAACCGTTTTTGAGGTATGCGTGATACATACAAACACATACAGTCGCACGAAAAATCGTGTAAAGTCACTGATATCTCTAAAACGAGAGTTCGGATTAAGACGAAACATGCAGGTGTGCAACTAGACATCATGGCAGTCACACATATAAATTTACAACATTCTGAGGATTTGTTTTTGAGCAATACGAAATATAAAATCCATTTCGCAAATCGGGATTACAATGCTTCCTTTGAAACTTTTGGACGGCTCCTGCCTGCCTGGGCTCGGCCAAGCTTAACGGGTTGGATGCCGCTCGCCGGAGCGAATAAATCGCCAGATCACCGCATGGAAGCTGCTGGGCAGCAATGTAACTAGAACGCCAAAGCTCAGGAATTGCAGGGCATCGACTTCTGCTTTGGACACATAGCTCGATTTGTACACCACACCCTCAGGGATAGCCACTGTGGAAACGCACAGACACGCTCCTGGATGTTATGGAATTTGGAATAAGTGCACTTACTAGCTGAGAGCCGATAAAACCGGAGATCAACAAAAATTAAAACAATTTTGAATTTAAGCAGGGAGGGAGGATGAAAAAAAAAAGCCGCTGGGGGAGCCGCTAAAAGTAGTAGTGCACACAATAATTAAAACCAAAAGTGGCGGTCATTTGAAAAGGGGAGGGGGAAAGCACTTAAGATTTAAGAAAGGGAAGCTGAACGAGTTAGGAACAATGAGATTATTTAAAAAAAAAGATATTTTGTATACGTGAAGCCACTGGGGGATGATAGTTTTTTTGGGGGGAGGGGGGGGGGGCGCATAACGGAAATTTAGAAGTTTTTGGAGTGGCAAGGCCTAAATACACCTAATTGGGAGGGAAATTACTATGCACAGGGAGGCCGAATAGAGAAGAGAAAGAGAGACCATCGCAATTTTGATCCGCCACGGGGGATGGTACCCCGCGTTTGTAGCCCGATGACTGCTAAACGACCCCATCGAGCACTTGACGGTGCAGCACAGATTAACGAGGACCAGACACCGCCACACCCTCGAGAAAAAAAAAATAAAATTAATTAAAATTAATTAATTAATTAAAATTAAATTAAAATAAATAAAAAATAAAATAAAATAAAATAAAAAATAAATAAAGTAATAAATAAATAAATATAATAAATAAAACAACTAATATATATATATATATATATATAATTATAATTATAATTATAATTAAATAAAATGAAGTAATAATAAATAAATAAATAAATAAATAAATAATAATAATAATAAATAAATAAATAGTAAGTAAGTAAATAAAAAAAATAGTTATTTTATATTTGAAGATTGTTGGTAGATTATTGTTCGAAAATAAGAATTGAGGCCTACTAAGTTCTGTAGTCTAAGTAAGGGGAAGCTGAGTGGATAGTAGCTTTTTGATTCAGTGGGTTCTAATTGTACTGTCCGAATTGCTATAGCAACGACAAGAGAGCACAGTTTTGTTGTTTACTGAATTTTTTAGATCATGTGTACTTACTTCTGGTAAGTTTTTTTTTTTAACTAAGTTCGTTAAGATTAAGTAAAGGAAAGTAGGCAATTATTTAATTAATTAGAATTAAGCAGGTAAATAACAAGTAAATTAAAATTGGTGCGCGTCAAAACTTGATGAGTACCAAAAAGAAAAGTGACAGGAAGTAGTTCAAGGCTTACCAAGGAAAGTATTACCCCTACAATTGAGAATAGAAGTGCGTGTCAATACTAGATGAGTACCAAAAAGACTAAGTTGCCGGGACTTGTATGCTGTGCGACCTGTTATGTCCTGCACTCTGAATAATATTGTACAAATCCAGTAAAGGTAATTAACATTATGGTTGCTTTTTGACACGCATTCAAACCTGTAACATTAAAAGAAGGTATTGATTGTGATCAGAACTAGATGAGTGCCGAAAAGAATAGGTTAGCTAGGAATTATTCTTTGTGATGGAATCACTAATTATGGACTAACAATAGTTAGGTCCATCGGACCTGAAAGTTTTAAGAATAAACCTGCTGAAGAAATTGTCATTATGGTTGCTTTCTGATCACCGACTGCGTCGAGGAACTTGTTAGCATCCTACATTTTATAAAAGAACTATTCTGCTGAAATAGAAGTCAACATGGTTGCTTTTTGACCACGCCATCCATACACTAATGGAAATAATAATAAATAAAGAATAATAAAAGAAAAAAACATTCATGCACAGTCATGGGCGTGGCGCGGACTTACGGACTTATAAGCCAAGAACCGTTTACATTTTTTAAATATATATATTTTTTTACATTTTTATTTTTATTTATTTTTTCGTACAATTTTTATTTTATTTATTTATTTTTATTTTTTTAACTTTTTATTTCAAGATTCAAGATTTTCTATTTTTACATTTTATTTTTACCGGGGCTGAGATTGTATAGGTACCCGCCGCTTTAACTTCATGGACCACGATCATGACCAAAAATAAACAAAAAGTCTCTTGATCTAGTAAATAAAAATCTGCCAGGTCTTCTTCTTCGGGTTTTAACAATACTTGGCTGGTTCCAGCTGCTCGAGGGTTGTTGGCTTTTGTTCACTGTGAAAAGTTGTCTATGTTGTTTGTGGTCCATCTGACTATGTGTTTTGCCTTGTCCTGTACGTGTTTGTTGTTGGCTAGTTGTTTATACCAGAGTTGTTCATTGGCCTCTGTGATTTGGGCCAGATGGAGGTTTTCCGTTAGCGGATAGGCTTGTAAGTAATGTAAAGATGTTCCTAGCTCGTCACAGGCGCAGTCCGGGCTCTTCTTGCTCTTAAACCGATGAAGATAAGCCGGAAATGCCCCATTGCCTGTGTATATTTTGTGATAGAAGCTTGCAGCTAACTAGGGTCTTTGTATCTACTGTTGGGTAGTATCTATGAGTTAGCCTGCCCGTATCCCCATAGTCCCACTCGAACTGCCATTGGTCCAGAGTAAGCTTTTTCAGATTTTTCTTTAAGTATGAGATTGGTTTTTCTAAGTAGTATTGTTCTTTATTGTTTGCATTTCCGGCTGCCAGTTTTGCTAATTTATCGGCCTCATCATTCCCTAGTATGCCTACGTGGGCCTTAACCCATTCAATTTTGAAGCTGTTATCAGATCGAACTATTTCATTGTGAATTTTATGAATCATTTTATCGGTGGAGAATGGTTTGGATATTGCTTGGATGGCCGACATGCAGTCCGAGTGGATACTGTATGTGATACCCATTGTGTTGCCCATTCTGCTGCCTTGAAGATTGACAGTAGTTCTGCCTGGAAGACACTGTTACACTTTCTTAGTGGCACTGACCATTCATGAATTTTTTGGGAGTTTTTGAAAGCTACAAAGGCCGATCCTGTAGCACCTGATTCCAGCTTCGACCCGTCCGTGTAGATATGAGTGTCGTCAGCAGAAGACCCTATAAATGGCTCTGGGGTGTCAGCTGGGTGTTTCCAAAAAATATTCTGCTTTTTTGTAAAGTCTGTGTGGTTGAATACGTGTTCTTGAAGCTGGTAGTTCCTGTGTAGTCTTGTAATTGTACCATACGCAGCTTCATATTTTTGTTGCAGGTGTACTGAAATCAGGCCAGAGAGTACGAAGAGTGCCGAGGTCGGGGCTGTTCTATAAGCCCTCACGATGGCCAGTGCAAAGTGTCTCTGGCAGCTAAGTAATTTATCTTTACTTTGCTGTGTTATTTTATTACCCCAGATTGGGGCTGCATAGATTAGTGTCTTTTCCACCACTGTCTTGTACCATGTTTTAAAAGGTTAGGTTTTATCCCCCATCCCTTTGAGACCATGCGCCCGAACAAGCTGAAGGATTTATAGATTTTTTTCACCCGGTGTTCTACATGGGGCTGCCATTTAAGATTTTTGTGAAGGACCACTCCCAGATACTTCATGGTTTCTTTAGTCTCTAATTTTATGTCGTTGTAGCGTATTCCTTCAAGTTTATATGAATTTGCAATTGGGAGGTTTCCTGTGTGAGGTCTGTTAAGGTACAGCAGTTCTGTTTTGCTCCAATTAATAGTTTGTTCCTGTTTGCCCAATTGCCAAATTCAACTAATGCTGTGTTTGCTGTGTTAATTAAAGTATTTGTGTCTTTTGCGCTTATAGTTAATATGAAATCGTCTGCAAAGACTTGGATCCTAGCGTTGTTCCCCCAGCTACGGTTAAGTGCTGTCTCCGCTATTAATAGCCAGAGGAGCGGTCCTAGGCAGCTCCCCTGGGGACAGCCACCAAAGATTTGTTTAATCTTGCTTATTCCATTTTCCTCCAGCTTGACATACCTGTCCTCCAGAAAGCTAACTATCCAGTTGACTAGGTATGTCGGACAGCCAGAGAGTTGGAGGTTTCCTAAGAGTGTTGGCCAACTGATATTGTCAAAGGTAACTTTTATGTCTATTGATATTAAAAGTGTCTGTTTTTTTGTCTAGTTTGTCTTGCTGAATATTGTCTAATAATATTTTTAGCTCATTTTCTGTTGAGGTGCCTTGCTTGAATCCGAATTGATTAGGGTTCCAATATTTAGAGATTGCGAAGTAGTGATTCACCCTGCCGTGTATTATTCTTCTCAAAATTTTGCTGATATCTGGAAGGAGGCATATTGGCCTATAGTTTTGGGGGTCTTTTGGATCCTTGCCTTCCTTATGGAACAGAACCACTGTACCCTTTTTGAATGGCTTTGGAAAGTGTTTTAGCTGCAGACATTTATTAAATAGGGCCAGGAGTAGGTTTTGGCTGGTATGGTTTATCCTTTTTATTAGATGATAATCGATGTAGTCATGGCCAGGAGCTTTATTCTGTTTGATATTTTTAATCATCCTGTTTAATTCTTGTGAAGTTACTTTTTTCGGGCTATTTTCTGCAAAGCAGGGAGGTGACGGATTTAGTTTGTGTGGTATGTTAGCGTCGGTTAGATAAAGCGAGTCCAAGAATCTATTTAAGGTGCTGTCTATAGTTACAAGGTCGTTATCATCCAGAACATTACAGAGCTACAGAACATTACAGGTTGACATTTTGCCTGAGGCAATCTTATATTGGAGGCCGTAGGTATCTTTGGCGCTTTCACAGAAAGCTATCCATGCCTTAGTTATCAATTTCTTATATACGGCTCGTTCTCTTTTGTATAGTATATGTTGTTGTTGTTTCAAATCAGGGTCTGGCTGGGATTGATACCTACGGCGGAGAACTCTTACTTTATTCCTAGCAATTTTGATTTTGTCGGTCCACCAAGTGGGTTCTTTTTGATCCGGGGTTTTTCGTAATTTGTAACAGGCGAAGGCCAGTGTTTTAAGTTCACTGAGAAGTTCGGCCGTAATTATGTCTAGTGTATTCCTATCCTGTGCTGATGTTATTGGGCCGACAAAGCGTTTGCTGAGTTTTCTAACATTTTTCTCAAATTTCGAATGTTTGCCATGTTTTGTCTCTAGTCTATGTCTGTGGTTTTTTTTTTAATCTGCGAATGCATCTCTTTGCGGAGGGCAGTGTCCTTTGCGTCTTTAGAGATATCAATGTTTGCGAGATACTCCAAGGAAAACATTTCAGCTGCTTAAAAATTTCTACCATTTTAATTAACATAGTTATTAACTGAAAATGCAAGGCTTATAAAGGTACTATATTTGGCTTATAAAGGTCACTTTGAAAAAAGTTTCTCTTATGACGCCGTTTTTCTGTCATGATGCCATTTTCCATGGAAAAATTAAAATGTAATCAATGGTAAAAAAAAAAAAAATAGTGTTGATATTAGTAGATATTTTCAATGAAAAAATTAATTTAGGATTGTAATTTCTAGTCTGCAAATATTATTATTTTTTTTCTACTTTTAGAAAATTAATTTTCTTATTGGCAATCTTTTATGTTGTTTATAAAATTTTTTATAATTTTTTTTTTCTTTTGTAAATAATGAAATAATTTCGTGTCTATATAATTGACTGCTATATTTTATTTTATTTTATTTATTTATTTATTTATTATTTATTTATTTATTTATTTTGTCTTTAACGTATATTTTCTTTTTCTTCCTTTTTTTTTCATTTAAAATATATTTTTAAAAACTTTGAATATATTTTGGCATAAAAAAATAGAATCAAATTCAAATTCATTTACAAATGACTCTTATAACTCATATATAGTCATATAACTCATATATAAACTCATTTTCTAATTACACATTGATAATTTTCCAACATTACAGAATTAGACATTTCTATAATATACAGTCGGCAACAAAATTATTGAAGCACACATCCACACTTTTCATATATATATATATACAGGGTTAGTCAAAATGAATAGGACAATAAGAAAACTATTTTTAGACGAATGTATGTTTATTGTAACCAAACTACAGCTACGTATGGACAGATAAACTATCAAAGTTTTTTCTCACCTTCACAGATGTTCGATATGGGCGCCCCTTGTGACACGACAGACGTCCAGGCGATAGTCCAGTTCATCCCAGATCCGTTGCAGCACATCCGACGTGCCCTTGCATAAGCTTTTACCCTTGCATAAGCAGCCCGTCTCCTCAAATTGCTTTACCCACCTCGCAATGGAATGTCGATGAGGTGGTTCCTTGTCATACTTGGCTCGAAATTGTCGCTGACATTGTTTTAGCAAATGTCATCACACAAAACGCCTTCTCCTTGCCTGATTGCGCCATTTTGAAAACAGCGTCTCCTAGCGGCATTAACGTACATGTGTGTTGCCAAATAAAACTTTGATAGTTTATCTGTCCATACGTAGCTGTAGTTTGGTTACAATAAACATACATTCGTCTAAAAATAGTTTTCTTATTGTCCTATTCATTTTGACTAACCCTGTACTTTGAACTCTAATTTTTATCATCAACTTACTTTCTTATAAACAGCATAAGACTAAGATCATGACTCGACAAATATTTCCTTAACAAAACATTACTGTGTGCCATCTTTTAAATAAGAATTATTGCCAGTGCTTCAATAATTTTGCTGCGGTCTGTATTTCATATTTCTAACTATAGCAAGAAAAACATTTATAACCTAAAACTCTTATAGAGAATCGAGTACATTTTATCCTTCATTATTTTGAGAAATATGTAGGAAAAGAATTAAAAATTGAAGTTGTAGGAGATTTATCAAATTAAAATAATAATAATAATGATAATAATAATAATGATAATAATAATAATAATAATAATAATACCTTTTTGGTACTTTTCCATTTCGACGGCGCAAATCTCGCAGAGCAGGCTTTACTGACGACAACAATAGATTAATGGATAAAAAGTTAATTTGTAACTTAGATTAATTTTATTTATTTATTTATTTATTTTAAAATTTAAAATTATATTATACCCGTTATGGATTTTATAAAATAAATGTTATATTTGTTACATGACAGCACTTTTAAAAGCTAGCTTTAAGCAAAATTTCAAAATATTAAAAAAATAAATAAATAAAATAAGTAAACGGTTGTGTTTTCTTAATTTTCTTATTATTATTACTCGAAGTGTAATGAAACAATTACTTTTTCTTAGGTGCTTAATAATTGGCGTCAGTTGTATCATTTTTGGCTAATTTATCGCCTGCGCCGACGAAATGGAAAAGTACGAACTTTTTTTCTCTTCAGATATTTTCGAATGTATAAAATTATTACCTAACTGTGCATTAGAAATATATAGAGAATATTATATACTGCCCTAAATTAACTAAAAGGAATTGAATGGTAAAAAGTATACCTTTTCTTTCTTTTTTTTTTTTTTTTTTTTTTTTAACAAGAGATTATACAAAAAATTCATCGCCAAATAGCGTCAAAAATTTAAAAGTCGCCAAAGTGGTCATATGCTAAAGTTGTAACGCAAAATGGTCTAAATATTACGAATTTCTTTCTATTAAAAAAATATATACAGGGTGATTTCGACATAATCTGCAAAACGGAAGAAGGCGATAGAACAGCCCACGGGGATCATAAAGCACCGTAGAAACCCTGTCTAATCTCTAACCGTTTCCGAGTTATGGTAGATAGAAACAAAATTTGTTTTTTTCATCCCGTCTGAAAAAACCCAAATTTGTGAGCTTTCTGAAAGACTTACACGCAAAATAAGCCCATATTTGAAAAGAACAGAAAAAATCCTATCGGGTGACACCATTTACATCAGGATACCTTAATTTGACAGTGAGCTACAAGCGCTAAAACATTGGCGAAGTTTAAAATCGAGTTGTCACCAAATTATTTAACCGGCAATTCTGCAAACACTGTTCAAGCTACAATCGGTCAAATTTATCAAAATCTTCTCCATTCCATAAGCTTTAGAATAAGCCCACAATAAACCATATCGGTGTTCTAGTTCAGGAGAAATTTAGCCTTTTGTTTGAGATACATCACTGAAAACGGTGTTCAACAAAATTCGGCAAACGAAACGATGGTGAGTAAATGGAACGTATGCAAATTCGTGACTATCTGCATATGGACTCGTGATATGCAGATGTATTTCAACCTTCCTGCGCGCGCATCCCACTCGCGGGTTCAAAAGGCGAGTCAATCTGTAACAGATCATTAGCTCTTCAGCTTCTTTTACGTTTTATTGTTGCTTATTGCTTTAGCATTTTCTGGACTTTGCCTGAGCTCGGCCGATTCTTTTCGCGTTGCTCTCACGTCTACTTGCTCTCTCTTAGTTCATACTTAGTATGTTTTCCTACATTGGTACGAATTAACCAAGTTGGTTCTTATTCCGTAGCACTTTTTTTCTTCTACTTTTGTAAATTAATGTTGAAATTTTATCCCTTTTTGTTTACCCTTCTGAATTTTATTTTCAATTGAAGTCATCACAGGAATCAAATTGTCATACTTTCCAACCTGTAAACAGATATGCCTGGTTTTACAAATGGATATGCATTTTGGATGGATACGCGGATATGCATTTTGTGTATGGATTTTGCGATGGTAACTCTCGGAGAGCCAAAGAAGAGTTATCCACATCGTCGTGCGCCCAACCGTGCTGTATTTTCCGTAATTCATCGAAAGTTTAGGGAGAATGGGTCTTTCGGTAGGGTGTACGAAAGGGGCCATGGTACTCTCTCCGCCACCGCTGAGGAGTCCGTACTCTACCGAGTGGAGGAAAATCGAAATATGAGTTCACGCATACTTGCGAGAGAAGGTGGAATCTCCCAAAATAAAGTGATGAATGTTTTGCGTAAAAACCAGTATCATCCATACCACTTCACACAGGTACAAGAATTACGCCGCTCAGATTTCCAAAAGCGGGTAACATACTGCCGCTAGCTTTTAGAGCGAGATATTGAGGAACACCATTTCCTTAGAACGATACTGTGGACACATGAGTCACATTTCACTCGGGATGGCATGTTAAATTTACATAACTGGCATCATTACGCTCAACAAAATCCATTTGTAACACGAAAATCAACGTTCCAGATGCATTCAGCATAAATGTTTGGCTTGGAGTGGATGGTGATCGCTTGATAGGTTCACGTGTGTTTCAAGGTCATCTGACAAGCAATACATATTTGGAGTTTCTGGAACATCATCTTCTAGGATTACTTGATGTCATTCCTGTACCCCAACGAGCGGAAATCATTTTCCAACACGATGGGGTCCCTGCTTATTCTTCCAATGCCGTTCGGGATTTCTTGACTCAGCAATATCCGCGATGGATTGGTTGTAATAGACCAATTCCTTGGCCACCTAGATCGCCAGATCTCACTCCATTGGACTTCTATGTGTGGGGTTTCCTGAAGCAAGAAGTTTACCGCACAGAAGTTGCCAGTTTGCAAGATTTGAGCAGCCGGCTTGATGATGCAATAATAAAACTGAGGGATGAGCTTTCGCTAAGAGCTATTGCGGTTTCCGTTCGTAAGCGGGCAAGGACATGTATCAGGTGTGGGGGTGACCAGTTTCAGCAGCGGCACTAAATTTCACACATGCTTTCGAATGCATAAATGCTTTAATCATAAACGTGAGATACTCCTTTTTTTTTTTTTTTTTTTTTTTTTTTTTTTTTTGCCTATTCCTTTGTGAAAGACGTGAAAAATGTCATACTTCTTTTGTTTCCATTACATTGTGTTTGTAAACTTATTACAACTGCTGCTTTTCTTGTTTGTCTTTAAAACTTTCTTTTTTGCATCTGACAAAACAGCGGGCTGAAGGCGGACATGAAATAAGGAACGACCATAGCACCCCGTGAGTCTCCTTCTCGACGAACGTCGAGTTCAGTGATGAATGTATTTCAAACAAAAGGATAAATTTCTCCTGAACTAGAACACCGATATGGTTTTTTGTCGGCTCATTCTAAAGCTTGTGGAATGGAGAAGTTTTTGGTAAATTTGACCGATTGTAGCTTGAACGGTGTTTGCAGAATTGCCGGTTAAAGAATTTGATGACAAATCGATTTTAAACTTCGCCAATGCTTTAATGCTTGTAGCTCACCGTCAAATTAAGGTATCCTGATGTAAATGGTGTCACCCGATAGGATTTTTTCTGTTCTTTTCAAATATGGGCTTATTTTGCGTGTAAGTCTTTCAGAAAGCTCACAAATTTGGGTTTTTTTCAGACGGGATGGAAAAAAACAGATTTTTCTTCTATCTACCATAACTCGGAAACGGTTAGAGATGGGACAGGGTTTCTAGGGTGTTTTATGCTCCCCGTGGGCTGTTCTATTACCTCCTTTCGTTTGGCAGATTATGTCGAACTCACCCTGTATATACATACTGATTTTTAGCATAATATTTCATTAAATAATTATAATGTAATATTAAATATTATGTATTTTAATTTGACATTCAATTTGGGAATTTTTATAACATTTTTCTGCTTTTGTCTTTTGTTATGCACTATTAATATTGCTATTCATTTAAAGGCAAAACAGCATTTAGGCAGGCACCACAGGGATTAATAAGTGAAGCGAGTCGGGGGGAGATGAAGTCTTCCTCAAGGGTTGGTGAACGGAGCGAGCAGAGGGCAGAGCCCCCTAGCGTTTTTAAAAATAAATGTCCTTTTTTTCATGCTTTTAATATTTTAAGTTTGTGCATTGGACTTACATGTTCAGATTTTCTTCTTTAAAAAAGAAAAAAAAAAAAAGATATTTTCGATAATTTCAAAACTTTAAATGCCAGGCAATATGCACCAAAAATGCCGCAAGACAGTCCATAAATCCATCGTTGTAAGGCATCCTCAGGTATATTAAATAAAGTTCATGTCTGGGGATTTAGGTACCTATAGGAAGTGTTTAATATCCGAAGAGTGCTACTGGAATCATTTGGTACCAGTTTGGACGATTGGGGTGTTGCACTGTCCTGCTGAAATTGTCCAATTCCGTCGGAATGCACAATGGATATGAATGAGTGCGGGTGATCGGACAGTATGCTTGCATATATTTTACAGGTCAGAGTCTTCTCCTTTCATATCAGATGCAACATCATGCCACGCCAACTTCAGGCGCTCAATGCCATCACAAAGGCTGTATTAGCCTGAACATTTTCCTATTGTCATATTGGTGCCATGCATTCATGAGGTTGTCTCCATACGTCCATCGGCTCCGTACAATTGAAAATGAGACTCGACAAACAAGGCATTGTATTTCCAGTTATCGACTGTCCAATGGCAGTGTTGACGGCCTTGGGAAGTGTGGAAAGCTTTATGCCATGCAGTGAAGAGCACACGAGTCGACCTTGGTTCTGAAAATCCTTAAAAATGATAGTCCATTCGATTGTTTGTGCGCTGACATTTGTTGGTGCTTCAACAATGACATCTGAGGCAGTTTGAGTAAATCTTGCTCGATAAAGGGGGTCTGGGACACCAAATTTTTGTTTTTATTATTTATTGATGAATTGCTGTAATTATTTTTTCTGAAATTGGAGTTTTTTTGACGATGAACTTGAGCAAGAAAGAATCTTAAAAAATTTTTAAATAAAATTTTAAAAATTTAAAATTTTTGATAAATTTAAAATTTGTTATATCTCATGAACTAATGGTTCAATTTACAAACTTTTTTCACTCTTATATACAGAAAAGATTCATCTTCGATTTGTCTTCGGGATTTTTAATTAGGAGCAAAACTTTTTTAGTAATCCAAAAGTTATGTATGAAATAGGTACTTTTTTCAAATTAAAATTAATATTTAAAAAATTTGTTATTATAATCAGAAAACCTGAAGACAAATTGAAGATAAATCCTTTCTGTATATAAAGGTGAACAAAGTTTGTAAATTGAACCATTAGTTCATGAGATATAACAAATTTTTAATTTATCAAAAATTTTTAATTTTTAATTTTTTAAATTTTATTTAAAATTTTAAAATTTTATTTAAAAAATTTTTAAGATTCTTTCTTGCTCAACTTAATTGTCAAAAAAGTTTCAATTTCAGAAAAAATAATTACAGCAATTCATTAATAAATAATAAAAACAAAAATTTGATGTCCCGGACCCCCTTAAAGACTCCTGTTATTTCAAGGTACATTTTCACACTGATGGCGGAGATTTGATGTTTTACCGGATGCTCGATATTTACGGTAGACTCCTGAAATTATCGTAAGCGTAAAGCAACATTTTATTGCTACCAAGGAGTTGTTATGTCTCCTCGCTCCTGCACCGACTATAACACCGCATCAAAAATCACTTATATCTTGAGAATCTGTTATTCTAGGAGCATAAACTGATCTAACATCCTTGACAGGCACCCAATATCTTACATATACGCTACCGCTAATGCATCGCGTTACGCTAATGATTGCATTGCTTTACGCTGACGATTGCATACTTCTGTTGATTGCACACACATATTTATACCAGTTTTTATGATTCTTCCGTGTAAAAAATAATAATTTCTCCTCTATATTCTTTTTAATACATTTAAAAAAAAACTGAACATTCCTTTTTTTTTTTTTGCTTTTCTTAGAATATTAATTTATTCAATTAAAAAGAATAAATAAACATATTTTTTAACAGAACACTTTAATACTTTGAATCTGAAGATTAAATTTATCGTATAGTATACAATTTAATACATTGAAAAAACTGTGCAGAGAAGATAACGTTACAATTTTGCCCTTTTGAAGCTCAGTCAGGGGGTTAATATTGATAACAAAATGAAAAAAAAAAAAAAAAAAAATAGCAATAATATGATTAGTGTTGCCTTTATTCGCACATCTATAGCAGTTTAATGCACACGAATATTTTACATTCAAAAGTTATTGCTTAAATTTTTGTATACATTTCATAAAGAATACTTACATGCATTGAAAGATACAAGTTGCATGCTACTAAAAGTGAATTATATAATAACATCGTAAGTTGAAGATCCATGGGTTTTCTGTATTTCATGATGGCGGGACCGACCACTTTGCTAAACATGATGTAAGCTATTGTTATACTCCATGCTAGATAATCATTTTGTATAACAAGATTTCTCTCTAAATCTGAAACAAAGAGAAAAAAAAATTATAACACATTAGCAATCGACTGTGAAACATTTCCTAAAAGTAGAAAAAAATTGTTGCAAAATCCTTGTGAAAAAAACTAAGAGGTCACCATAGACTAATAATCAAGGAAGATGGCGCCCGTCAATAATCAAATGCTTACACTCCCCTTCTAGTGAATTGCCAGCGAATGTTACGCCTGCGACGCAGTTCTTTGAAGTAGGGTATCCATCCTTGGCGCATTTATTACTATTTGTTGTGGGTGTTACCTCGCTGACTGATTGACAGAGAGATAAGATGATTCAAAAATATCGTCAGCAAATCGCCAATCAATCAGATTGCAGCATTGTTACTACCCTATACCCGGCATTCCTAGATTTTTTAAACCGAAACCAAAACACGTACGCCACGTCTCTTGTTCATTATGCATCTATGGAGGTCACTTTTATCACACATCATAGCTGCGCAAGAAACGTACTATTAATTAAAAATCACACTTCAAAAGTCTCTAAATTTGGTTGAAAATTAGAAATTTTATAAATATCTTTGAAATTAATTAAGACGTGCTCGTTTTTCCAGGCCAGGGATGTTTAAAAATTTGTAAAAAATATACTAATTTATTCAAAGTACACTAATATTTTAAAATTTGTGAGTTGTAAATTTTTCAACATCTGTTAGAAGGTAAGTCTTTCTTTTACTTTCTTAATTAGAGATTTTTAAATACTTCGATTTTTAAAAAGCTTTTTTTTAAAAAAAAAAATAGAAGAAGAAAGAAAGAAACTCAGATAATTACATCTATTAACAATTCTATAAGCCAATATTACCAGCTGGTGGACAGTTGAGTTATCAGTGAAGCAATTTGAAGTTATCAGTGAAGCAATAAGTAAAACTGTTGTTTTACTTATAAATAAAAGGTACGAATCTGTAAAAATTTGTATTTCTCTGTGATAATTTCATAAGTGATTTTATTTTTTTTCATCATTCTGAATCTTTATTGATTTTAAAAGGAACAAGGACGTGGAAATTATTTATTATTAATTTATTTATTTACTTATTACTTTCTTCTATCTTCAATAGAAGAAAGTATTGGATTCGTAAAAATTTTCGATTTCGGGTTTTTGATGGATTTACACGTTTTGAGAGCTGTATAACACGATTTTACCATTTTTAGAAAATGTCTGTCTGTCTGTCTGTCTGTCTGTGTGTGTGTGACAAAATTTTGTGGCAACTGTATCTCTGGAACTACTTCACAGAATTTCATACAAATTGGTATGTAGTTGCACCTTGACATAAATTAGTGCCTATTTGGTAAAAATCGTCTTACAGGTTGCGTTGCCGCTTTTTCTAAATTTTTAACAGGGTGATATAGGGCCAAAATTTTCAAGATGGGTATCTTTCGAAAGGTCTCGTCAGTACCTTTAAAACGAATGGTTGAACTATAAATCTGTGATAATTTAAAACAAAGTTATCGATTTTTTTTACTTTTTACGAAAAAAAACTTAGAAAAAAAATCTTTTTTTTTTCTCTCCCCTTAATTTTATCAAACTCCCACGGTTTCCGTGTTCTGACAAACTTTAACAAATTTTCACATTTTACAAAAATTTTGTCAAAGTTCCACTTTTCTTTTTTTATCTCTCCTTTAATTCTATCAAACTCCCACGGTTTCCGCGTTCTGACAAACTTAAACAAATTTTTGCATATTTCCCCCAGTTTTGTCAAAGTCCCACGGTTTCCGTGTTTTGACAAACTTTAAAAAATTTTCACATTTTACAAAAATTTTGTCAAAGTTCCACTTTTCTTTTTTTATCTCTCCTTTAATTCTATCAAACTCCCACGGTTTCCGCGTTCTGACAAACTTAAACAAATTTTTGCATTTTTCCCCCAGTTTTGTCAAAGTCCCACGGTTTCCGTGTTTTGACAAACTTAGAATAATTTTCACATTTTACCCAAAATTTTGTCAAAGTCCCACCTTTTTTTTTTATTTTTTTTTTTTTATTATTATTGTTACTGAGTGAATTTGTATAGGAAAATATAGAAGAAAGTCTCGTGGTGGCCACAACATACTAGTTTTTGCTTTCTATCGCTTCTTTAATCGTACCCACAGAGGGTATCCTACCAAAGACATAGGTCCCAAGTTCAGGGGTGGAAAATTGGCTCATAGTTCATACCAGCATTATTTCGAAAATTTGCTTTACTTATAAAATCATTGGTTTAAGGGGAAGAAAATTTTGTTTCATAAATACCGGTATGAGCTCTGCGCCAACTTTTCATCCCTGCTAATTCACATTTGGATTTAGCCCAAACACTAATACCAATCTTAAATCGTGTATTGTCATCGCGATTTAACGATTGGCACCAAAAGTTGATTGGCACTAACTTATATCAAGATGCACCTACATATAAATTTATATGCAATTATGCGCAGTAGTTCCTCAGATATCGCCTTCTCTTAAATTTTGGAAATCGCTATATAACAGCGCCACCTCTCGTGTAATTGACACGAAAAGTTGATAAGCACTAATTTAAGTTAAGAAGCATATAGATATAATTTTTTATGCAAAATACGTGCAGTAGTGCCTGAGATAAAGTAGCAGACACATACATAAAGACAGACAGACATTATTTTTTCTAAAAATGGTCAAATCGTGTTCCGGAGCTCTCAAAACGTGTAAATCCATCAAAAACCGGAAATCTAAAATTTTTATGAATCCAGTATCTTTTTCTATTGAATACAGAAGAAAGTAAATCGACTCGGAGGATTATTAGTTTCAATCTGGGTAAAAGCGTCGTCGTCAGTTTCTGCAAACCAGTTTTGTGTAACAGCAAAATAAATTACAAATTATCGTTACAAATTCGGTGCCAAAAAAAAAGGGGGCGATTTTTCTGAATCCAGGGGTGCAAACAGTTTGTCGACACGATAATTAAAATTATATAGAAAAATGAAATTTAGATGGCGACACGTTATTTTAATTCATTTCAACCATTTTAAGAAGTACGTGGTCCAGTTTTAAGGTCAAAAAATGAGATTAAAAATAAATAAAATAAATAAAAAATAAAAATAAAAATTTTATACATTGAATTTAATAGTCCTCCGTACTAAACTAAATTCTGTCAATGACAGAATTTTTATTTAATTTAATTTATTCTTTTTTTTTTTTTTTTTTTTTTTGTAGTAGTTTTAACATTCGACAGTTTTCTGGCCTATTCTTATGCAAATTCGCTTGAGGGCATTAACATTTAAAAGAAAAGGAATTTTTTATACATGTTTCTTTTATAAGCATTTATTATTATCATTATTATTTATTTATTTGAATTTTTTATGAATTATAGTTTTGCGATTCAATTTGGCAGTTCGTAATAAAGATAATAATTTCTTGGTTTCAGAATGAATGCCCAATTTTGAGACAAACACATTGGTTACCAGGCGTACAAAATATTAAGAGGAATGGATTATAACAAATTCGTATCGGACATTATACACTGAGAAAAAATTATGTAACTGACGTCTAGATTCTAAACAGTGTCTCTAGTAAAAATAGTTCCATGTTATCCTTATAAATTGTAGTTCCCTTAGCTAGAGAATTCTAGAAACCCCTGTTAGAATCTAAACCTTTTTGTTATGTTATGGTGGTCAACCTTATGTAAAAAAAAGTCTCTGCAAATAAATGGAAACACAAGAGGCGAGTTTTAGTAACTGTAATTTTATTTTATAACCCAATTTTTGAAAATCAATGAACATTTATCGTAATACAAATGATTTATTATTCATAATGTTTCACCATCTAGAAAAGTGTAGACTAAAAATTCTCGATAATTTCATCTATCCAGGTTATTTGTTTAACTTATACGCCTAACTAAAAAATTTATATTTCTAGTTTAGGGATTTAAAAAATGGCTACTAATTCGTTTTAGATAAAAGCGGTATTTCTTTTTCTTTCTTTTTTTTTTCCCCCTTAGTGTAAGTAATTGGTTACTCTCAAAATCTGGAAACAAAGAAAAATAATTTTTAGGTTTAAATATAGTAAAAGCTTGCAATTAATGTTTGACGAACTGCAGAAGGACATCATTTTAAAATTACACTCCTTCTCATAATTATAAGGACACCCGTTTTTCTATATTAACACTGAACACTATTATTTAAACAAATATATTTTTTATTAATTTGGATTTCATAATTAGACGATATTTATAAAGTTTTATCGTTTTTCTATCTTAAAAAACTTTAAATACGGTCAAAAAAAGGATTTTTAGGTGTTCACAATTATAAGGACAGCTCGAATCTTAGTATTTTTATTCAATTATTCTTTAAATTAATATTTTTGGGGATCTCTTTTTAGGGTGAAATAGTCAGGCATTCTCTCTGGTATATATATATATTTTTTTCTTTAATATTCACTTTCAATACCATTTCATACAGCATACATGGTATTCTGAATACATTTAAACTATATAAAATTTTTTTCCACTTGCATGCACTTTTCTAATATGATAAGTTAAGGTATTTTCAACTTTTAGACCATGGGAAATGCAACAATACAGAAGTTTCTTTCTTCAAACTATTTCCTATTGCTCTAGATGTAGAGCAAAAATGTAAGTCTTGTTGAAAAAAATATTATTACCCCCAAAATCTAACAAAAATCTGAGAATTCCAAGTTTAAAATTTGCGGATATTCTCTTGATGTTCATAGTAATAGAAAAAATTATTAAATTCATTTTGCCTTCAGTAGAAACAGCTCCACAGAGCACCACAGATCCACCTTTAAAATGCCCGATTCATATCTTCCATTAAAAAATCTGCTTTGTCTTTCGCTATCTTCAGACCGTGCCAGTAACTGTTAAAACCATTTCATTAATCAAGAATAAAATGTTTTTCATCCGAAAATGCAACATTTTACCATTTAATATTGTGTTTATTCAACTTTAACACAGACGTTCTTTCCCCCATTAAATTCATATTGTTTATTACGGGTTTTTTGTTCCCTTTAACATATTATTAATTATTTTAAACATGCATAAATGTAGACCCCAACCTTTCGTTAAAAATTACGAGCAAATTCAGCAGCTGTCATTATGAGTAGAACAGTAAGAGGAATTATGAGTCTTCGATCGCTGTAAAACATCTACAATTTTGCATCAGATCTTTCTCCTATCCAACCAGCAGTTCAACGCTTAATCATATTTCCTTCATCAATTTTCGATCTTCGAATTTCATTAGAAATTATGTAGATTGAAATTATCCTTCCACTTAAAAAACACATTTATCATACTTCACTGCATGAACGTTCTTTTGAAGGCTTCTATATGAATTAATCTAGCCCAGTAGTTAACGAATTCGAATGTCAACTGTAATTTATCCGCTAGTAAGTTAAATAAAATGAAAAAATCTGGATTGTCCCTATAATTATGAACATCGAAAAACGTGGAGAAAAAAATATTTTGTATTACTTTTTATTAATTTTGTTTCATATTAAAAAAATTATAGCAGTTTTGGTTTTTAGAATACTAGATATATTAAGTGCATTTAGTATAATCTTTTTCACAATTATTTTTACATTAGTTATTTCGAAATATAAAGTGTCCTTATAAATATGAGAAGGAGTGTATTATTCAGCTTCATACATTTTATAATCGCGATCTGGATATTTTTAATTGCATTGATTTTGACAATTTCCGTCGTTCCTTGTCTCTTTATTTTGCAATCACAAACTAATGACTTTTTTACTTCCATTACCCTACTACCGTAGGTAATGGAAGTATTGTATTCGGTCTGAAAATTCGATATCGGGTTTTCACCTGATTTACACGTTTTAAGGTCCCCTGAGTCCAAAAAAGTGGTTTTTGGCAATTGGTCAGTGTGTATGTATGTGTGTGTGTATGTATGTATGTATGTGGAGAATCTTCTGGCTATTATAGCTCAGAAACTAATAAAGATAGATCTACGAAACTTTAGAATTGAAATACGTCTGGTGTACAGATGAAATTTCCAAATTTTGGTGAAAATTGAAAAACAAGAAGTGGGACATCGGAAACCGGAAGTGGGACCGTAAGTCCGTATCTCAAAAACGGCTCAAACGATTTTCTTCAAACTTGCTATATAAACACTCTATTAGATGTCCTTTCGAATGATATATGTGGTTAGTTCAGGAAAATTGATAGGCGGCCTTTATAAATAGCTCAATTTCAGGCCTCGCAAAGGCGTTCTTTTAAAAACGGTTGTACGGATTTTTTTCAAACTCGCCATTTTAACTCACTTTTAAATATGCTTTTGTATGTAATTATTGTTTTCCTGTCAATAATTGAGTTTAACCGGAAGTGGGACATCGGAAACCGGAAGTGGGACCGTAAGTCCGTATCTCAGAAACGGCTCTAACGATTTTCTTCAAACTTGCTATATAAACACTCTATTAGATGTCCTTTCGAATGATATAGTTGGTTAGTTCAGGAAAATTGATAGGCGTCCTGTATAAATAGCTCAAGTTCAGGCCTCGCAAAGGCGTTCCTTTAAAAACGGTTGTACGGATTTTTTTCAAACTCGCCATTTTAACTCACTTTTAAATATGCTTTTGTATGTAATTATTTTTTTCCGGTCAATAATTGATTTTTTGTAAAAGTTGGTATCTCAAAAACGGCTCTAACGATTTTCTCTTTATGTCACTTTTATGTTTTCTGATCACATTATCTCTCAAAAATGAATATAATACATGTAATAGCGGGTAATGGAAGTCGTGTGGTTGTTTCACACCAGATTTTTTTTTTTTTTTTTTTTCATTTTCAATTTAATTTTAAAAGTAAATATTTTTTTCTTCCATGTGGTTATGGTAGTAGATAAGTTAATCCTGCTTTATTGTGGTTTTCGTGTCTCCATTCCTCTGTTTCATGTGTGGCAGCTTCCTTAAAATTAAATTTGCTTATTTTGATTTATTATTTATTACTATTCCAGTGTTGTGCAAGTTCACGAAAAAAACGAACTAGTTCAAACTCAAGTTCATCGTGTAAAAAACGAGCTAGTTCGCGCTCAAACTCATGTCTGAAAGAAATGAACGCGTTCAGTTCAAGTTCTTTTTTAAAAACGAGCGAAACTCATTAAAAGTTCATTTTTACTTAAATTTTTATCAATTTTTTCTAAATAAATTTTTTTCTTTGTGAACACTTTCATTAGGTAATTTAAATTTTTTTCCTTCTTCTGTATTCAATAGGAGAAAGTATTAGATTAGTAATTATTTCGATTTCCAGTTTTCGATATATTTACGCGTTTTGAGACCCCAAAATACGATTTGACCGTTTTTAGAAAATGTCTGTGGGTGTGACAAAGTTTGTGGCGACTATATATATATCAGGAACTACTGCCCAGAATTGCATATACTTTTATAAGTATATGCCCCTGGACCTAAATTACTTTCTGTCAACTTTTGAAGTCCATTGCTCAACAGGTGGCTCTGATATACAGGGATTACCACAGTTTAAGGGTTGTCCATATCTTAGGAACTACTACTTAGAATCGCATATAAATTTATATGTAGTTGCAACTTGGCATATATTGGTGTTTTTCAATATTTGGTGTCAATAGCTCAAGAGGTGAGCTGTAATACAGCGATTTTCTCATTTTCAGAGAATGCTATAGATCAGGAACTACTGCGCAGAATTGCATATAAATTTATACGTAAATGCACCTTAACATAAATTAGATCTTATAAAAATTTGGGGCCAATCGCGGAACAGAGTGCTATGAAGTGATTTCCATGATTTAAGGGAAGGCTATATCACAGATTCTATTGCATATAATTAAAAAAACGGTGATATATGAGAAAACCAATATGAGACATTATGCTGTTTCAATGTGGATTCCTATCAGCCAATAGATAGCGCTGCTATAGTAAAAATTTTCTTGAGAACAGGAAGGCTATATCTCAACTTCTATGTCAGAAAACTGCCCAAAACTTGATTTGATGGGAGGAAAAGTGTCTGCATACATCATTGCAGATAATTTTAATAGATAATAATTTTAATAAATTATTTGTTCTAAGTGAATTTGTATAGAAAAATATAGAATAAAGTCTTGCGATAGCCACAACATACTAGTTTTTAATTACCATGAAGGTTATTCTTAACTTAATTTGTTAAAGTAGCTTAATTGTAGCAAAAATTTATTTAGTGGACGTCACTGTCGTTGGGTATTGCTAATAATAAGGGAACATGCCAAGTACCGTGAAATGGAAAAGTGCAGCTTTTCCGTTCTTTCTTTCTTTTTCTCCAACAATTGAAATTAGAAGTTGTAGTCTTTAAATCTTTTATTTATTTATTTATTTATTTTTAGTTTCTTCTTAGTTTTCAATAAAAAAAAGTATTGTATTCGTAAAAAAATTTCACTTCTAGTTTTCGATGGATTTACATATTTTGGAAATTCCAGAACATGATTAGACTATTCTTAAAATATGTCTGTCTGCGTGTGTGACAAAAATTTTATTCCAACAGTATCTCAGGAACTACTGCTCCCAATTATATGAGGTTGACATTTTAATACTTTCAAGATACAAGTTTTCTGTCGTAATTTTTAATAATTTAAAATAAATTTTGTATTTTTGTCTAAATTGTGAAAGATAAAAATAGTTTAGATCAAACTCCAAAATTAGCTGGAGGGGGGTGGGGAGAAATGCTGTTAATTTCATACGGCAGTGGAACTGCTGAGCTGAGCCAATGTATGTATCTCGCAATAAAGTGCAAGTGAGTTGGCAGGCGCCGACATCCAGTTATGGTAATCTTGTCAGCCCGATTCTCCCTAAGTCAGTCAAAAATTCCTTTTCTAGCATAAGTTTTCCTGCATTTTGAAAGCTCCACCAGTGTTCTAGAGATTTTACTGCGAATCTGGTAGACCGGAAGTACCGGGTTTGAGCCTATTTCGGGGTCGTTGCTTTTGTTATTCGAAGTTTTCCATGGTTTTCTCAGAAACTCACGGAAATACGGGCTAGGATTCCTTTGAAAGACCGCCTGCTCCCACAGAGGATATCCCTTTACCTGGCCAATATCATTAGACTAGACAATCGGCCTTAAAAACCACGTGCCACGCCATACACTCACTTTAAGAATGCATAGTACTGTCTTCTTTTTATACATATCTTAATTATACATTAACTTAATAACAAAATTTTTCCTAATCTCCTTTAAATTCCTTGCCACACTCTTTTTTTTTTTTTTTTTTTTTTTTTTTTTTTTTTCTCAGAGCAAAAAGTATTATTATAAAAAGTATTAAATTTGAAACGAAAATTTATGAAGTTTAAAAGAGGTGTCCCATATTTTTCCCTAAAAGTCCGGCAGTGTGAAAATGTGAATAAATAGATAAATAAAAAGTCACGAATGAAACACAAATATTGTATCAATAATCTCTAAAAAGGATTTTTTTTTTCCGGAGAGTTGAATTTAAAGTATGTGAAATACATTCTAAAAAAAAAAAAAAAAAAAAAAAATCAAAACATATTCCTGACAATTTTTCTTAAATTGTACATAATATCTACGTTATAATCGTTTATTTGTTGAAATTCAAATATATGACTATGTTTACTTAAATTCTTTCTTTGTTTTCTGCAGTAAAGGGTAGGTAAAAGTATAAAGTATGGAAATGGTTTAAAAAAGTGTTATTTAATCTTTTAACTGGTATAAGAAATTTCTAAAAAGTAATTCTTACTTGCTACACGTAAAAATTATTAAAACATGCACTTTAAAACAAATTATTATGCAAAAACGTTTAATATATATATCCTTTACTCTTTTTAATTAAATGATAATAATAAATCTTACGAAAAAGGAATAAAAAGTTAGATAAATTTAACAAGAATAAAATATATTTGTATTCCATCTCTCTCTGTAACAAAGCGCTATGAAGAACTGTCGCTATATGATATACCGACTCCGACTTTATTTTTATTTTTTCTTTTATAAACATGGGACTGCTGTCGCTTTCTTACCCCACTGACCTTCGTGAATTTGACGCCTAAATTTTCTCTTCTTGCATCTCTAGGAATCGACCACCCATATTTTGGAGAACAGAAAAGGAAAGTGCCGAAAATGATCTTTCGTACAGAAAAAAGAAAAAAAGCCATCCAGAATCAAGCGTCGAAACCGCATTGCGGGGGGTAGCTACTGATAGTATTATATACAATGACAACTGCCCGATTCCTAAAGTAATTACTGGACAGGACATTTCATTTCGCAGATAAGGACAAGAAAGGGATCCACAGTTCCGCTGAAGACAGTCCCACACCTGTTTTTACTTAAAAAATAAGAAGAATTTAGCTATTGTGCGATTGTGTTTACGTTTCAATAAATACTATTTATTGTACAGCATAGTACTGCCCAGACGACAGATTACTTAAAAAATATAAAGTATTTAAAAAAGTCTCAAGTGTCTGCGTGTGTGGAGGAGGGGGAGGGAGGCGAGGGGACAATTAAAAGAAACAACGAAAGTTTCTAATTTTTATATTTTCACTTCAGAATACCTAAACGAACACGAATTCCTATGATTTTTGTGCTTTTTTCTTTCTGTACTTATGATTTTAGTGTTTAGAGGAATTTAAAATAATTTATACTCTTTAAAAGGATGGTGAATGTTATAAAACCTTTTAATTTCCCATCATACTAAAAGTATGAGGAACTTTCATAATCGTAAAATTTTTTGATGATTTTGCATGTTTTGAGAGTGAAGAATTCGAAGATCACAATTTCGGTGTAGTATCTGTCTAAGTATCAGTTTATTAGTATGTTAACTCTTTATCCTTTGTATACGACATTTCAAAAGCAAATGATCGCAGAGAGGACGGGCCAGCTTTAAAATATCATTTATGTCATTCCCAAGAACACTATTTGTTTTCAGTACTCAGTGCTCTAATTTGGAAATTTCACAAGTCATTGTAAGTTAACGATTTTCATAACATTGAAGAATAGGGGAAATTTTTGCATAAAAGTGTACTACGAAATGTATTTTCATCGTAAAGAATGAACCAATTTTAAAAAATCATTTAAGATGCTGGCAGGAATATCATTAACTATGAACATTTTACTTTGAAAATTCGTACTTTTTTGAAAAAAAAAAAAAAAAAAAAAAAATTCTTAACACGGCAGATTTGGGAAAAATTTCGCATAAAGGTATATCATGAGGATTATTTTCATCGCATACATGTTGGATAAAATTTAAAATATCATTTATGATACAAGCATGAACTTTATAAACTATTGATATTCTATTCTGAAAACTTCGTAAGTCATTTGAAATATGCGATTTTTTTTTTATCATCGCATAATAGGAACAGTATTAATTGACATGCATTAATGATATTACTAGCGACATTCTCCAGCTAGCGGATCACCATTTTAAATGAATCACTATAATTAATGAATTCTCAAAATTGCATATCGTTATTAATTTTTATCATTCAGAAGAAAATGAAAAAAAAAATGTTCGGGAAATAACTCGCACTGAGTTCCTGCTGCTTTCGGCAGCGCAGGCCTGTCAACGACCCTAACATCTTAACGACACTATTTTTTATAAGTCACTAATTTTATTTTATATAATTTTGTAAATCAGGAAAAAAACAAACAAAAAAAAACGCATTTCTGATTGGGGAAAATCATGTGGGCGCTGCGCCGCACACATTTAAAATTCATCTTTCTTCATGAATCACTGTACTTTTTAAAGTGACGCAAAGAAAAAAATTATTTTTTGAACGATGAAATCATCCGTCGGGTTTACGCTGCCTGGTGCTGTGTACCCACGCGCGCGCTGCACGCATGGGACGTCTCCTGTTAATTTTACATTTTCTAAAGTGTATTCGAAATCGATTCGTCACATCCATAAACCGAATATTGCAAGTTTTCAACACTCTAACTTAATTTCTACGTTTTTTGCCCCTTCCCACCTCTCCTTACAATTTTACATTTTCGAAAATATCCGCAATTGTTTCCTTGCACCCCCACCAGTAAATAACTAAATAAATAATAAAAATTAAATTAAAGAGACCAACTAAAAATCCCAAAATTAAATGAATCTACAAAGTAATGCAAAGTACGTCTTATTAAACTCTAAACTCAAAGTATGTATTATTAAACTCTAATGATATAAAATTGAAAGAAAAACTAGTATGTTGTGGCTACCACAAAACTTTCTTCTGTATTTTTCTATTACAAATTCACTTAGTTCAAATAATTTACAAGAACTACTATTGATTAAAAATATCTACCCTGATGAATGCAGGCGATTTTCATCTTAGAGCAAACTAACATTAAATATCCAAAGAAAGACAGTTTAACTAACATCTCAAAAAATTCGTTTTCATAATGGTTATCTCATATATCAAGCTTCGTACAGTTAAATGCCATAGAAGTCAAAATATAGTTTTCTGTTCTCGGAAAAAATTGCAGTATAGCAACTTATGCCACTTATTGGCTGTTATGCATCCAAGTTGAATTAGCATAATGTCATATAATGACTTTCTTACACATCAAGTGTTTGATTATACGCATTAGAACCTGAAATATAGTCTTCCCTTAAACTGAGGACATCGCTGTACAGCAGCGACACCTCTTGAGCAATTAGTACCAAAAGTTGCTTCGCACTATTTTTTGTAAAGGTGCATCCATATATAAATTTTTATGTAATTTTGAGCAGTAGTTCCTGAGATATAGCCTTTCCTTAAATTGTAAAAATTGCTGCATAATCGAGCCACCTTTTGAGCAGTTGATACCAAAAACTTATAGGAATTTACATATGTCAAGATACATACACATATAAATTTATATACATTTTTTATGCAGTAATTTTTTAGATATAGCCTTCTATGAAATTGTGGAAATCGTTGCATAGCAGCGCCACTTGTTGGGCAGTTGATACCAAAAGTTGACAGGCACTAATATAGGTTAAGGTGCATCTACATGTAAAATTATATGCATTTCTGTGCAGTAGTTCCTGAGATACATTTGCCACAAAATTTTGTCCCACGCATGGAGACAGACATTTTCTAAAAATGGTTAAATCGTATTTTAAGCTCTCAAAACGTGTAAATTTACCGAAAACCAGATGCAGAAATTTTTTGAGAATCCAATACTTCTATTGAATACAGAAGAAAGTAAAAAACAGCATGTTGTGGCCACCCCAAAACTTTCTTCTATATATTCCTATAGAAATTCACTCAGTAAAAATATTATATTAAAACTATTATTTCTTAAAATATTCTAAAATAATGAATGCAGACAAATTTCATCTTAACGCGAAATCTAAGAAAAGAAAGACAATTTTGTTCTCTGTAAATAGTCTTTTAAAATGTGTTTTCATAACGGCTATCTCATAAATCAAGTTTCGTACAGTTATATGCCATAGAAGTTGAGATAGTCTCCCCGTTCTCTGAAAAGAATTGCGCCATTTATTGGCTGATATCTGTCCTGATTGAATCAGCATAATGTCACATAATGGCCTTCTTACATATCAAGTTTTGTTTGATTGTATGCAATAGAACATGAGACAGAGCCTTCCCTGAAATTGCAGAAACCGACGAAAAGCACTGCCACCTGTTGAAAGATTGACACCACAAGTTGATAGACGCTAATTCATGTCAAGGTGCATCTACGTATAAGTTTATATACAATTCTGTGCAGTAGTTACCGAGATATAGCCTTCCCGTAAATTGTAGATATCGGTATATAACAGCACTACCCGTTAAGCAATTGGCACCAAAAGTTGATAAACACCAATTTAGGTCATAGTGCATCTGCAAAAAAACTTATATGTGAATTTGGGCTGTAGTTCCTGAGATATAACCTTATCTATAATTGTGGAAATCGCAGTATCGAAGCGCCACCTGTTGAGCAATTGGCATTAAAAGTTGATAGGCACTAATGTATATCAAGGTGCAACTGCATATAAATTTATATACAATTCTGTGCTGTAGTTCCGGAGATACAGGCGCCACAAAATTTTAGTCTCCCTTACTGACACATAGACAGACGGACATTTTCTAAAATTATCAAATCGTGTCTTCTCAAAGCGTGTAAATCCATCGAAAAATGGAAGTCGAAAATTTTTAAAAATCCAATACTTTCTTCTGTTGAATATAGAAGAAAGTAAAAATAATATAATTACCAGAGAGCATTTAAAAATTTTTTAAACTTTAAAAATTTTGAGTTTTGTATTAAAAATTTAATTGTACTTCGGAAAGTTTTAATGTTAAATTAAATTAAACTAGTTTTTTCTTGAAAAGAACTTCATTTTTATACTACATGTCATTATACTTCAATGGATATGTATGCAAGTTTTCATAACTCTATAACATTAAACTACAAAAGAAAAAAAAAACTTTCGTTGATTTTTAAGGGCAAATATGGATTTCTGCTGGTACACTTTTTGCACACTAATTTTTTTACTTGAAAAATATTGTATTTTGTACAATAACTCTTCTTTTTGCTTTCTATTTCATTTACACTTCTTTCTTTACTTCAGACAAAAATGATTAATTTGAGTTTGAGCTTGAATTGGTTTTTCCCGCTCAAGTTCGAGAAAAAAATGAACTTCGCTCAACTCAAGTTCATAATTTAAAAAACGAGCGAAGTTCAACTCAAAGCTCAAAAATTTTGAGCTAAGCTCATGAACGCGCTCAAATGAGCGCGTTCTTGCACAACACTGACTATTACTATTACTATTATTTTAAATATTTTATCTCTTAAAAAGACATAAATACAATACAAAAGGGAAAAAATTAATACTTTCTCCTGAAAAAAAGTATAATAATAATCTTCATAATATTTTTGTAAAATTCTGTTAATATCATAAAATAAAAAATTTTAACAATATTAATTTTTCTTTAAAAAAATACATTTAAAAATTCATTTTTTTCAAATTGTTCAATTTATAGATAATAACCAATATACATGGAATGTATATTTATCATTCTTTCAAATACAGTAAATATTGTTCAGTTTTAAGACATGTAATTTTTCCAAAAGCGTTTAAAAATAAACAAAATAAATCTATTCCAATAATTTGTATACATCTCTTCCTAAGATCTACACTGAGAAAATAAAAATTATACCACCTTCCTCTAGAATGAATAAGTGGCCATTTTCTAAATCCCTTAACTAGAAATATAGATTTCCGAGATATGCGCATAAGGCACGCCAATAAACTGAATAGACGAAATGATCGAGAATTTCTAGTTTACACATTTCTAGATATTCTGAATATTCCGAATGTTCCGAATCTTTTGTATTGCGAGAAATTCTCGCTTGATTTTCTAGAATTTGGTAATATACCAAAATTATAGTTGCTGAAACCCGCGTCTTGTAGTCTCACTTATTTGCAGAGATTTATAAATAACTTTGCCCTCGATAATATAGGCAAACGCTCTGGAATTCTAATAGGAGTTTCTAGAACTTGCTTTCCAAGGGGACTAGAATTTATAAGGATGACATGCAACTATTTTTTCTAGTGCCACAATTTAGATTCTAGATGTCAGTTGCAGAATTTTTTCTCAGTGTATGATCATTACACGTAACATTACATAATAATATTTAGAACAGCTGAAATGGTAATATTTATTACTTACCCAAAACAAAGAAATGTCTAAAAATAAAATAATATTCTGTTCCTCATGAGATATTCCCTACGGAGTATATATACGCTATTTTATACACTCGGTTTTCAATTTGAACACATAATCTCTATACAAACGTTTTTAATGCATCTTTATTTTTTTAACATTTTTTAACAGCTTTTTTTTTCCGAAGAATGGATAAAATATCTATATATTAATAGGCAAGCATAAAATTTGTAGTCCCTTTTTAACATATTAATTATGGGAGTAGAGGGTTGAAAATGGTATCATTCGAAAGGTATGGTTAGCCGGAAGGTGCGAATACAAATATTATTTTCTTACGATGTCAAGAAGGTGTTTAAAAATACATTTATTTTTTATGCATTTTCCCCCATTTTTCCCTTTCATACACGTATAGGGCAGTTCCTTGTTTGTAAACAAACGTCTCAACTTTTATGAGTGGTTGGCAAAAAGGCTTGGGAAAAGCATAGCGATGGCGGATCACCAATATAGTAAATTGCGCGGGAAAGTCGAGCGCGCGTTTTTGCCAACCACCAGACGTCACGAGGAAATGCTCTATTCCTTTACATAAAAAAATACCTAAAAGTAGAAAGCTGTTAAATCTGGCAATTTCATAAAGCTCAAATAAAACCATAGACACAGTAATTTGTATAATGTAGCATCACCATACGCAAGCGAAGTGATGACGTCACTGTCTGTCCATGGAGCCATGAAAAAGATTTTCTACGTTAATCGTCCATTGGATCTTTTGTAAAAAATTATTAAAAAATAACGGAAATTATCTGCCGATTTTAATTCCGATATTTGGGTATCCGCGTTTGTAATGATCGATAGATGACGCTTTCTGAACTGCAGTTGTTAGTAAATATAATAGCCACGTGTATTATTTATTGTTCTTTCTCCGCCATTACATCATGGAAAATCGATTGCATAATATGATGATATGCAGTGGTATGATAGTTTCACCTTAGCCCACCAGAGGGCGAGCATTTCATTACAATCGCGGATAGTTATATATAAGTTACTGTCTACATGTGTTTGATTGAGTTATATTTTCTGTAAAATTGATAAAATTTTAATTTAAAATCACAAAACCCCAGAAAAAAAAAAATGGCAAACTTCCAGTTTCGAATGTAAACATAAACATTTCATTTCTAAGGGTGATATTTAAACAATAAATATTCAACTAATATACTAAATAAAAGGAAAATGGATTTGTTACTAACTGCTGCATGTATAAGTAGACGATACGGAAAAAATTCCGATTTCCGTTTTTTGCTGAATTTACATGTTTTGAGCTTTCTTTACGTTTCAATTAACTGCAATTGACTACTTATTTTTTTTTTTTAAGTGTCTTTATTGCTAGCTTTTGTGGGTAGAAGAAGCAAGTAGAAGATACATAAAAACTTTCGATTTCCGGTTTTCGATGAATTTACACGTTTTGAGATTTCCTTGCATTTTAATTAAGTGAAATTGACTACTTATTTTTATTTTTTAAAAAGTGGATTTATTATTCTTTCCTCTGCATATATAAGTAGAAAATATAAGATTCAGAAAAGTTTTAGATTTTCGGTTTTCGATAAAGTTACACGTTTTGAAATTTCCCGAACTCAATTCAACCATTTTTGAAAAATATCTTTTTTTTTTTTTTTTTTTTTTTTCAAACACTGTACTTTATGAACCAATCGAATTAATTTAACAGAATTTGATACTTGGTTGGGCCTTGGTTTGACATGGTACCTATTAGCTTCTGGACTGTATCACACAACAAGGGGCGTTTTCACGTTGCGATTTTCTCTCATTTCAGGAAAGGCTAACATCTACAGAGAGAAATAGTTATATTAAGTAAAACTCTGCTGATTCAGTTAGAGTGAATATCGGCAAACAATTGCCGCAGCTGTGTTGCAATTGCATTCCCTTTAGGACAAGGCAATAACTTTGCTTTGCCTCGCTTTGCAAAAAATAATGGTCGAGTTTCGACCACTGGGCGATACTAGTATTTATAAATAGGCTTCTAGTGAAATTGCTTAACACAAAAAAGCTGCTTAATTGATTATAGTTGACAATAATGAATGCATGGTATACATTTTGGGTGGATCTGTAAAATACCGGGTGATCCAAAAGTCAGGACAAACTTTAAAAATGAATAATTCGAAAACGAATCAAGATACAAAGATACGGTTTGCACCAAACGGTTGGAAAAGAAGCCAGGTTTTTTCTGGCAACGAAAAAAAAAATAGTTCTATTGGCGACCAACAGATGGCGCTGTCGGATTTCTGATGTAGGACTATGCAAAGCAACAAACGATATAAAAAGGAGCAACTGCGGCAGGTAACGGTTGTCGAAGCTTACATGCATCGAAATATCGCATTCTCAATCACTACTTTAATCACGCATGGCCTCCAAGATCTCCCGATCTGACACCCTGTGACTTTTGGCTGTGGGGATTCTTGAAGTCAAAAGTGTACAGCGACCAACCGGAATCACTAGCAGCACTGAAAGATGACATCCGCCAAAATGTGTCTATACGCAAGAAATGCTACTAAATCCTGTGAACGGTGTGGTGAATCGTCTCACAGCTGTACTTCTGAATGATGGACAGCACATTGAGCAGTTATTGTAGTAGTACTAATTAACTGTAATTAAGCTGACTTGTAAGTTATCAACACTTTTTTCATTTGTAAATCTTCTTTGGTGAAATAAAACACTATAGCGCCATCTGTTGGTCGCCAACAGAACTAATTTTTTTTCGTTGCCACACAAAACCCGGTTTCTTTTTCATCCGTTTGGTGAAAACCGTATCTTTGTATCTTGATTCGTTTTCGAATTATTCATTTTTAAAGTTTGTCCTGACTTTTAGATCACCCGGTATTTAAACTCATCAAATACGCTAGGAGAAAACTTTGTAAAATTCTTAAATTATAAATCATGTAACAGTTATTGATATTGCAAAAGTTGTAAGAAATCAATAAAAACGATTCTTCATCAGATAAAAGAAGTGTCCACGAATACAATTATAATAATCAAATACACAAAATGTGCTATTGAAAAGTAATGCTAATTTGTCTTGCTATAAAATTGAATAATGTTGAATGTTGAATAAATTGTTGAATGATTTTTCATTATGTTGCTCCTACATTTTTATCAAATTTTTCTTTTTTTCAACTATATACCATACATGCATATATTATTTACTAGCAGGCTTTGCCCACTTCGCTGGTCACTATATTTAAAGGAAACTCTTTTCTGTATAGCTTTATGATCAAAAAAGAATAATAAATAATAAAATATTGAAATTACTCAAATCTCGCTTCGGGTCCCTCCTGCCTTCGGCAGTAGCTTGCTCGTCCGCAGAATCTCGGCTGCTCATCCCTATTGCTTGCGACAAAGGCTTACCAGAGGGCTTCCATTTCGGTGATTATTAGATGACAGTTTCAAAACGGACAATATCGAAAATTTTGAAGTAGCCCTTTTATATTTGAATCGCAATTACATATAAACAACACTAATATTTGCTTTCACATTATTTCCTATATTTATTTATTTATCCGATCAATCATAAAATGACAGCAATTTCACGGTAAATATAATATTACAATATGCTATGATCGGCTACATCTGTCGCATGAGACAATTATTTTTTGTTGTTACATGTATTTCATGGTTAGTTATTAGTAGTTAATACATAGAAAAATAAATAAATAAATATGTAAATCTGATCATGGTACAACCTTAATATAGTTCCCCTTGGCGACTTTTGTATTTATGTCACCATTTTAGACAAAAATACATAATTTATTCAATTACTGTTTTTGTTACACTTTTTTTTTTCAATATTTTATAATCTATTTATATTTTTGATGCGCTACTTGGCATAAAGTGGCTGTTGCGAAAATAGAGTCCTTGGCGAAAAATGTTCGACGTAGCTTGTACGTGGAATTTTGTAAAATTCAATACAACGGCATGTGGTTTACCTTATTTTCTGGTTTTATTTTTCCGTGTTTATTTTTTAAAACCCTAAACATGATAGGGATAGAATGAAGTGAGTTTAAATATAAATAGAAGAATCACTATAATAAGAGAATTATTCTATGTTTTATTCTAATATTCTTTTACTATTTATCTTTTGGCAACATAAATAAGTATAATTTTATTTGTTTCAAACTGTTGACAAATTTCGATACAGACAGTGCTCTTTACTACTAAAATGCCCTCAGTGTGTAAAAGGCTATGTTGCCAAATTTAGGGACATTTATATTCAATAATAACCACTAATTTTGAGGAGTGACATTTGATTTACATAATAGATGATTAATTTTCGAAGTAATTAGCCAACCGTTACAACTAAAATGTAATGGTAGATATTAAATAAAAAGTCCTTAAATTTTTTTGTGGTTGATTAGGATAAATATCGATTAAAAATAGTAGTTCAAGTGCTCCGTCTCCTCCACCCTTGAATGCCCAGAAAAACTTTGGTATATTGGATTGAAACGTAATAAGGTAGAAAAGTCCATAGGAAATTCATTGTCACGAAAGTAACGATGCGCAAGCGAAGTGTGACGTCACTGACCGTCCGTGGATGCAAGAAAAATATTTCCTATGTTAATCGACCATTGGATTTTTTGTGAAAAATTATTAAAAATCGAGGAAAATTATTTCCTGATTTCAATCTCCATATTTAGGTATAGATATGTATTAGTTATCGTGTGCATGCGTTAGATAAAGTTGTTTTTGTTGTAAAATTGATAAAATTTGATTTTTAAATTTCAAAACGCTAGAAAAAAAATGGCAAACTTCCATATTCTATTGAAAACATAAACATTTCATTCCAAAGGATGATATTTACACAATAAATATCCAATTAATGTACTAATTAAAAGAAAAGTGATAAATATTCTATCATAATTTGAAGTCAAGTTTGTTTTTAAACGTCTAAATAAAGTATCTGATAAAAGATACTAATATGTTGCAGCGGAATAGATTTCATATCTGTCATCCTTGGCGGGAAAAAAAATATATCGCCAAATTATCTGGCGAACACATTTAATTTCTTTCATAAATCATGGTTATTTTAAAAAGTTATATTAAGAGAGTAATGAATAATATGAAACAATATTTCGAACAATACTTATTACGAAAATATACATCTGGCATGTATATTTTCTTATTACGTTTTTGATCGCCAAATACAAAAAACGCCAAAGACGACAGAGTTTTGAAAGTTAAAATTAAAATTTTGTCAATTTGACAGCAAAATAACTCAATCTAACACATGCACACGATAACTAATATATGTCTATACCCAAATATGGGGATTAAAATCGGGAAATAATTTTCCTAGATTTTTAATATTTTTTTTTACAAAAAATCCAATGGGCGATTAACATAGGAAATCTTTTTCTTGCATCCACGGACGGTCAGTGACGTCATCACTTCGCTTGCGTATAATAACAATTATTATTATTTTGAGAATACAGTAATTAAATAAAAACACTGCTCACATGGAAATTTTTTATTTCTGCATTTATTATTTATATCAGTGTTGTGCAAGTTCACGAAAAAAAACGAGCTAGTTCAAATTCAAGTTCATCGTGGAAAAAACGAGTTAGTTCGCGCTCAAACTCATGTCTGAAAAAAAATGAATCCGCTCAACTCAAGTTCATTTTTAAAAAGAAGCGAAATTCATTAAAAGTTCATTTTTAAGTACTTTTTTTTTTTTTTCTTTTCTAAATAGATCTTCTCCTCTGTGAACACTTTCATAGGTAATTCACATTTTTTTTTAATTACCAATTATCATGGAGATTATTCTTAATTTAATGCTTAATTAAACTTATACACTTATAATTCATAATAATATCTTATTAATTTAATCGTAGTAAAAAAAATTTTAGCGGACACTTCTGAATAGTGGACCTATTGTTTTTGTGTGGCTTTTTAAATTCAAATTTTCAATACGTTTGATTATTCACATTAAAAAAAAAAAAAAAAAAAAAAAAAATTATTAATAGGAGACAAATTCCATCATTTGGAGGTTCAGGCTCCGTTGTTTTGAAGCATAATACTATTTTTAAAATAGTGTAATGGTTTGACTTAATTAATCTTTATTTGATTGCGCCACAGCCAACGTCGGCTTTGAATTCTTGGATAAATCATTCGAAAATTTCGCTTGCTGTTTAGTGTACTATAAAGGAACAAGCATGTATTTTATATAAAGTGTGTAAAAAAAAAAAAGTTCAAAATCGAGTGTTTTTTGGTATTTTTTCATTTGGCGACCGCCATTTGACGATTTGTCATATTTCATCTACACTGTTAAAAATTTCAGTTCAAGGTTGAACCAAATGTTGGTACTACAGTAGCTTCAGTTTGCTAGGTTGAACCAAAACATCGTACATTTTTGCTGCCACCATGCGATGGTGAAACCTTCTATTATGATTTGGCGTTTCTTGTTTAAAAAAAGCACCAAATTATGGTAAAAAATTTCTCCGTCTTATGGATGTAGCTAGTGAAGTACCAAGCCTTGGTTTAGTAAAGCACCAAATAATGGTAAAAGGTTTCACCATCGCATGGTGGCAGCAAAAATATACCATGTTTTGGTTCAACCTAGGAGAAAATTTTTAACAGTGTACGGTCCCTAAGGCAAACTGCTGAATTGTGTTCAAAATATTTAGCAAATTCAAAAGGAAACTCAAAGCATATTTAAAACGTTAATAATAAATTTATATAATATATACTTTAATAATAAGTAACTTATTAAATAGAAAATAATTGTTAAATTGACAAACGGTACATAAATTACCCACGGAAAGAAAAATCTCAAAGTATTTAGTCGTCCGTTTATACGAGCGTGGAATGAAAAAGTACATCTCTTTTATTTATTTACTAGCAGGCTTTGCCCGCTTCGTTGGTCACTAAATTTAAAGGAAACTCTTTTCTATAGCTTTGTAAAAATAAAATAAAATACTAAAATTGCTCAAAAGCTCGCTTCGGATCCCTGCTGCCTTCGGTAGCGATTTGGTCATCCGCTAAAACTCGGGCGCTTGTCCCTATTACCTGAGACAATGGTTTACCAATAGGTTTCCATTAAGTCCTTATTAGAGAACAGTTTCGAAATAGATAGTATCGAAAAAAATGAAGTATCCCCTTTATATTTGAATCCCAGTTACATATGAACAACACTATATACGTGGTGCACATAATATTTGTTTTTACGTTATTTCCTATGTTTATTTTGTTTATCCCCGATCAACCATAAAAATGATAACAATTTCACGCTAAATATTATAATACACTATGACCAGCTACGTCTGTTGCATGAGACAATTAATTTTTTGTGGTTATATATAATTCATGGTTTGTAAGCATGATCATAGTACCGCCTTAATATAGTTCTCTTTGGCGACTTTTGAATTTTTGTCACCATTTTACATTTAATCCGTTGTAAAAATAAGACTTAATACCTTGTAACAATATGCTATGAGCGCTATTTCTGCCATATTTTAGACAACTAAACTTTTAATGGTTATATCTATTTCCCATTAAACATATTTTTATTTTCATTTATTTATTTAAATATTGATGAAATTTGAACTTCAATTTGGTCTAGTGTTGTACAGGCTGTATACTATATGTTTGTGAAAGAAAATTTAAAAAAAATTCAAAACTGCAATTTTTAATCCCACTTTAAAAAAAAACATGTGACTTAATTAGTAGCACATTTAAAAAAAAATTCCAAACGGTTTCCATACAATCTCCTTCTGTTGCCACCTAAAATACATACATCAGTTAATTTTAAAAAATCTAATTGTCCGATCGATAAGCTGTTTAATCCGTTGGATTCACAAAAATTGCATCTTTCATTTGGTATCTTATTTGTAACGATACGACTGATATTTCTAATTTTTTTTATTTACTTTCCTCATTTTAAATAAATGTAATTTTTATTGTTCACGTTTTTTTTTTTTTTTTTTTTTTTTTTTTTTCTGTCTAAAATATAATGATAATTTTTTTTGGCAACAACTAAATTAAGGATTAAAATTAAATGGCCAATTTATCAGTAATTAGAAGGTTTTTATTTTAACATTTTAATTAATTAAAAGAAAACTAAAACAAAATTCGAAAATCGGGCTTCGAGGTGCATCAGGAGAGGTCATTACGAACCACCATGCAAATTTTTGTAGCTCAGCCATCAGCCGTTTTCTTAAAAAGCTCTGGAAACCATACACAATGACACACACCACACACAAACATCTTATTTTATTATATATATAGAAGATAGATAGATAGATAGATTTATTTATTTTCCGGATACTTAAAATTAAAAGCTATAATCTTGAAAATATTTATTTCTTTAAAAGAAATTTTGTAAAAATAAGTGAATTTTCAATACTGTTTCCAAACAACGTGTACACATTTTTCTTTCTGTACAAGCTTATTTAGCCTTTATATACCGGGTGATCCAAAAGTCAGGACAAACTTTAAAAATGAATAATTCGAAAGCGAATCAAGATACAAAGATACGGTTTGCACCAAACGGATGGAAAAGAAGCCGGGTTTTGTGTGGCAAAGAAAAAAAAATAGTTCTGTTGGCGACCAACAGATGGCGCTGTCGTATTTCTGATGTAGGATTATGCAAAGCAACAAACGATATAAAAAGGAACAACTACAGCAGGTAATGGTAGTCGAAGCTTATATGCATCGAAATATCGCATTCTCAGCCGCTACTTTAATCACGCATGGCCTCCAAGATCTCCCGATCTGACACCCTGTGACTTTTGGCTGTGGGGATTCTTGGAAGTCAAAAGTGTACCGCGACCAACCGGCATCACTAGCAGCACTGAAAAATGCCATCCGCCAAAATATGTCGGCCATAACGCAAGAAATGCTACTAAATGCTGTGAACGATGCGGTGAATCATCTCACAGCTGTACTTCTGAATGATGGACATTGAACAGTTACTGTAGTAGTACTAATTAACTGTAATTAAGCTGACTTGTAAGTTGTCAACCTTTTTTTTCATTTGTAAATCATCTTTTGGTGAAATAAAACACTATAACGCCATCTGTTGGTCGCCAACAGCACTAAGTTTTTTCCTTTGCCACACAAAACTCGGTTTCTTTTTCATCCGTTTGGGGCAAACCGTATCTTTGTATCTTGATTCGTTTTCGAATTATTCATTTTTAAAGTTTGTCCTGACTTTTGGATCACCCGGTATATGTGTGTGTGTGCTGTTGATAAAAAACTGCGTAAATCTTTTTAAAATTCAATTATTATTATTATTTTAATTGAGTGTCAAAGTTTTAAAAAAGGAAAAAATATTTAAGTGTCTAAAGAACTATTATATGCATATATACTATATACATATCATATTTAAATTTATTTGTTTTTATATCGAATGTATTTATTTTTATGTCAAAAGAAAATGAGCTCGTATTTTTTTTTTTTTTTTTTTTTTTTTTTTTTTTCCAACAATTAAATTATAGCTAATATTTTAAAGGCTATAATAACGCTATTAGGATGTTATTATTTTCATATTTTAATTAATTAAAAGAAAACTAATAAGAAATTCGAAAATCGGATTTCAAAGTATTGTGTAGTCACCGGGTTCTGAGCTACTGTGAAAGTTTCAAATGTCTAGCTGGTAGGGAAGTTAGTTAAAAATAGATTGCAAAATTGGTAACGGACAAACAAACAAACAAACATGCAAACAAGTAAACAAACATACAAACGAACAAGAATCGAAATTAATAAAAACATGGTGAAATCTCTTGACAATTCGACACTTTTTAAAAACTATAAAAACTAAAAAGAAACAGATTAAATATCTTTTGTTAAAAATAAAAGTAATTTAGTTTTATGTCACATTTAAATCTCTAGGCATGCCTGCTGATGGAAAATAGAAAAATAAATAGGCCAACAAAAGAATATACACAACAATTCCTTGGATATAAAAAGGGGAAAGGGATAGCGTCTCAAATCGACTGCAATAAATCAATTCAGAAAAGACAACAGATAGAACCGACTTCCTGTCTTTTACAAGACTCAAGACTATTACAATTAGAATACTTTCATGTCATGGAACCTACATAGGTGACAAGCAACCAAGGAAGAATGGCAAAAAGCTTTTTTAAAAAAGCATTTAAAAATCAAAGTCAATGAACTTTTAGTGTGTTGTGTTCTATACAGGAGACAAATTTCACAGCACCCCTCATGTAACAATCATTGTAATATTTTTCATTAAAAATAGGTGATAGCTGTTGAAATTTCAATTGAAATTGCTAACATTGCGACATTTAAGCAATCCTTATTCTCTTGTGCCCCCCTATCCCCCCCCCAAGGTATATATAGCAATCGGTGTAAATTTTCCTAAACAGTAAGTGATATTTAAAATAAATTTTATTAAATGTAAAGCATTGTAATATAAAACAATAATACTCTTTCCCTCTGTCTTCCAGCCCCACCCCCCTCAAGACATTTGTAACCCTCACTGTAATTTTTCATTAACAATTAGTAATATATACCCAAAATTTTAACAAAAAATCGATAATAGGGTGGTTTAAAAATATTTTATTTCCATCTTCCGCCCCCCCTCCCTTGCCTCCCTGAAACTATATATTATTTACTACAATTTTAATAAAAATTATGTTATATTTATACAAAGTTCCAGAGAAATAGTTAACGTGGAACATGGTGATATAAAAACAACCTTTTCGCCTCTCTGCCCCCACCCACCCACCTTCCAAGATATGTATAACACTTTTTATAATTTTTCTTAATCAGTAAGTGGTTTTATTTCAAAAGTTTTATTTCAATCTATAATTTAGTGGTTTAAAAAAATACTTTTTGCATTCACACAACCCCCTTGCCCCCCTAAGCTACATATAACACTTATTATGATTTTTGTAAAAAATAAGCAATAGTTATACAGAATATCGTTAAAATCGGTAAGATAATAAAAAAAAAAATTATTTTCCTCTGCCCCCTCCCTCCTTCAGTCCTCGAAGTATGTGTGACACTGATTTTTTTCATAAACAGCAAGTGACTGTTAGACACAGTTTCATTAAATTCAGTAAGAAGGTGATATAAAAACAATTATTCTCTTTCAATCTGCTCCTTGACCCCCCCCCCTTCCCCCAGGTATATACTAAGTGAAAGTGGTACCAATTTAATTAATTGAAATTTCTAAAAATGTATTATGAAAATCTTTCTTTAAATTCATTATTTGAAGTTTATTGATATGCGATTTGCAAATTGCAAAAGTGCCATTTTTTCCGGGTGCCCTTTTTTTTCGTGCCCTTTTTACCAGTGCCTTTTCTTCCAAGTGCCCTTTTTTTTTCGGGATTGCACAGTTATTCTCTTTTCTGTCCTTTCCTTCTTCTACTTTCCTTTTTATATTTCAGACAGAAATACTTAATATGAGTTTGAGTTTCAATTGCTTTTTCACGCTCAAATTCGTGTAAAAAACGAATTTCGCTCAACTCAAGTTCATAATTTAAAAAACGAGCGAAGTTAAACTCAAAACTCAAAATTTTTGAGCTAAACTCATGAACGCGTTCGTGCACAACACTGATTTATAGGCTTACTTAACCCTTTGCCGAACCTAACGCTTTAAGACACACTAAACATTGTTGCCAAATTTAGGGACTCTGTTAGTAATTTTGAGGAGCTTTATGTGATATACATAATGGCACAACACTGATCAGAGGTGTGAAATTAAATTGGGGCGGCAAAGGGTTAATATGCATATACGAGTATTGCATACCTGCCAACATCCTGATTAATGTTTCGTAGTATGTTGTTAGTTCTACCCTTTTTTTCACTCCAGTAAATTTATAGAATAATATTCTCTAAATGCAATTGATCAAATAAGAAGAAAATGTTCTAAATTTATACTGGTCTGAGAAAAAGGCGGGGTTAACAACACTACGAAATATTACTTAGGATGTTGGCAGGTATGATATTGGTCTAATTTTGACCATTAGACGATACTAGTATAGTATATAATACCAATCATTCGCATGGTGGTCAAGTCTCCCGATTTAGGGGAAAGACTTCATACCAAAAACTCTCTACAACAATTTTCAGTTTATTTAATCGTGGAAAATTAATATAAAATATTTCTATTAAAAAAATATGGATGATAAATCTGATTTAAAATTTGAAAATGTAAGCAAATATCCATTTATCTATACTTCAATCCAAAGGGCTTATTCTATATGAACATACAAAAACAAATGTTTCTTTAAAAAAAAACTTGAAAAGTATGAATTAGAAAATGAGTAATTGGTAATATCTGTAGTGAAACATCTTAAATATGAAAGAAGTGTGGTGATAATTTAACAACTTTTTATTAAATAAATATGATGTTACTCTTTTTTTTTTTTTTATCTCAAATATGACTGAGTCTATATTCGTGTAAAAAATTGCTACCTTGTTACTAATGGCTCGATTTTACACTCACAGAAACTTCTTTTTTTTTTTTTTTTTTTTTTTTTTTTCTGGAAAAAATAATAAAAAATTGTAAGTTTAATATGTTTAATATAAGTAATAAACAATTGATTTCTCTTTTCTGAAGTAATTGAAGAATCAGATAAAGTATCAGATGATATGTTCATTTTTGTTATTATTCACACACAGTAAATAAAATTACTCAAAGTAATCTAATTATATCAAAACTTTCCTTTAAAATCTTTAAATACATTAATTATAAACTATTTATATTATCTTTAATGAAATGTTTATAGTATCCATAATGTTTAATTATGATAAAACTCATGTTTACTAAACAAATATAATTTTGCATTTTTCTTTTCTTTTTTACCTAGGAAAAAAAATGTCTGACTGACATCTCAAAACTAATTATGTCTCTAGTAAAAATAGCTCCATGTCATCCTTAAAAATTCCAGTTCCCTTTGATAGAGAGTTTAAAAAAAAGATTCTAGATCATTCTAGATCATTTTCCTATATTAATGTGGGGTCAAACGTATTTTTAAAAACTACTCACTGAGAGAACCATTAGGCAGAACAACTGGTCTATCATGTAGATAGCTCGACAGAATAAGCCGCAGGTAATGGAAAACAACATACCATTAAATAATGGGAGGAAGAAATACATTTTTGTTAATATCACACAATCAGCAGATTGGGAAGGAAATCTTATATCTTGCAAAAAAAGAAAAATTTCCAACTGAGTGAAGATAATGCCCGGACGGGGAGTCGAACCCCGGATCTTTGACTTACAAGGTCAACGCTCTACCAATTGAGCTATCCAGGCCGTCAACCGGTAGCATTACTCACTCAGGCAACCATTAGGCAGAACAACTGGTCTATCATGTAGATAGCTCGACAGAATAAGCCGCAGGTAATGGAAAACAACATACCATTAAATAATGAGATACATTTTTGTTAATATCACACAATCAACAGATTGGGAAGAAAATCTTATATCTTGCAAAAAAAAAAAAAAAAAATTCCAACTGAGTGAAGATAATGCCCGGACGGGGAGTCGAATCCCGGATCTTTGACTTACAAGGTCAACGCTCTACCAATTGAGCTATCCAGGCCGTCAACCGGTAGCATTACTCACTCAGGCTACCATTAGGCAGAACAACTGGTCTATCATGTAGATAGCTCGACAGAATAAGCCGCAGGTAATGGAAAACACCTTTAAACAATGGGAGGAAGAAATACATTTTTGTTAATATCATACAATCAGCAGATTGGGAAGAAAATCATATATCTTGCAAAAAAGAAATATTTCCAACTGAGTGTAGATAATGCCCGGACGGGGAGTCGAACCCCGGATCTTTGACTTACAAGGTCAACGCTCTACCAGTTGAGCTATCCAGGCCGTCAACCGGTAACATTACTCACTCAGGCAACCATTAGGCAGAACAACTGGTTAATCATGTAGATAGCTCGACAGAATAAGTCGCAGGTAATGGAAAACTCCATTAAATAATGGGAGGAAGAAATACATTTTATTAATATCACACAATCAACAGATTGGGAAGAAAATCATATATATCGAAAATTCATTTTTCCAACTGAGTGAAAATAATGCCCGGACGGGTAGTCGAGCCCCGGATCTTTGACTTACAAGGTCAACGCTCTACCAATTGAGCTATCCAGGCCGTCAACCGGTAGCATTACTCACTCAGGCAACCATTAGGCCGAACAACTGGTCTATCATATAGATAGCTCGGTAGAATAAGCCGCAGGTAATAAAAACACCATTAAACAATGGGAGGAAGAAATACATTTTATTAATATCACACAATCAACAGATTGGGAAGAAAATCATATATATCGAAAATTCATTTTTCCAACTGAGTAAAATTAATGCCCGGACAAAGTTCCGGGGTTCGACTCCCGATCCAGGCATTATTTTCAATCAGTTGGAAAAATGAATTTTCAGTATATATGATTTTCTTCCCAATCTGTTGATTGTGTGATATTAATAAAATATATTTAAAAAACCCTGAAAATAAAGTGAATCCTGGAGGTGAGTTTTAATAACTATAATCTTGGTTTATGATCCAATATTAGGAAATCAAGCGAGTATTTCTCGCAATGGAAATTATTCATAATATTCATAATATTGTGTCACCATATAGGAAAGTATAAAGACTAGACATTTTTGATCATTTCATCTAGCCAAGTTTTTTTTTTTTTTTTTTTTTTTTTTACCTTAAATTCATATCTCGTAATTCTATATTTCTACTTTAGAGATTCAGAAAATGACCACTTATTCGATTTAGATATGGAAGTAGTATATTTTTTCCTTAGTGTAAGTCTCAAATGTAACGTGACTATTTTGGTATACAAATTTGCTTCTCTATTATTAATTACTCGTTTTTACATTTGCAAAAACTTTGCTTTTGATGAAAAATACATTTTTTTTTCTTTTAACAAAATGTATCTTTAGTATGATAAATATGAATAATACACAATTAATTTCTCTTTCTTATTTGAAGTAATTAAGGGATCAAACAAAATACCAGGTAACATGTTATATATATATACTTACGCAGTAAATATAATTACTCAAAGTGAGCTAATTGTATAAAAATTTTCTCTTAAAATAGTGAAAGATATGATTTAGAAACTATGTAATATCTATAGTGAAATAGCCTAAATATCAGTAAAGTATAATTATGATTAAACGCATTTTTACTAAATAAATATAATCTATTTTCTTAAGACTTAAATGTGACCGAGCCTAAATTGATATAAGAAATTACTACTCTATTATAAATGACCCGTTTTACCACTTACAGAATATATATATATTTTTTTTTTATGAAAAAAAATATTTATTATTACTTTTTTTTTAACAAATTGTATGTTTAATATGTTTAATATCTGTATATATATATAAATTACGTGTCACGATGTTTGTCCGCGATAAACTCCTAAACTAAGGAACCGATTTTAATGAAATTTTGCACACTGTGTGCAGTTTGGTCGAACTTGAGAGATATGATAGTTTTTATCTCAATTTATTGTTACAATATTTTTTTATTGCAATTATTTGTTAATTATAGACCTTTGTTACAGTTGCTCCAAAATATCTGTGAGTTCCATAAGTTTAATTGTTGCCAAAAAAAAAAAAAAAAATACGAGTTCATTTTCTTTCGACATAAAAATAAATACATTTAATCAAACGTGAACGTTAAAAAATTATAAAAAGTTAAATTATGCATATCACGAAAATTGACGTCATAATCAATTTAAAGATTTTATACACATTGATAAAGTGCTAATGTAGTTCTATCATAGATATAGTAATATATATAGATCTATCATCCCCATGTTACCGTACAAAGATTTTTGATGCCGAAAAAAATATATCTGGAGTTTTTCATTCACCTTTAGTAAATAAATTATTCACAAATTTTATTTGCTAAAATATTCATACGTATTCCCGTGTCGTGTGTATTCACTCGGGGAAAGACGGCCATATTTTGGTAAAAACGTTGTCTTTTTTCAAGTGAAAAGGAATCACTTTTTTCTCCCCAATGATCACTCTATATATACTATACTATATCTATGAGTTCTATACGCAAGCGAAGTGTGACTCACTGACCGTCTGTGCAGCCAAGAAAAAGATTTCCTATGTTAATCGCCCATTGAATTTTTTGTAAAAAATTAAAAATCGAGGAAATTTATTTCTCGATTTCAATCCCTATATTTGGGTATAGAATATAGATATGTATTAGTTATCACGTGCGTTAGATTGAGTTAGTTATTTTACTGTCAAATTGACAAAATTTTAATTTTAAATTTCTAATCTATGTCGTCCTTGGCGGTTTTTTTCTTTTTTTTCTTTTTGTATTTGGCGATCAAAAGCGTAACACGAAAATATACATGCCAGATGTATGTATTGTACGAAATGTAATATGTATTATTCATTGTACGTATGTATGACATTGTACGAAACATTGTTTCATATTATTCATTACTCTTTTAATATAATTTGTTAAAATAACCATGATTTTTGAAAGGAATTAAATATTTTCGCCAGATAATTTGGCGATATTCTTCTTTTCGCCAAGGATGACAGAAATGAAATCTATTCCGCTGCAAGATAATACTATCTTATATCTGATATTTTATTTAGACATTTGAAAACAAATTTGACTTCAAACTATGATAGAATATTTATCATTTTCCTTTTAATTAGTATATTATTAGTATATTAAAATGTAAAAGCATGGTATATAAAAAGTTTTTTTTTTTTTTTTTTTTTTTTTTTTTTAATCTTATTAATATTCTTATCTTAATCCTTAATGTTTCCCATCTTTATTAACTTGAATTTACTATTAAAATGTTAACATACTTAAAACCTTCTCATCACTTCGTTAAAATATACTAAACTTTTCCAAAATCTTTTTCTATTTAAAATGATATATGTATTTACTTTAAGTGTCCAATATTTCATAAGATGTCCTATTTTAAAGCTTTAAAATACTTATCAAATTTACTTATTTTTCTGGTTTAGCCATATTGTTTTCCTTTTTATAACTAGAGCTGTTGCCATCTTTAAAATATTTAAAACGATGAGGTCATTTTATAGTAAAATTATCCATTATAGCATATATTATATTTCACTCCTCCATAAAAATTGATTTTAAAATTGTCTGCTTCTTTTATACTTTTATTTTAATAGAATTTTAATATAATTTAATTTATATATTAGTCATTTTAGCATTTTTATCCCGAGTAGCATTAGAAATAATATATATCACTTCTCCATTAAAATTTATAAGACCCTACAATAAAATTAATTTGTGCTTAATATCAACTCTACGAAAATTTTTATCAATCGCTTCCAAATTTTGACCTAAGGTTCAAATCTCAATCCTGTGGGTATTTACATCAGCTACAACGTTTTCGTCTTTATTCGTAAACGATAATTTGACTGTATTAAATAGTTCACTGCAATATAATTCAACGTATGACTTAGTCACAGCAACGCGTGACCGGGTCTGCTAGTAAATAATATATAATGAATTTCACTTACCTGAAGTAATTAAGGAATAAGACAAATTATCAGATGACATGTTCATTTTTTTTCCTTTAAAGTTCTCACACACTAAATCTAATTTCTCAAAATCAGCTAATAATATACATTGTCCTTTAACAACTTTTCTATAACTTTAAACAAAAGTCCTTCTTTTTTTTTAAATTCACAGCATCAAAATCACTAATTCTGTAATATATATCAAAATTCTTTCCAAAAAAACTTGAAAAGTATAAATCAGAAACAATGTAAATTCTAAAGTTTTTTAAGTATCAGTAATATGTGTAATAAAACTTATTCTAAATAAGTGTAAAACTAGATATGAATGATACAATATTGAAGTAAGAAAGAGATTTTGATGTTCCAATTAGAACAAGGAAACGGGAAATATGTGTTTATTTCGAATTGATTTTTTTAATAATACATTATTTTTTCCCTATTATCAAACAATTAAGCAATCTTTATGTTTTCCTTGTTTCTTTCGATTTCTTACAAATTCAGCAAATTGACGTACAAGGCACGTTCAAAACATTCTATTACGAACAAAAATTTTTCCTGAAAACTGCAAACTTGATTGGCAATATATAACGCGTTAGCCAGATCAATTTCCGTTAAGTATAATTTTACTTATTAATATTTATCCTGTTATTCAAATTCATTTATTTAATATACTTTTACTTTTTTCTGTGTATATAAAAAGAAAGTATTGGATTCGTGAAAATTTTCGAACTCAAGTTTTCGATGGATTTAGACGTTTTGAGACATCTTGAACACAATCTGGCTGTTTTTAGAAAATGTCTCTTTGTGTGTCTGTGTGTCTCTGTGTATGTTTACCACAAATGTTTTGGACGCTGTATCTCACAAACCAATGAGCGAAATTTAACCAAATTTGGTATTTAGTTAGACCCTGACATAAACTGGTGCTGACTAGATTTGAGGATCAATCGCTCAAAAGGTGGCCCTGTGATCCCTCTTTTTCTAAATTATTAACATGGCAGTATAGCACAAAATTTCGTATAAATGTATATAATGAGAGTTATTACTTTCTTCTATATAAAGAGAGAGAGAAAGTATTGGATCCGTGAAAATTTTTGAACTCCAATTTTCAATGGATTTACACGTTTTGAGACTTCCTGAATAAAAATTTGACTGTTTTTAGAAAATGTCTGTCTGCGTGTCTTGTGCGTGTATCACAAATTTTCTGGACGCTATATCTCACGATCTAATGAACGGAATTTTACCAAACTTGGTATTTAGTCGGACCCTGACATAAACTGGTGCTGATTGAATTTGAGGACCAATCGCTCAGAAAGTGGTGCTGTGATCCCAACTTTCATAAATTTTTAACATAGCAGTATAGAACAAAATTTCGTATAAATGTACATAATGAGGGTAATTTTTAAGGTGTGATTGTAAAATTAATATGAATTATTGATAGCAGTAGTTGTAAATTAGGGAAAAAAAGTTTGTGCATGGGGGAGCACCGATTTCCCTCCCCCCCCCATGGAGGGAATTATAAATTCATCCTAAATAACAATTAAATAGAATACATAAAATTATAAAACACTTTCTTAATTTAAAAAATTTAATAAAAATATTTTTTGAATAAATCCATAAATACTTTAAATTTTCTTCATAAACGAATAGGAAAAATATATAAATAGAAATTTGATTTAATATATATACAATAAATATTTTAAACATGTAATAAAGCACTTTTGCGTTAAAAAAAAATAATAATAATAATCTAAATAATTCATTGGCTGCATTCAAGTCGGTCAACCAACCAACCCACATACCTCGCAAGTAAGGACCTCATAACAGCGTTTTCACCCGAAGAAACACATGTAATTGGCGGAGTAATATAGTTCCATATTTAAAGCGATTTATATAAAAAACAAGAGTTTTCCTGGAAAAAAAGAAAACGTTACTAGATTCAGAAGGATCCTATTAACAACATACATTAATTATATGAAAATCCTTCGAGCCGTTATAGAGATATTTTTCAGAATTTCAGTCCATTACACCAACCGTTTTCCCTTTTTGGCTTTAAATTGAGAATCAGATCTCAAAACATATTGCATGTAGAAATGTAAAATTTTCAGGATAGATTAAGACCGAAGATAAAAGACTATTTTGAAAAGATCAGAACCAAATATGGCATATTTGCTGAGATATTAAGTGTCGGCTTTTACAAATCTCTTTGATGTCAAACTAGCCGTATATATGAGTTCGCAGCGTTCAGTTTGTGCTTCCGCTTGCGTCACTCGAAAAACTGCCGTTTTTCATTATTGTTGCAGAAACTGCTCTTTTTGAAGTTAATATTATTTTAAAGTCGTATTATAGTAATGAAATCTTTCATGTGAATGCTTTAATAGTAAATAATGTTACGGTAAATCTTCCTAATTTTGTTGTTCGAAAATCTTCATGGCCTCATTTGGAAGGTCTACCTTTAGCAGATCCTAAATTTCATGTTTCGAGTCCAGTTGAAATTTTGCTTGGTGCAGATTTATTTCCCTAAATAATTTTAGAGCAATCTATTCTGGGTCCTAAAGGTACTCCATGTGCTTTAAATTCCAAATTGGGATGGTTACAATCGGCAGTCATACATTCAAACAATTTTCAGCATTCTAAAACTGTTTTTAGTTGTCATGCTACAGTTCAGTTGACTTATGATCTTCAGAAATTTTGGGAAATTGAGTCCCTTCCTGATGCAACACCAGTTCACAGTTCTGAAGAAAAATACACTAAAACTGTTAGACGAATTCAGTCTGGAAGATACATGGTGAATCTTCCCTTTAAAGAAGCTCCAAATTTAGGTGACTCACAATCAAATGCTTTAAAACGGTTTTAATTGTTAGAATTCAAACTTAATAAAAATCATGAGTTTAAGGAGCAATACCATGCCTTTATGCAAGAATATATTGACTTGCATTATATGGAACCCGTCCCAAATTCTGAAATTGATTCTAAAGATTGTTTTTACATGCCTCATCATGGGGTTTTGAAAGTAAATTGAGGGTGGTATTTGATGCCTAGGCTGAAGGTACATTAGGATACTCTTTAAATGACTTTCTTGAAATAGGTCCGAAGTTGCAACCAGATTTGTTTAAACTTCTTCTTAAGTTTAGAACGTACTGAATAGCTTTAACCGGAGACATCACCAAAATGTACAGACAGATATTGGTAAACCCCAAACATGTTGACTTTCAGCGAATCTTTTGGCGATTCCAACCACATGAATCTATTGCGAGTTTTAGATTATTGACTGTAACATATGGCACAGCTTGTGCTCCATTCTTGGCTATAAGGACATTGCACGAACTAGTCAAAGATTATAGTTCAGAATTTCCTATTGCTGCGCAGTCAATTTTCAAGAACTTTTATGTGGACGATTATCTTGGTGGGTTCCATTCAACTGATGCAGCAAAACAATTGGTCAAAGACCTAAATTACGTTTTAAATCAAGGAGGCTTTACACTTAGAAAGTGGGCTTCCAATTTACCCGCAGTCATAGAAAATCTACCAGAAGATCTTAAATCCACTAGGCAAAAAGTAAAATTTTTGGAAGATTCCTCCCAAAAGATCTTAGGCCTAGTTTGGAATTCGGCAAAAGATTTATTGAAAATTCATTTAAATGGTGTCAAATCCGTGCATATCAAGCGAGAATTGCTATCGATGATAGCTCAAATCTTGGATCATTTTGGGATTCTAGCTCCAACCACGATCATGTTAAAAATCATGATGCAAGTGCTTTGGAAGGATAAGTGTGCTTGGGATGATCAAATCCCAGATTCCATTTTGAAAACTTGGCAATAATTTGATTCTCAAATTGAACTCTTAAAGTCTATTGGCATACCAAGATATCTGAACTGTGAAACATCACCAGAGAACCACATAGAGATCCATGTTTTTTGTGATGGATCTGGCAAGGCCTACGCTGCAGTAGTATACCTTCGGACACTATCTTCTCTAGGTGAGGTTTCAGTTAACTTTGTCGCTGCAAAAACTAGAGTTAATCCTTTAAAACATGTCACGCTTCCCAGAATTGAGTTATGTGCTGCGTTCTTGCTTGCACAATTAAGTTCCACAATATTAGAATCTTTAACCTTTAATGTAAATAAAATTTATTTGTGGTACGATTCACAAATTGCTTTAAATTGGATTGAATCTCCTCCAACCAAAGGAAATCAGTTCGTAATAAATCGAGCAAACAAAATCAAATCACTTGTCCCACAAGCAGTGTGAACTTAATGTTGAGAATTCGTCGAATCCGGCAGACTGTGCCTCAAGAGGCATTCTACCGAAGAGTCTTTTGCATCACAAATTGTGGTGGCTTGGGCCTGAATGGCTTAGTTCTAGTGTCAAGTTACCATTATTCCTAGTCAAATCTGCAAATGTTAAGTCAAAAAATTCTGAAAAAAATTTAAGTCACGTTGCAACATCTAGTCATAAAGCCTTTCCTGATTTTCTACTCAAATTCTCTTCTTTTTCAAAACTTTGCAGAATCCTTGCATTGTATTTGAGATTCATTTATAACATTCGTCGTTGTAATTTTAATTTTAGACATATTGAACTTATGAATACACCTGAAGTTTCAAGTGCTATTACACATATTCTTAAATTGATTCAGGAACAAGAGTTTTCGGTAGAACTGAATTTGCTCAGGAAAAGTCAACCTTTACCAACCAACAACAAATATTTATCCTTTAATATATTTCTAGAGGACCAAGGTTTAATTAGAGTTTGTGGACGATTGTCCAGACATCAGTCACTTAATCAAGATCAGAAATATCCTGTGCTTTTATCGAGAAATCACTTAATTACAAAATTAATTGTTGAGCAATATCATAAAAAACACTTCCATGATGGTGCACAACTGATTCTTTCCCTAATTAGACAAAAGTATTGGATACTAAATGGTCGCTCATACATTCGTCGAATTCTAAATGAATGTATTTTGTGCAAACGTTTGAAGAAACAAACTTGCCAACAAATTATGGGTGAGTTGCCTGTCGAACGTATAACTCCAACTTGACCTTTTTCAAAGGTGAGACTAGATTTTGCTGGCCCACTCATCACTAAACCAAATGTGCCTAGATCTAAAGTTAAATTGAAGTCATATATTTGTGTTTTTGACTGCATGTGCACAAAAGCTTTGCACCTAGAAGCTTTTTCAGATTTATCTTCATCAGCTTTCTTAGCATCTCTAAAACGATTTGTTTCTAGAAGAGGACCAGATAACAGAGTTCATGTAGTCAGCATTTGGACTCAGAGTGGTGAAATTCAACGCCCTATTGCTAAAGTGACACTTCTTCTCCCAGTGGGGGAGAATGTTGAGAATTCTAATAATTCTTAATTTTGACAATAGATGGCAGCACTAATCAATTTTGAGAGAATTTTTGGTATAAAAACATTAAATAAATTCATTCTTTTTTCATTGTATTTTAGGTGTTTAAACGCTAAATTAATTCTTTTTTCTTTTATTATTATTTATTTTATTCGTGTTTTCAATTAATTGTTAGTTATACATTAAATAATTTCCTTTTTTCAATTTGCCGTGAACCAGTTATTTTTCTGCGGATCTATCCTAGTTTGTACTTTTTGTTTTTGTTGTGATTTTTAACGGTAAGCTGGAAAAATTCATTCTAACGTATGAGCTGAAATAAAGTCAATAATTCACGTTTATATTCAATTATGTGTATTTATTCAAGCTTTTAGTCACTCTTTATTAAATATGATGTTTATTAATTCAATTGAAAGGAAGGTGAGTTTTTCAAATTCATTTTTAACTGATTTTATGATTCAATATATTTTTAAACCAGCGATTTTTAAAATCATACAGTCCACGATTCTATTCAAAATCCCTCCACTTGGTATTTTTTTTTACCCTGACATAACCTAGTGCTGATTAGATTTAGGAATCAATCGTTAGAGAGGTGGCGGTGTGAGCTCATTTTTTTCTAAATTTTTAGCATGGCAGTATAGGAGAAAATTTCCTATAAATGTACATAATGAGAGTAATTTTTAAAATGCGATTCTAAAATGAATAAGAATTATTGATAATAGTACTAGTAAATTGCGGGCATCGCTTCTCCTCCTAAGGGGAAGTAAGCCCCTCCTCGTGGAATGTATTTTTCGAAAGATCTCGTCAATACCTTTAAGACGAATGGTTGAACCACAGATCTGTGATAATTTAAAACAAAATTATAGATTTCTTTCATTTTTTAACAACAAGAAAAAAAAAAAAAAAAAAGCTTAGAAAAAAAAATAAGTCTCATTTCTTCTGATGTTGGCACAAAACTGATTTTCTTTCGGAATTTAGTGTTATAATTTTGTCAGATAAAAATCGCCTTCATTTATCAAGGAAAATACTTTTCATAGATAGTAATTTAAGTAATAATTTCTACTGCATGAATTTGTATAAAATTATGTAAAAGAAACTCTTGTGGTGGCCACAACATACTAGTTTTTTACAACTGTTGATTATTATCATTATTATTAATACTTTAATAAAATTTTATTTAGTTAGAAGCAAGCTTTAAAAAGCTATTTTTAATGTCACTAATGTAAATATTATTTACAGGTAGTGTATAATAATTTAGTTTTGAACATCTTTTTTTTAGCTGAAAACATAATAATTTTATAATATGAAAATCGGCAGAATTGCCTTAGTTACATACTACACTGGTCAAAAAAATTAAAGGATCAGCCCGTTTTCTCTTTCTCTTCTTTTGCACATAATTTTTAAACAAATAAACATATGAACATAAAATTTGGATGGCCTGTTCATTATCATATTATTAACCGAATCTTATGTAATTTTAGCATAAGAATAATTTTTAAGCTAATAAATATTCAGTTTTCTCTCAAAAGTAAGCTTTTAAAAAAATAAAAAATTTCAATAATTTTAGGAAAGAACACTTAATGAAAAATGGTCATAAGGATGCCTTACAGATAGGTAAAGACGCACACGCGTTCCTATGTTAGATTACAACCAAATCTTTCTACCTGCATTCATTTTCTGTTTCTTTTTTTTTTCTTCTTCTTTTCGCATGTGAATAACTTTTTAAAAAATATGCATACAAACATGAAAATTGGATAAGCTGTTCATTATACAATTATTTTTCGACATCATTATTATTCTAGTGCTGAGTATAGTTTACAAATTAGTAATTATATATTTTTTAAAAGTTCATTATAAAAGAAAAAGAAAAGTTAATACAAAAAGAAAAATCGAGATTTAGTTTAACATTTCAAGGTATGAGCGTCTTTACCTATCTGTAAGGCATCCTTATGACCATTTTTCATTAAGTGTTCTTTCCTAAAATTATTGAAATTTTTTATTTTTTTAAAAGCTTACTTTTGCGAGAAAACTGAATATTTATTAGCTTAAAAATTATTCTTATGCTAAAATTACATAAGATTCGGTTAATAATATGATAATGAACAGGCCATCCAAATTTTATGTTCATATGTTTATTTGTTTAAAAATTATGTGCAAAAGAAGAGAAAGAGAAAACGGGCTGATCCTTTAATTTTTTTGACCAGTGTATATTGCATAAAATGTAGGGAATTATGTTGACCATTTATCTCCTCTTTGACTTAGATCTCGAGAATTATTTAGATGGTTTGGGGTGCATTAATAGGATGGTGCTAACTCCAGACTTTGCATAGAGAGTTGAAGTACTTTAAAGAATAAGTAAATAAAGACATATACACTTGGGTAGTATCTTTAACATCACTGACTTTGATGGCGTTTTCAAGATGTCATGTAAAGAAAGATAAATTATTCCCTGTCCAGCAATCAGATTAAGAATAACTGAAAATGGAAATTACTTATGAATAGTCAGAATGTGGTAAATTTAAAAACAATAGTTAATTCACTTTCGCTAAATCAAACATTTGCAAATCAAAATGAAACTTTAGCAGGAGGAAAAAAGAGAAAGAGCGAGAGAGAAAACTAAAAATATAGTAAAAATGAACATATTGGAGAGACAATATAATCTCTACTATTATTATAGAAAATATATACTGATTTAATTTTACTGTAAAAGCTAAAATACAAAACAACTGTAATAAAAAAAAAAAAAAAAGAGTAGCAGAAAATTCTGTAAAATTGACAAATGAGCAGCAAAATCTAAAATACAATACTGCTGTAAAAAAAAAAAAAAAAAAAAAAAAAAAAAGCTGTAAAATTTACAAAAGTTAAATACAAAACTGCTGCAAAAGTAACAGCGCAAAATACTGTAAAATTTACAAAGCAGCTGTTTACTTAGGAAAAACGCAATTGCTGTAAATTAACAGCAAAATATGCTGGCACCCGTATTACCAGTATTTTTTGCAGTAATTTTACAGTGTTTTATTTTATTTTATTTTTATTTATTTTTTTTTTACAGTGTAGGACACTATCAATACAAGCGCGATTTTGAATAATCATGAAATAACACAGTACGAAAACTAAGAATATACCGAAAAATGCGCATAATAGTTAATATTTATATATGTGTGTGTGTGTGAAATTTACAGGGTAGAATTATACATAAAATCCAGGGTACTTTCTTATATACATTACTTACAAAAAAAAAAAAAAAAAAAAAAAAAAAAAGCAGCATTATATTACAGCATTTGAATTTCAATGAAATTGAAATCGTCAAATCGAGTTGTAAAAGTTATATTGCATTTCGCACATATTTCTTTCATCTTTTATAACCAAATATACAACAAGCACGAAAAAAGCACTCCGAACTTCAATGAAATTTAAAAATGGCGCTGCTAGCAAAAAGCAAAGGAAGAAAAAATCGGAAGAAAAGCTCCCGTGAGGGAGCACGTTTCGGTGAAATTGTCGCCAGAGACTAGCCAAGTGAAAAGAAAGCCAAATCGGTGAGCATGCGCAATAAAAGCTCAGATAGGGAGTCTTTCCTCCATCTAGCTTTTAGTATCGTAAAATGTTAGACCACTTTTAAAATATTATATAAGATACTAGAATAATATTTACTTATTAGGGAAAAATTTCGCATAAACGTCCATTTAGAGAGATATTTTCATCGTAAAGGTGTTAAAACACTTTTAAAACATCATTTAGGATACTGGTATGTAACATCCCTGACTATGAATTTTTTAATTTAAAAATTTCGTAAGTTTTTTTGAATTTACGATTTACTTAACATGGCAGAATAGGGCAAAATTGAGCATAAACGTCCATTTTGAGGATCATAAATATATCAGACAACTTCAAAATAACTTTTATGATATTTGTTTGAACATAATTGACTACAAATATCCTAATAGGAAAACTTCGTAAGTTATTCGTAATTTAAGATTTTATAAACATAGCAAAATTGGGCGATATTCCATATAAATATTCATTTTCAGGATTATTGCACTGGAAATAGTAGCATAAAACTAAACTATTAAATTAGCCCCGAAAAAGTAAATTAATAGATGAGAATAAGATAAATATACCGAAGTGAACGGTTGATAGCTTATTAGGCTGGGATTGTAATCTATCACTGTGTTTGGTCAAATTCATTTCTCTTAACATGATTTTAATATGTCTTTTAACCCATATTGGACCACTCATTAAACGAATCATTAAAAAAATGTAATTTTTTAAAAACATGGTCAGTATAAGATACTTACACATATAAAAAAGAAAAAATTAAAAAATTATAATAATTTTACAAATTTTTTTATTTTGTTTGTTAGTCCAAGAAACAGTCTCTACACAGTCCAAAAGTGAGCATTTTGCAAATTGTAAAGATTTTTACGAATGGAAGTCCAAAAAAAATCTCTACATCCAACATTGCACATGTTGCAAATTGTAACAGGTTTTTTATTGCATGATTTCAGTTGACATCGTCTTTGACGACCATTTGGATTTTTCACTAGCACATGCTCACTATTTAGCAGAAGAAGTTCTTTATTATTCTGCAGCATTAATATTTTTTTCAAATTCCATTTTTCACAGTAATTTAATTAATTTAGTCTATTTCTAAAAATTTATGTCAAGTTTTTTGCAGATTTTAAATGTTTCTTTTACATTATTGACATTTAATTCAACTGTCCTATAAATAGGACGACGGTCCAATATGGGTTAATAGACATTTATGAGAACATATATACGATGGGGAACTGAGCAGAGTTTGCCTATGCGAACTAGTTTATTACATAATAGGGAATATTTAATATAATTTTAAAGATTGATACTGAAGCTAACTGTAACTGTAATCAGTAATGAATATATTCTTTCTGATGATGAAATATGTTTTGAAATACTTTCGCCAAAGGGAAGAAATAAGTAGTCTGAAGAAAGGAAAAATAATCTTGCAAAAGTTTTGCTTAAATAAGATGCAAAATTATTAAGTAAATGAAGTAGATAGTTACGCAATTATATTCATATAATTAGATAGAATGGTAATTATAATTTAATAAAATCGACTCGAATCAAAAGCTTCAGTAGACATTTCTGTACTTAGGGCGCTATAAGACTTTGTAAGTTCAAGAAATTGATTGATTGGTTAACTTGGAGTTCTCTAATAATTTTTTGCTTACAAAAAGTTAAAATTAATTTAGTTCTTGCTTAATTAAAAGTGGTCTTTCTGGTAATTAATATTTTCAAATAATCTTTTACGCATGACAATAATAATGATTGTGAACTAAATTGTATGGTTGTTTTAAAATAAATTAAGTTTGCTTTTTTTTTTTTTTTTTTAAATCTTTTTGTGTTATTCTTTTTTTTTTTTTTTTTTTTTTTTTTTTCATTCACAGAAAAAAAAATCTTGAATTTGAAAATGATTTTGACTACTGGTTTAAAACGGATTTAACCGTTTTGAGATGCCAGGTAATTTCAAAATGTTACAATCTAATTGTAATATCTAATTTTCTACAGATAATACAGACAAATATATATATATATGTATGTATGTATGTTTGTGTAACTGTAAGATAAAATCAGTAACCATTCATTGAAATTATATCTGCACTGTAAAAAAATAACGGCAGTTTTATACAACAGAATGTGCTGGTGCCCATATTGCCAGCACATTCTGCTGTTGAATAGAGTAATTTACAACAAAAACATCTGTAAAGAGAAACTCTTTTACATTTGTTTCTGCTGTAAATTACTTCTTTCTAACAGTAGAATGTGCTGGCACCCATATTGCGAGCACATTCTGCTGTATAAAACTGCCGTTATTTTTTAATTCCTACTATTAGTTCACACACTCCCTCTTGTACAAATCTCGCAATCGATTTTTAACTAACTTCCCGAGTAGCTAGAAATTTGAAACTTTCAGGATTGCTCAGAACACGGTGACAACACAATACTTCGAAGTCCAATTTTCGAATTTTTTATTAGTTTTCTTATAATTAATTAGAATATGAAAATAATAACATCCTAATAGCATTATTACAGCCATTAAGATATTAGCTATAATTTAATTGTTGGCAAAAAAAAAATTACGAGTTCATTTTCTTTCGACATAAAAATAAATACATTTAATTAAACGTGAGCGTTAAAAAATTATAAAAAGTTAAATTATGCATCGCACAAAAATTGTCGTCATCATCACTTTAAAAATTTTATGCACATTGATAAGAGCTCTATGATTCATTAGAAAATTTAAAACATGGTATATAAAAAGTTTTTATTTTTATCTTTAATTATTTTTATTTCATTTTTCACGCGCGCTTTTTATTTCCTAAATTAAAAAAAAAAAAAAAAAAAAAAAAAAAATCGGTAGTGTTTGTAAGTAGGAATTGACTTAAAAATTTTTTTTATATATTACTTGTTTACAGTGTGGTTACTGAAAAAAAAATGGCAGATCCCCACACAGCCCCTTACACCCATTAGATGCATCTAAATTACATCTAAATCCATAAAAGGTAAGGGGCCGCGGTAGCCCAGTCGGTAGAGCGCCGGCCTCGCAATTGGAAGATTGCGGGTTCGGTACTCGAGCCGGCCAAAGACCGTCGTGTACACTAATGGTGGCTGGTGCACGTAAAATCTGTCGTGGCCGCAATGTCCTCCATGTTCCCATCAAAAATTATACCTCTGGGGGTCACCGAAGCGGGAGAGTCATCCCTTCCGTGGAGGATCAAAATTGCGATGGCATGTCTCCGGACCAGCTCTAGGGGTGAGTCCCAGACCGTCGCCAATTGCCCACCTGCGCAGCACTAGTGCGACGTAAAACCCAACTAACTAATAATATCCATAAAAGGTAAGAAATAAGAATGTCCATTAAAAGTTCTGGATAACCTGAACAAATTGTAGATATCTATTAGATGTTTAAATGTAAGCAAAATTTGGATGTGCCTTTTTCAATGTCTAATAGATGTAACATATTAGATCAAAACAAGATTTAAATATTTTCAATATCTGTGAGATTTAACAAGTCCGATTATTGGATATTTGGAGATTTATCGGATATTTAACAGACATGTAATGGATGTAAAAAAGAGTGACATTTACCGTGCTAATAGATATCTACAGGATATTTATAGAAATTTAATGGATTATTATTATTTTTTTTTATTTTTTAGCTTTTATGGATGTCTTATGAATGTAAGTGGCTGTGTGAGTTCAGATACAATTCCATTGTAATTTTTTATGCTTTTACAAAATAGAAATTTTCTGTAGGAAAATCACCAAGATTTTGTGTTTTTTAAGTGATTTTGTTTTACAGTGCAGGCTTGAAAAATTTATTAGAATAATTGTGAAGTTTCAATTTTTTTTTTTATTATTATTACATTTTTAATACATGCAATAATCTAAGAAAAAAAAAATTCACTTCTTGATGGAATTTATCTTGCATTCTCTAAGAATAGCTTGCAGGTTCTTTTTAGTTCCCCATCGTACTATAGGTATGGGGAACTTAGGTAATCCTGAAAATTTTCGACCTCGTTTTTTTTTTACTTTTTTACGCGTTTTCAAGTGTGAGGAATCCGAAAATGACAAAATTTGTATGGTGTCCGTCTGTAGGGTGTCTGTTAGTGTGTTAGTCCGTTAGTTTGTTAGTCTGTTTGCACGATATCTCACGAACAAATGATCGCAGAGAGGTCAGACCAGTTTTAAAATATTACTTTCGATACTGGCAAGAACTCTATTCATTTACAACATTCGAATTAAAAAAACTTCGTAAGTTATTAGAAATTTACGATTTTCTTAACATGGGTGAATAGGACAAAAATTCACTTAAACGTGCATTAAATGGAAACTTTTTACTGTAAAAATGTCTTACCAGTTTTAAAATATCAGTTTTGATGCCGGAATGAACATCAGTAACTATAAATATGCTACTTTGAAATTTTCGCAAGTTATTGGAAATTTACGAATTTCTTAACATGGCAGTATAGGGCAAAATTTCACATAAACGTCAATTTTGAGAGATAGTTTCATCGTAAAGATGTCAAACTGCTTTTGAAATATTATTTAGGATGCTGGCATGAATATCACTGACTATGAATTTTCCAATATAAAAATTTCGTAAGTTATTAGAAATTTACGAATTTCTTAACATGGCAGAATAGGGCAAAATTTCACACAAGCGTCAATCTTGAGGGATATTTTCATCGTAAAGGTGTTAGACCACTTTTGAAATATTATTTAGGTTACTGATATGAATACCATAGAGTATGAATTTTCTAATTTAAGAAATTCGTAAGTTATTTGGAATTTACGATCCTCTTAAAATGGCAGAAAATTACAAAATTGAGCAGAAACGGTCATTTTCAGGATCAGAAATACATCAGACAACTTCAAAATAACATTTATGATACTTGTATGAACATGAATGATTACAAATATTCTAATGGGAAAATTTTGTAAGCTATTCATTATTTAAGATTTTATCAACATAACAAAATGAAAATTTTCCATATTGTTGCGTACTTGGGGGTTCGTGAGTTGTCTGAGAATGAAAGGCCAAACGTACAAAAATTCAGTAATTTATTCACAGAAAATTCCAGAAAAATGTAGGTCTATAAACCAAGTATCAGCTTCAATTCAAACAGTAAACACAGCTTAAACAACAGCTGCCAAGAGCAAATCCACAGTGCAAACTGTATAGTAATAACACATAAAGCAAGTCTCTCTCAAAGAGGCTTAAGAGCAATGCAAGCACTAGCGAAGCTGGCTGAGATCTGAACTGAACTGACTGCCTTGGCGAGGAAGCGCTCCTTATATCCTGTTCCATGGAGCCCAGATTTTTCGAGAAAACTCTAGAAAGTGGTCAACCAATCAACTTATAGTTTCCATATTTGGTATATCCCATATAAGGATTTTCTCGCCAAGGTCGCCAAAAAAATCGCCAAGGTGGGAAAAAGTCGCCAAATTTGGCGCCAAATCCATCACGTGCATTACTGGAGCTTTTTAATGCGTTTTTAAGGGAAAATAAGGCTATTTCAACGCTAAAACGACTAGAAATGCACAAAATTAGCACTTTATCAACTTAATAAGCCTCTTTGAAAGAATTTATACAAAAATAAACACAATTATTTACAATTTCGTAACACTGCCCCCCTCCCAAGGACTGCACGTCCCGGGCAGTGCAACCCTTGGTCAAGAGGCGAAACTAAACAAATTTACACAATCTAAAACACAAAAACTAAGTTGCACATAAAGATAACATAGAAATATAAATTAAGTGGGAAGTATTTACAAAATTCACAAATATGTACAAATATTTATATACAAATATTTACAGTGCGCATGCGCAAATTTTACCAGTATTTACATTTTAAATTTTAATTTTACCGTTACTTGTGCTACTTGGCTAGCCTATTATAGTGCACCACCTTCGGTTTTGATGAAGGTGTTTTAGTGATCCGCACCACTACATCATTCAGCCTTTTTAAGACTGTGTATGGTCCGTCCCAGTTGCACTGTAACTTGGGAGAGAGTCCTTTGCGTCGAACAGGATTCCACAACCAGACCTTCTCTCCTTCCTGGAACTCATATTGTGTAGCCTTTAGATCGTACCTTGTCTTCATTTTCTCCGTTGCCATGTTAATCCGCTCCCGAGCGAAGTTGTGTACGTCCTCAAATCGTGCCTGGAGATCTTGGATGTACTCCTCGGGCGATGAAGGCGCATCGGGTGGACAACCAAACAGGAGATCACAAGGGAGACGAAGTTCACGTCCGAACAGCATCTGGGCTGGAGTATAGCCGGTGGTTTCATAGACAGCACTTCGATAAGCCAGCAGGAACAATGGCAACTTCAAGTCCCAACCTTGCTGGTTCCTTGATACTAGAAGGGAGAGGTTATTCAGGATGGTACGATTGAACCTCTCGACCATGCCGTCCGACTGGGGATGTAAGGGTGTTGTCCGGGTTTTGTCTATGCCGAGTAGTTCACACAGTCCTTTGAAAACATCAGAGGTAAAGTTCCTACCTTGGTCGGTATGAAGTTGTAGGGGCGTGCCGTACCTTGACACCCATTGCTGCACTAGGACTTCTGCGACTGTGCATGCCTCTTGATTGGGAATGGGATATGCCTCAGGCCACTTGGTGAAATAGTCCATCACGACGAGGACGTATTTATTTCCACTGGAGGTCCGTGGCAAAGGACCCAAGATGTCGAGTGCAATTCGTTCAAATGGTGCTCGCACGTTATACCGTTGCAGTCTTCTTCGACTTCGTTTCTGCGGGCCTTTACGTGCCGCACAAGCATCACAGGATTTACACCATTTCTCCATATCCTTCTTTGCCTTGCACCAGTAGAAGCGTTCCCGAACTTTCTGCAGAGTCTTCATTACCCCAAAATGGCCTCCGGTAGAGCTACTATGCAGTTGTTCTAAAACATCTGGAATTCTTGATCTTGGCAATGCTATCTGCCATCGGAAGCTTTTCCCATCATCAGATTCCCACTTTCTGTATAATACGCCGTTTCGGATATGAAGAGAGTCCCAAAGTGCCCAATAACTTTTCGTAATGGGACTAAATCTGGAAATGTCCTGCCAGATAGGTCTGTTGCTGGTCGTCTCCTTCAGCTGTAATATTGGCTTTATGTCAGGATCTTCCAACTGGGATTTTCTAAGTTCTTCGTCACTCCATGGATCGGGATCTTGATCTGATGGTGTTGAGACAGTAACTTGGCAGGCAACCGGATTTATCGGCAGGTATTTCTGCTCGGCTCTAGAGCAGTACTTGCAGCTTTCCAAACAGGGCTTCCGTGACAAGGCATCTGCATTACCATGTAGAGTCCCTTTACGATGACGTATCTCGAAGTCATATTCCTGCAGGCGTTGTATCCACCTGGCAATCTGTCCTTCCGTGTTCTTGAACTGGAGCAACCACGTTAAAGATGCATGGTCAGTCCGGAGCAGGAATCTTCTGCCATAGAGGTAATGATGGAAATGTTCTATGGCTTTTACGATGGCAAGTAGCTCTTTCCTGGTGGTACAGTAATTTCGCTCCGGTTTAGACAGGCATTTACTCCAATAGGCAATGACATGTTCTTGGCCATCAATTTCCTGCGACAGAACAGCACCGACACTCTCATGGCTGGCATCTGTATCAAGTATGAACTGTCTGTCGGGCTGTGGATACGTCAAGACAGGCGATGATGTTAAGGCCTCTTTAAGCCGTTTGAACGCATTTTCACATTCATCTGTCCACAGGAACTTCTGTTTGGCTTCCGTCAGCTTGTGGAGTGGTCTGGCAATATTTGAGAAACCCTTGACAAACTTCCTGTAGTAAGTGCATAACCCCAGGAAACTTCGTAGTTGGTGTACATTTTCAGGGCGACTCCAGTTCTCGACTGCAGAGATCTTCTCAGGATCAGTTCTCACACCTTCGGCAGAGATGATATGGCCGAGGTAGCTCACTTCACGACGGAACAAGTTACACTTGCCTGGATTCAATTTGAGGTTAGCCATTCTGAGTTTCTCCAGCACCTTTCGGATGTTTCGTAGATGGTCTTCAAAGGTGCGCCCCACAATGATAATATCATCCAAATACACCAGACAGGCTTCATAGGAAAGTCCTTTTAGCACTGTCTCCATCAGGCGTTCAAAGGTGGCAGGAGCATTACATAATCCGAACGGCATAACTTTAAATTGCCACAGTCCTTGTCCCGTGGTGAATGCAGTCTTCTCACGATCATCAGGATGTAATTCTACTTGCCAGTAACCGCTCTTCAGATCCAACGTCGAGAACCATTTATTGCCAGCAAGTGTGTCTAATGTGTCGTCAATTCTGGGAAGAGGGTAACTGTCTTTCTTCGTGATGTCATTCAAACGACGATAATCCACACAAAATCTTGTTGAACCATCCTTTTTCCGCACCAGTACTATGGGAGAGGCCCAAGGACTCGTTGATGGCTCGATGACGTCATTGTGCTGCATCTCATTTAGAAGTTCAGTGACCTCTTCCTGTTTAGCAAATGGAAGTCTTCTTGGATGTTGTTTGATTGGAGGATGATTTCCTGTATCAATTCTGTGCTGGGTGATGTTCGTTCTCCCGACGTCTTCAGGTGTTCGAGAAAAAAGGTCTTTAAATTCTTGGAGTAGCTTCTCCGCAGCACATCTCTGTTCCTTTCCTAACTCTGCATTCTTGAGTAATTCCGTTATTAATTGTTCAGAAGACTTGGATTCAGTTGATTGCGTGGGGCGGTTGATGCATGTTACAGGAGTGCAGGCTGCTAACACCTCATCCTTCTTCACTGTTCGGACCTTATCGCTGATGTTTGCGACTCTCACAGGAACGACTCTCACATCTCTCTTTGAGAGATCAACTAGAGATGAAGCTACCAGAACTCCTCTTGGGCTATTGTATGTATTCGGGTATTCAATCAGTCCATAGCGGAAGTATTGCTTTGTAGGTGGTGTTCCTGAAACTATTGTCTCTGTGTGTGGAGGGATGGAAATTTCCGACTTGGCTGTTATCTGGCATATTGGCTGAATGTCTTGATTTTCAGTGTTGAACACAGCTATGTCTTCCGAACTCGAATGCAGTTCATTATTCCTGAAGTCCAATTTAAAGTTAAATTTTCTCAGGAAATCAATTCCAATGATTACAGGATCTCTTATATCTGCCACATATGCCATATGATGGTAACTGGCATTCCCAAAAGTGATGATCAAGTTCATTTTTCCATATATTTTAATTTCGTCTCCGGTCACAGTCTGGAGTTTAACGCAGGGCGGAGTCCAGATGATCTTCTCTTTTAGTTCTTGAGCCAAATCCGTTCTAATGATGGTCACGTTGGCTCCCGTGTCCAGAATCATCCGGCATGTGGCGTTGTTGACTTGGCCATAGACGTGAAGTCCATTATCGCCGCCACTCATCGATGAAACATGAAATACTGTAAATTGGGGCTCTTTAATTTTAGGCAACCTCCGCCCCGCGAGATGGCCTCCGCTTAGTTTCCCTGCATTGATGGTGAAGCCGGGTGATTTCCTACAGTTGGTCGAACAGGGCAGTTCCTCTTCACGTGACCATCCCCTCCACAGCCCCAGCACTTTATCTTCCGATCCTTTATTTCCTTATTATTCTCCAGGCTGCGCAATCTCTTTAAGATCTCTTCGATACTTCTCTTTATTTCATTTTCACCAGCAGACGTATCGTTTAATGAGACTGCTCTTATGGTATGGCGGTCTTTACGGGAGGCTTGTTGGGCTGCCTCTATCCTAAGTGCATAGCCTAAAGCGGATTCTACGTCTCTGATGTTGGAAAGTCTCAGCGCTTTTTGAATTTCTGGATCCCGAACAGCATCGATAACACTGAAGAGCTAAGTCGTCTCGAGTATCAGCTTGGCAGTCTGAGAATGCTAGGTGTGACAATCTCTGAATGTCCGCTGCCAGCTCTTGCAAACTTTCGCCCGTTTTCTGGTAACGGGACTTTAGCTGGAGGCGACTATAGTCCTTAGAACACTTCCGAACCGTAGTTTCAGTGCTCTAGTCAGGGCCTCGAAGTCGTTCCTTTCTTCTTTAGAAACATTTCTCAGGATCTCGGCTGCATCTCCCCGTAATGCTGCTGCTAAGTGGACTGACTTGGCGGCAGTGTCCCAGCCGTTAGCTTCAGCAACGATGGAAAACTGCGTCTTATATACATGCCAGGAGGAACTGCCATCGTAGGTAGATAGCTTAATAAATTCCTGATTCTGGATTCTTCTCTCTTTGCGATGCTTCCATCTTTTCCTGTCCTGTTTCCATTTTCTCTATCAATCCAGATCTTAACTCATTCATCTGAGCAGTGAGTCCTTCTAGAAATTTCTTCATTTCTTGTTCCATAGCTCTCGTTATCACCATTCACAGACAAAACCCCGCTCCTGACACCAGAAATGTTGCGTACTTGGGGGTTCGTGAGTTGTCTGAGAATGAAAGGCCAAACGTACAAAAATTCAGTAATTTATTCACAGAAAATTCCAGAAAAATGTAGGTCTATAAACCAAGTATCAGCTTCAATTCAAACAGTAAACACAGCTTAAACAACAGCTGTCAACAGCAAATCCACAGTACAAACTGTATAGTAATAACACATAAAGCAAGTCTCTCTCAAAGAGGCTTAAGAGCAATGCAAGCACTAGCGAAGCTGGCTGAGATCTGAACTGAACTGACTGCCTTGGCGAGGAAGCGCTCCTTATATGCTGTTCCATGGAGCCCAGATTTTTCGAGAAAACTCTAGAAAGTGGTCAACCAATCAACTTACAGCTTCCATATTTGGTATATCCCATATAAGGATTTTCTCGCCAAGGTCGCCAAAAAAATCGCCAAGGTGGGAAAAGTCGCCAAATTTGGCGCCAAATCCATTACGTGCATTACTGGAGCTTTTTAATGCGTTTTTAAGGGAAAATAAGGCTATTTCAACGCTAAAACGACTAGAAATGCACAAAATTAGCACTTTATCAACTTACTAAGCCTCTTTGAAAGAATTTATACAAAAATAAATACAATTATTTACAATTTCGTAACAATATAAATACGCATTTTGATGATTGTTACATTGGAAATAGCAGCATGAAAACTAAACTACGAAATTGACCCTAATAAAATAAATTAATACATTACAATAAGATAAATATATCGAAGTGAACGGTGGATAGCCTATTAGGCGGGGATCTCATTCTGTCACTGTGTCAAGCGTTTTTTCAAATTCATTTCTCTTAACATGATAACTATGTTAAGAGAATGTCCTGTTCTAGAAATTTATGAATATATATATATATGATGGGGAACTGAGCAGAGTCCACCTATACCAACTAGTTTTTTTTTTTTTTTTTTTTACTTTCAAATAAAGTTTAGTAGTGTTTATGAATCTGCTTTGTCTGTATGTCCGTGTTTTCATTTCCATAAATGCTGTTAGAATTCAATAAAACACTTTTTAACTCCATTTGACCATTTGATTCCGGTATTCTGTGCACTGATGACGATACCCTCAATGATACTCTGAAACAAAAATTGTTTTCTCAAAAATGAGCAAAATTGAGTCAAATTTAAGTATGTCACATATTGAAAATAGCTAAGAAACATATATACTCGAATTTGAAAATTTCATGTACTCATTATTGAGTACATGAATTGACAGGCTCAAAAATGGTATCAAACGTCGGGAATCCTAATATCTCAAATATTCCACACAACAGTATAAAATCACCATGAAATACAGTTTTGAAGATTTGACAGAATATATATATATATATATATATATATATATATAATGTTCCTGTTTAAATATGTACAAATTCAATTAAAGACTTGTTTTAGGTCAGCTTATTTATAATATATTATGAAGTGAACAACTATGAATTTGAAAACATGTGATTTGAAAACATCCTTGTCGAATCCTGTTCTTACACTGACTAAGAACAGGATTCGACAAGGATTTATTTAACAAAACCGTATGAAGTGTACTGTTTATACACAGGAATTTTTGCTAGTGTTCGGACACTTTTGTTACCGACTGTATGTCACAAAATTTTTTCGCCAAATCTATCTCCAAAATTAATGCACAAAATTTCACTTATGAATAACTTATATACTAAAGGTGAAAGAAAAACTCCAGATACAGTTTTCAAATTCATTTTTCTTTCTTTCTTTTTACTGTTCGGAAATGCTTCCTTTTCTCCCATAAAATTAAAGAGATTGAACAAGACTATCTGAACTCCATGGTCTCTTCAAAATTACTAAAAGATCATTTTTGGCAACCAGTTTTTTATGTTTTTAGAACAGAAAGAGTTTGTTGTGAGAAAATGGCAACAGGGTGTGTTTTTTGTTTTTATTCTTTTATGTGTGAGGAAAAATTATAGCTTAGAGTTTCTTTCGTTTCAAGAGTGATTAAAATACAGAGTAAGAATTGAAATACGAGAAGATTTATGAGTATAAATCCTTTTAGAGTTGTTCTACCGTTATAAACGGATAATTATATATGTATTAAGAGTTATTTTCATCACAGTCTGGTGAATTGCATCTGTAAAAGAATAGCCGATGCTGTGTTATACTATTCCAAGTTTTGTACATAGATCCTGTAAATAAACTATATGTGTTTTTTTTTACGAAGTTGATGTCTTTTATGGGTTTATCGTAAACATCTGGCGTCCGCTATCAAGACTCGGCTGCAAGTAAGCTATTTCTATATTTTGTGAGATAGAATTATTTTAAACGAAGAACATTTTATGAAAGAGAATTGATTTAATAGCATTAAGCAGACGATATTTGTTTCTTAATTTATGTGAAGATTTTTTTTGATGAATCTAATAACAAGAGCTGTTGTTTTAATGTATATAATTGAATATATTGTTCACGAATTTAAATAAATTGAAGATTACGTTTAAAATAAATTTTTTGAGTTATAATATGGAAGCTGTATTGAAAGATAGAAAACAGCTTAGAAGGCTGTTTACTCGAGCATGTAATTCTTTTGATGAGGAAGAAAATCAGCTGAATTGTGCTGATAAAATTAATAAATTAAAACTTATTTTAGAGAAATCTTTGTTAATGATAGCATGTGAAGATAAATTTAAACAATTGTTGTATTCTGAGAAAAAATCCGATGCAGATATTGAGAAAGAGGTAGATGAGTCATTAATATATATTGATCGCTGGAGATCTTTAAAACAGAAGCTAGAAACATTAGTGAGTGAACAATTTTCTTCAAAAAATGAAAGTTTTAATATTGTCTCACAGCCGAATACCTTATTACATTATCCAAAAATAAAATTACCTACTTTTGATGCTAATGTGAGAAATTGGCTCTATTTTTGGGGACAGTTTCAAAATATTGATTTTCATGATAAATTTTCATATTTATCTCAAGCTATGGAAAAAGGAAGTCCCGCTGATGAATTAATTAAGAGTTCCCCCCCAGGTGGTAATAGCTATGAAAAAGCTTTAAAACAGCTAAAAATGCGTTTTGGTAGGGAAGAATTATTAATTCAAATATATGTTAGAGATTTATTAGCCTTAGTTCTGCTCTAAAAATTCGTTACGAAAATTATTCGACCAATTGGAAAGTAAACTCCGTTCACTTGAACTACTAGGGGTTACTAGAGAAAAATACGGAGCTATGTTATTTCCTCTAGTTGAGTCATCGTTACCCGAAGACACGCTTGTAGCGTGGGAGCGATATAGATCTGCTAATCGTAGAGTTCGAGAAGTGAATTCAGATGATTCTGACCAAGGTAAAATTATGATTGAGAAAAGTGATTTAGAATGTATTTTAGAATTTCTACAAGATGAAGTTGAAGCAGAAGAACGCATTTTCCTGGCTTCTCGAAGTTTTAATACTTCAAAATCAAAAGTTGAAACAAATTATAATAAATTTCGCAGTGAGAAAAGAGTAATTGAGAACAAAATTAAGAGTGGAAAATTTTTTGATGTACCTAGTGCAACAGATCTTTTAACTTCGTCTCAAGTGTCAAAATCATTTATATTCTGTTCCAATTCACATTACTCTGGAGATTGCCTAAAAGCAAGAAAAATACCTTTAAGTCAGCGGGAGTCACTTGTTCAACAATCTCGTAACTGTTTTTTATGTCTGAAATCTGGGCACGCAGTCCGAGATTGCAATTGGAAAGCTAGTTGCTTGTGTTGTGGTAAAAGACACCACATTCTTCTATGTAGAAAAATGCAACAAATAAATAGGTCTAAAGACAAAGAATCATTTGAACTTGAAAAGAAAACTGAGATTAGTTCTGAAGTGGATCAGGCTCTTTCTAATGTATCTGCTACTCCAGACGTAATGCTGCAAACATTTAAAGTTATAATTAGAGGTAAGGGGAAAAAACGTGCTGCAAGAGCTATCATTGACACAGCTTCACAGCGAACCTATTTATTACAAAGTACAGCTCGAGAAATGAACTATGAATCCCAGAATTGTGAATATCTACAACACTCTTTATTTGGTGGGAAAAATACAGAGTTATGCAAAAATGATGTATACACTTTATATTCATCAAGTGTGCACGGAAATTATAATTGTAACTTTAAAGTTCTTAGTCAACAAATTATTTGTAAGTCAGTGCCACCTACTGTCGATAATCTTTGCCTGAAAGAGTTAGCTGCTTGTAATACTAATATTGTGGATGATTGTGAAGGTCCTATTGAGATCCTTATTGGGGCTGATGTAGCGGGAAAACTCATGACAGGTGTTCGTCGTGAAATACCTTGTGGTCTCGTAGCCTTCGAAACAAAGTTAGGATGGACAGTTATGGGTCGCACGTCAAGTGTATCTTCCAGTGACTCTTCGTCTTTGATTTCAATGATGAATAAAGACGCATCTATTACTGATTTGTGGACTTTGGATACACTTGGAATTACTGATCCTTCGGTGAAGAAGACCAAAACTGAGTTACAAAAGGCTGCCACAGACCATTTCTTAAGTACTATTGAAATTAAAGATAATCGTTTTCAAGTACATTTACCATGGTTGGAAAATCATCCCCCACTTCCAGACTATTACGAGCTAGCATTAAAAAGATTGAATAGTACAATAAAGCGACTTAAATCGGAGTCTCTGTGTGAAGCTTATGAAGAAGTTTTCAATGAGTGGCTAGATTGCGAAATTATAGAAGAGGCAGAGAATGAGTGTAAAGAACCAGTACTTTACTTACCTCATCGAGCAGTAATCAAAGAGAAGAGCACCACTAAGATCAGACCAGTATTTGATGCTTCTGCAAAAGTAAAAGGATCACCGAGTCTTAATGATTGTTTAGAAAAAGGGCCAAACCTCATAGAGCTGATTCCGAGTATTCTAATACGTTTCCGCAAAGAGAAGATAGGTGTCACCGCAGACATTCGAAAAGCATTCCTCCAAATAAGCCTTCAGCCGGCTGACAGAAATTACTTAAGATTTCTATGGATCACCAGTGACGGGCAAATTAAAAGGTATAGGCACTGTAGAGTTGTTTTTGGTGTATCGTGCAGTCCCTTTCTGCTAAGTTCTACGATTCAATATTTGCTAGGAACTGTTTTAGAGAAAATAGAGGTTGGTGAGTCCTCATACCCAAAAGATGTCGTTCAAAAACTCTTGACTAGTTTCTACGTAGACAATTGTATTAACAGCGTGAAGAATGAAGCAGAACGTAAACAGTTCATGGAAGTAGCTACTGAAGTTATGGCTGAAAGAAAATTTGACCTACGTGGATGGGAATTTACCGATCCTAACGCCGAAAGTCCAACTGTTTCTAGCGTATTGGGTTTAATATGGAATAGAAAAGCTGACACTCTACGAATAAACACCGAAAGTTTCCAAGAGGTGTGTAGTGAGGAAGTAACAAAAAGAACCATTTTATCATCAGCTCACAAAATCTTTGATCCTTTAGGTATCACCTGTCCAGTTTCTCTCCTTCCAAAACTTTTGTTACAACGCTTGTGGAAGACTAATATGACTTGGGATCAGAAAGTAGATTTAGAAACTGAGAGAGAGTTCCGAAAATGGTTGAAGTATGTGCCAGTTTTGTCAACAATTGAAATCCCAAGGTGGATTAGATTTGACATTAAAGATGAGAAGAAATCTTTACATGTATTTTGTGACGCAAGTCGATCCGCCTATGCAACGTGTGTCTTTTTGAGAGTTGAAAGAGAAAATTGTGTGCACATACAACTCGTTCAAGCTAAAGCCAGAGTTGCACCTTGTGGAAATAAGGAGACTAGTATTGCTCGTCTGGAACTTCTCGGGGCTACTATTGCTGCTCGCCTTTCTTCAAACATACTAGAAGATCTCCTTGTAAGAGATGTATATTACTGGACTGATTCCACCACTGTACTTGCGTGGATAAGAAGAGAAGATTCGTGGGGAGTTTTTGTTCAAAATAGAGTAACTGAGATACTGAGTTTGACTCCCAAAGAGGCTTGGAGGTATGTCCCTGGTTCCATGAATCCAGCAGACCTTCCTAGTAGATGTTGCACTGCTCTACAGTGTTCTTCTTCGAAATGGTGGGAGGGGCCTGCATGGTTGTACTCTCCATCTGATTTGTGGCCCAATGCTGAAGACATTGTTCGAGAAGAGGAAATAAACAGTGAGAGAAAAAAGAAAATTATTTCTTCTATGTTAACTGTTGAAGTAGGCTCACTGCTACATTCTCGTACTAATGACTATAAGAAAACTATCCGAATCGTAGCTTGGATAAGGAGATTCTATTACAACTGTTTCAATTCCCAAAAGAAGCTAGGTGACCTTACTGTTCATGAGATAGAAGAAGCAGAAAAAACCGTTGTGCGTCTTATCCTTATCCAAAGAGAGTCCTTCACAGATAAGAGTGAGAAGAGACTGAGGACTTTAGATACATTTGTTGATGAGGGAATACTTCGATTAAAAACTGCAGTGTTCAAAAGAGATGATATAGCAGAGTTCAGAATGCCTGCGGTTTTGCCAGGAGAACATCCAATTGTGAGAAATCTTATATTAGAGGAACACAGTAAAAGAGGACATGCTGGTGTGTCATATACACTGAATTCCTTAAGAGAGAGATTTTGGATCCTTTGTGGCAGGAGAACAGTGAGATCAGTGATAAGGTCATGTGTGGTTTGCAAAGGGTTTGCTGCCAAAAGTATTAAGCCTCCAACTGCACCGCCACCTGCAGATCGGGTGCAAGATGCCTGTGTGTTTCAAGTAACGGGTTTAGATTTTGCTGGCCCTGTCTACCTGCGAGATAATTATAAGGCCTGGATTTGCTTATTTACATGTGCAGTATACCGTGCAGTTCACCTCGAGTTGGTGACCTCTCTCTCGACAGATACTTTTCTTTTAGCCTTTCATCGTTTCATTGCTCGCAGAGGAAAGCCTTCAGTAGTTTACAGTGACAATGGAAGCAACTTCACAGGAGCAGCTAATATTCTTAAATGTGTCGATTTCAAAGGAGTGTCTCACCAATTAAGAGATAAGAGAATTATTTGGAAATTCATTCCACCTGGAGCTCCTTGGTGGGGAGGATGGTGGGAGAGGTTAATAGGCATGATGAAGGCTATATTGAAGAAGATCTTAGGAAGAGTAAGTTTGAACCACGAAGAGATGACAACAGCTCTATGCAATTGTGAAGCTATCTTGAACGATAGACCTTTGACTGCAGTAACTTCAGACCCAAGTCTCAGTGTTCTCACTCCTGCAGATTTTCTGAGAGAGATAAAAAGTAGCACCTTACCAGACATTAAAACTTCTTCAGACCCAAATCACTTACGACGAAGATTGAGTTACATTCAGATTATTCGTGAAGCTTTTCGATCAAGATTCCGTCAAGAATATTTAGGAGCGCTTTGTACGAAGCAGAGAAATAAACAATTTTTTACCTTAAAGGTGGGAGAATTAGTTCTTGTTGGAGACGATGAAAAGAAAAGACAGTCGTGGCCTCTTGGTCGAATAGTTGAAGTGTTTCCAGGTTCTGATGGTATCGTTCGTTGAGTTAAAGTAAAGACACAACATGGAGACCTTTTTAGAGCTATTCAACGGATATACCCGTTAGAAGTTCCTGATACTGACTCCTTTGTTATTCCAGCAGAGGTAATCCCCACGGTGGGAGTTAAGAACAGTGCACTTGACAGTGAATCTGCAGGCCACATACCAGTTGTTACTAGAACGGGACGTGTAATTAAGTCCCCACAGAGACTTGACTTATGACTTTAATATTAGCACTATCATTTTAGTTGTAAATATGTATATATGATTCTTATTATTTACTCATAAATTTTTCTTCATTTGTTGTACAGTATTTAGTCACCCAAATTTCTCAGGCAAAAATGTAATTTCTATGTGTATTTCTAATTTTTTCCCTAGTTTTGTAAGTTAACTTTTGGAGTTTTAGGTAAACTTAGGTGGGAGGATGTTCGGAAATGCTTCCTTTTCTCCCATAAAATTAAAGAGATTGAACAAGACTATCTGAACTCCATGGTCTCTTCAAAATTACTAAAAGATCATTTTTGGCAACCAGTTTTTTATGTTTTTAGAACAGAAAGAGTTTGTTGTGAGAAAATGGCAACAGGGTGTGTTTTTTGTTTTTATTCTTTTATGTGTGAGGAAAAATGATAGCTTAGAGTTTCTTTCGTTTCAAGAGTGATTAAAATACAGAGTAAGAATTGAAATACGAGAAGATTTATGAGTATAAATCCTTTTAGAGTTGTTCTACCGTTATAAACGGATAATTATATATGTATTAAGAGTTATTTTCATCACAGTCTGGTGAATTGCATCTGTAAAAGAATAGCCGATGCTGTGTTATACTATTCCAAGTTTTGTACATAGATCCTGTAAATAAACTATATGTGTTTTTTTTTACGAAGTTGATGTCTTTTATGGGTTTATCGTAAACATCTGGCGTCCGCTATCAAGACTCGGCTGCAAGCAAGCTATTTCTATATTTTGTGAGATAGAATTATTTTAAACGAAGAACATTTTATGAAAGAGAATTGATTTAATAGCATTAAGCAGACGATATTTGTTTCTTAATTTATGTGAAGATTTTTTTTGATGAATCTAATAACAAGAGCTATTGTTTTAATGTATATAATTGAATATATTGTTCACGAATTTAAATAAATTGAAGATTACGTTTAAAATAAATTTTTTGAGTTATAATATGGAAGCTGTATTGAAAGATAGAAAACAGCTTAGAAGGCTGTTTACTCGAGCATGTAATTCTTTTGATGAGGAAGAAAATCAGCTGAATTGTGCTGATAAAATTAATAAATTAAACTTATTTTAGAGAAATATTTATTAATGATAGCATGTGAAGATAAATTTAAACAATTGTTGTATTCTGAGAAAAAATCCGATGCAGATATTGAGAAAGAGGTAGATGAGTCAGAAATATATATTGATCGCTGGAGATCTTTAAAACAGAAGCTAGAAACATTAGTGAGAGAACAATTTTCTTCAAAAAATGAAAGTTTTAATATTGTCTCACAGCCGAATACCTTATTACATTATCCAAAAATAGAATTACATACTTTTGATGGTAATGTGAGAAATTGGCTCTATTTTTGGGGACAGTTTCAAAATATTGATTTTCATGATAAATTTTCATATTTATCTCAAGCTATGGAAAAAGGAAGTCCCGCTGATGAATTAATTAAGAGTTTCCCCCCAGGTGGTAATAGCTATGAAAAAGCTTTAAAACAGCTAAAAATGCGTTTTGGTAGGGAAGAATTATTAATTCAAATATATGTTAGAGATTTATTAGCCTTAATTCTGCTCTAAAAATTCGTTACGAAAATTATTCGACCAATTGGAAAGTAAACTCCGTTCACTTGAACTACTAGGGGTTACTAGAGAAAAATACGGAGCTATGTTATTTCCTCTACTTGAGTCATCGTTACCCGAAGACACGCTTGTAGCGTGGGAGCGATATAGATCTGCTAATCGTAGAGTTCGAGAAATGAATTCAGATGATTCTGACCAAGGTAAAATTATGATTGAGAAAAGTGATTTAGAATGTATTTTAGAATTTCTACAAGATGAAGTTGAAGCAGAAGAACGCATTTTCCTGGCTTCTCGAAGTTTTAATACTTCAAAATCAAAAGTTGAAACAAATTATAATAAATTTCGCAGTGAGAAAAGAGTAATTGAGAACAAAATTAAGAGTGGAAAATTTTTTGATGTACCTAGTGCAACAGATCTTTTAACTTCGTCTCAAGTGTCAAAATCATGTATATTCTGTTCCAATTCACATTACTCTGGAGATTGCCTAAAAGCAAGAAAAATACCTTTAAGTCAGCGGGAGTCACTTGTTCAACAATCTCGTAACTGTTTTTTATGTCTGAAATCTGGGCACGCAGTCCGAGATTGCAATTGGAAAGCTAGTTGCTTGTGTTGTGGTAAAAGACACCACATTCTTCTATGTAGAAAAATGCAACAAATAAATAGGTCTAAAGACAAAGAATCATTTGAACTTGAAAAGAAAACTGAGATTAGTTCTGAAGTGGATCAGGCTCTTTCTAATGTATCTGCTACTCCAGACGTAATGCTGCAAACATTTAAAGTTATAATTAGAGGTAAGGGGAAAAAACGTGCTGCAAGAGCTATCATTGACACAGCTTCACAGCGAACCTATTTATTACAAAGTACAGCTCGAGAAATGAACTATGAATCCCAGAATTGTGAATATCTACAACACTCTTTATTTGGTGGGAAAAATACAGAGTTATGCAAAAATGATGTATACACTTTATATTCATCAAGTGTGCACGGAAATTATAATTGTAACTTTAAAGTTCTTAGTCAACAAATTATTTGTAAGTCAGTGCCACCTACTGTCGATAATCTTTGCCTGAAAGAGTTAGCTGCTTGTAATACTAATATTGTGGATGATTGTGAAGGTCCTATTGAGATCCTTATTGGGGCTGATGTAGCGGGAAAACTCATGACAGGTGTTCGTCGTGAAATACCTTGTGGTCTCGTAGCCTTCGAAACAAAGTTAGGATGGACAGTTATGGGTCGCACGTCGTCTATCTTCCAGTGACTCTTCGTCTTTGATTTCAATGATGAATAAAGACGCATCTATTACTGATTTGTGGACTTTGGATACACTTGGAATTACTGATCCTTCGGTGAAGAAGACCAAAACTGAGTTACAAAAGGCTGCCACAGACCATTTCTTAAGTACTATTGAAATTAAAGATAATCGTTTTCAAGTACATTTACCATGGTTGGAAAATCATCCCCCACTTCCAGACTATTACGATCTAGCATTAAAAAGATTGAATAGTACAATAAAGCGACTTAAATCGGAGTCTCTGTGTGAAGCTTATGAAGAAGTTTTCAATGAGTGGCTAGATTGCGAAATTATAGAAGAGGCAGAGAATGAGTGTAAAGAACCAGTACTTTACTTACCTCATCGAGCAGTAATCAAAGAGAAGAGCACCACTAAGATCAGACCAGTATTTGATGCTTCTGCAAAAGTAAAAGGATCACCGAGTCTTAATGATTGTTTAGAAAAAGGGCCAAACCTCATAGAGCTGATTCCGAGTATTCTAATGCGTTTCCGCAAAGAGAAGATAGGTGTCACCGCAGACATTCGAAAAGCATTCCTCCAAATAAGCCTTCAGCCGGCTGACAGAAATTACTGAATTGCATCTGTAAAAGAATAGCCGATGCTGTGTTATACTATTCCAAGTTTTGTACATAGATCCTGTAAATAAACTATATGTGTTTTTTTTTTACGAAGTTGATGTCTTTTATGGGTTTATCGTAAACATCTATATTTATTAACTTAAATAATATTTAAAGTCAAACATTTTTATTTATTAAAACTAGCGGGCTTTAAAAGAATTAAAAAAATTCCATATTACTTATTAATATAAAATCGTTAATATATACATATATATATAAATCCATTAAATGTGAAAACAATATTTATTTCATAATAATATAAGAAAATAAGTGATTACAAAAATTATATTTTTCATAATTTAGGCAAATATAACGTTCTTATGAAAACTTATCCCGTTTCCTTTCTTATATTTATTAGAAGAATTAAAAGCCATACAATATTTCGACATTTTCAAAACACATTAACATTTTATCCTATTACTATACGCAAGCGAAGTGTGACGTCCCTGACCGTCCGTGGATGCAAGAAAAGGATTTCCTACGTTAATCGCCCATTGGATTTTTTGTAAAAAATTATTAAAAATCGAGGAAAGTTATTTCCCGATTTTAATCCCCATATTTGGGTATATATAAGTATTAGTTATAATGTGCATGCGTTAGATTGAGTTATTATGCTGTCAAATTGACAAAATTTTAATTTTAAATTTCAAAACCCTGTTGTCCTTGGCATTTTTGTATTTGGCGATCAAAAACGTAATGCATGCCAGAGGTATATTTCCGTGATATGTATTGTACGAAATATTGTTTCATATTATTCATTACTCTCTTAATATAAGTTGTTAAATTAACCATGATTTTTGAAAGGAATTAAATTATGTTCGCCAAATAATTTGGCGATACTTTCATTTTCTGCCAAGGATGACCGATATCAAATCTATTCCGCTGTAACATATTAGTATCTTATATCAGATACTTTATTTAGACATTTGAAAACAAATTTGACTTCAAATTATGGTAGAATATTTATCATTTTCCTTTTAATTAATATATTAGTTGGATATTTATTGTGTAAATATCATCCTTTGAAATGAAGTGTTTGTGTTTTCAATCGAATATGGAAGATTGTCATTTTTTTTTTTTTTTTTTTCTAGGGTTTTGAAATTAAAAATTCAAATTTTGTAAATTTTACAACAAAAACAACTTAATCTAACGCATACATATGATAACTGTTGTGACTGTGGTGGCGAGTAGCCGCGTATTGATGAAGATAATGATGAACTTTTATAAACATTTATTCAACATTTAGCACCATACATTACTTTATATACATATCTACAAATTTTAAAGAACATTTTGATGTATTTTGATAGTCGATAATATTGTTCATGGAAATAGTCAAATCGATATAAATAGAATAGAATAGAATAAGTTTTTATCGATGTTGCCAGATTCCTTTTTAAAAAGTACAAAACTCGGGAGAAATAGAAATAAGTAACCAAGGAGGATACAATAATAACTAATACATATCTATACCTAAATATGGGGATTAAAATCGGGATATAATTTTCCTCGATTTTTAATAATTTTTTACAAAAAATCCAATGGGAGTTTAACATAGGAAATATTTTTCTTGCATCCACGAACGGCCAGTGACGTCATCACTTCGCTTGCACAGCGCGTCATTGCGGGTATATAAAAGATTTTACGCTAATCGTCGAGCTCGAAATTTTTGTTTACTTCTGTATCAGCCAATAACAATCCCTTAAATCGGTAAATACCCGCAGCCGCTGCCACTCGTGCATATAGTCCATTGCCGAGTTTCATCCCCGCTAATGACTGATGCCAAATTGCCAAAACGTTTTTTCGTCATCAAAAATCTTTGATCGATAATATGGACATGATAGATTTATATAAATATTTATGCTAACTTATCCGTGTGTATTCCCATGTATATTCAATCGGGAAAAGACAGCCATTACATTGTTTTTTTCCCGAATGCAAAGGAATCATATTTTCCCCCGCGATGATTAATCTATCCCTATTACTATATCTATGTTTCTCTTGTAATGTGTTTTCATTTCAACTGTGTAGTTCTAATGCTAAAATAAACCCTTTTAATCTTAATCTCAACCATTAATGTTTCATTCAGAAGAAAAATTTCTTTATATATATATTACATAATGTTATAAGATGAAGTAAAAATTAAGTGTTCACAATCTAAAATAATGCTTCAGTAATGCTTTAGGAAATAAATATTCAATTGGGGAAAATTTTGAAAAATTGTAACAACGATTTCTTGAAAATAACTAATCACTTTCCTATGAAGTTTTTATATCGTCATTACTAGTGGCTAAAAATAATGATTCAGTGAGAAGATTTGGATGTAAGAGGAAGATTTAGATTATTGGTGATTTTGAAAAATAGCTTTTTATTATGTTACTAGGTTTCGGGATAACTTCGTTGAAAATATCTTAATGACATTATAATGATACAGGTCTGCAAAATCGTACTTTCATTTTTCTTTTCTTTTTTCTTTTTTTTTTTTTTTTTTTTTTTTTTTACTTCCTTGGGTATTTCTAATGTTTTCTGTGACGCTGAATTCAGACATGCTAGTCTCTTCCTCCTCTCACTCATGGTTTTTTCACAAACTAATGGGCGAAGATCTGAAGATTTGACACAGAGGTCGAAGATCGAAACTCTATATATATAAAATACATTAAAATAGGCTATTATTTACACACTAGCAAACCCGTGTGAAATTTTCGCTCTTTATTTATTGTTAGTCACCTTTAAAATTTAAAACTCATAAATATTATAAAAATTTCACCACCTAATTAAAATTTAATTTACCAGAAGCCAAATTATTATCAGAATCAAATTAATACAGTGCAATAGGGAAAATAAAATCGTTCAAAGAAAGGTTTCAAAATAAAATTCATGGCTGACGACCCAGTTTTCATACTACCACAGGCAGTGCAGTTTTATTATAGGACCCCCATGACGCCTTTTAAATTTTTGTCGACATGTTGGCGATGACTTTTTGTTTAGTTATTTTAGTAAAATTTTTTGTTTTAAAAAATTAATTTCTATTTTGTTTATATTTTTTACCATTGCTATGTTTAAAATTATGCTTGGAAAGATACTGAAAAAGCAACTTTTAAAAATATATTTTTTCGTAAAAAAAATTTTCCATCAGACTAAGGTCGTCATTATTTCTTATTAGATCATTGAGCTGATTCCGCGTGCTTAAATATTACTCATTTATAAATATTATTTTTTTGCTCGCGTATTTTTTTAATTAGATCATTATCGTATCGTTTCGACAAAATATAATAGTAACTGGACCACGTTAGAGAAATATTATACAGATTCTGTTTATATCTTTAAAATATTGCTAGGTTAAAAATGACGCTTGCAAAGATTCTGAAGAAATAATTTTTAAAAATACATTTTCCATAAAATAATGTCATCATACAAATGTCGTCACGTTTTCTTATTAGATCATTGAGCTGAGTCCGCGTGCTTAAATATTGTTCATTTTCAAATATTATTTTTTATCCTAGTGTATTTTATTAATTTCACCACTATCGTATCGTTTCGACAAAAATTAATTGAAATTGGTCCACGTTAGAGAAATATTATATAGATTATTTACACATTATCTTTTAAATGTCTATATTTATTTTCATCAAAGCTTCACTTAGAGTATTTTCGCTTGTGCACGGCTTGACAGAACTCTCTATGCAACATCTGAAAACATGTTAGCATGATACTTCTTTATATTATGTAAAAAATACGTGTCATTTCATTTTATTTTATGCAATCTAAAGATGTTAAATTGTACTTATCATATATTTTGCCCATATATGTAGTGTATTTGAATTCTTTTGGGTGTCCGCGAACTATCAGGAAGAATCTCTGTATCATACAGATTTAGACCGAATTAAGGTGATAGACGAACAGACAGACATGTACAGACCGTCCGATAAAAAACTTATTTTTGGATTCAGGGACCTTGAAAACATATAAATTAATCAAAATCTCAGTTTCGAAAATTTAACCAAAAATCACTACCTTTTCTATCATTGTATCAAAATAAATAAATAAATAAAGCGAAAATTAGTATGTTGGGGTCATCACAAAACTTTTTTCTATATCATTTTGTGTAAGAGGGCCACTTACTGTCTAACATGTTCAAAAGTTTAATCATAGTAATCACAATAAAGATTTTATGTATGAAGTTTGTTTCAATTTTAACCACCAAATGCTAATATGTAGGCATGAGAAAAATCACAGAAGATGAGTAAAAGCAGCGCTACCTGTCGGAAGATATGCTCCCAAATTGAATCAGCATAGTGTTTCATATTATTTCTCTTATATGTCGTGTTTTGTACAATTATATACAATAGGATCTAAAATAGAAGCTTTCCGATTACGGGAAAAACTGAAGCAGGGCAGCGCCACTTATTGGCTGATATTCGCCCAAATTGAATCAGCATAATTTTTCATAATGGCCCTCTTACATATCAAGTTTTATTTGATTATACTCAACAGAACCTGTGAAATAGATCTTTACTTATATAACATAAATCTCAGTATGGTATCGCCCCCTGTAGGGCGATTTGCACCCATTAATTTACATCATGCTGCAACTACATATAAATTTATGTAAAATTCTGTGGCGTATTTCATGAGATACAGTCGCTACAATATTTTTGTCACATCACACAAACAAACATTTTCTATAAATAGTAAAATCATGTTCTAGTCATCTCAAAACGACGTGTTAATCCATCAAAAACCAAAAGTTGAAAATTTTTAAAAAAATCCAATACTCTATTTAATATAGAAGAAAGTAATAACATTCGTTAAAAAATTACTTAATACAGAAGATTTCTTGTTAAAATGTGTTCAGGGAAGTGGGGGGGAGGTTCTGATGTGATTGAATATATAAAAGCAGATGAAAACTTGCATTGGCTTCTCTCATACATGAACTGTCCTCTACGCATCATATATAATTTTTAATGAAAATCTCCATGAACCGCACTCCGGTGATGATTTTGTATACATTCAGCTTCCTGCTGCAAGTCATCAATGTGCTTTCAAAGGTACAAAGAAAATCTAAGATCAAAGATAAATGAAAGAATAGAACCAATGGTTTATTTATCGTGAAAGCTACAAAATGTTTATACAGAAGTAGAAAACTGGGTTTTTTTTTCTTCTAAATAAATGGCCCTGCATTTCCTACAGCATTCTAGAATTAAATAAACATCCAATGGTTTACATAAATCTCATCCTTCGCATAAGCAAACTTCCGTTCCGTTTCAGCACTAGAGCTGATCACCCTGGGCATCAAAGAAATAACTCAGAACTTCCGATTTATTTTTACAATTTACAGCGCCACATTTGTCATTCATTTCGAAATTTTTATAAAAACATTTTACAGCTATCACAATAAATATACATTTTGTTTAATTCGACAATATATCATTGTTTTCGAAATTTCTAATTTTAAAATCAGAATGTCTTTTGTTGGATACCCGGTATTTTTACGCACGTACGTATGTACAATGCATTTGGAAAATATTAACGTCGGCTTCAATTTTATAATAATCTATTTAAAAAAACTTTTAAAACCCAAATTGTTATTATAGCGTATCATATAAATCTTTTCGAAGTTAGAATAAAATTTAATTTCCAAAAAAAAAAATGTAACTTTTTTGTTTATTAGCCAAAATTGGGGAAATTTGAACTGTGTTAAAAAAAGAGAAATTATTCCTCTAAATTCACAACAGATGGCAGCACCACACGATTGTCTATAAGTTTTGTGATTTCATTTTCTGATTAAGGGCCAATATCTGCAATTTAATTATTCGTTTGAGGCACCTTTTTATTATTATTTTAGTTTATTATTATTTTTTATATTATAACTTAACATTTTACTGATTTGGTTCATGTTTATGTGTTTTTCCTAATCATTTTTATTTTGTATTGTTAATCGTTTCATTGACATTTTAGTGAATATTCCGCCCAATAGAGGGCGCTTGTAGTCCACAAAAAACTCTTTTTTGCTTCTAAAAAGAGATGAAAGAAAAAGGCTTCTTAAAAAAACTCTTCAAAAATTCTTAGGATACTGTGTAGTCAACGATAATTTTTCTTTTATCAGTTGACATCTTTTCTACTAATTGCCTGCAAAAATTAGCACTCTGTACCTTCAGGGTATCAAACGCGGGATCACCAGATTACTAACATGGCGCTCTAAACACCTGAGCCACGGAGAGACAATTAAAAAAGCTAGTATTTACCTTAAAATAGAGGCGCATTTTTTATTTGATTGAGATTCACAGACATACCGTAGTAAATGGCAGTAAGTACATAAGAATTTGGGAAAAACTGAGTTTAGATATTATTTCAAATTGCAAGATGTGTTACAAAAAGAAAAGAAAAAATCTAGAGTCACATCTCTCGACTTTCCGAACATTAAATAATGGATGGTTGTATTAATAAGTTAAAATAAAACAAATCGTTAAACAAACAAAAGTGAAAATTATAATAGTGTGTTTGAGTATTTTTCTCCATTGTTTAATTTTACGCTATCGCTCTTTAAAAAAATTTGGACCCATAGACCATAATGATAAAGAATTTTTCGTTGCGTCCCTGTAAAAAAAAAAAAAAAAAAAAAAAAAAAAAAAACTATTAGTGCTAGATTCATCAAAATCTATACGGTTCATGCGACAGTGTCTTATAATATGTACATAAATTTTCAGCTCAGACGGATAAGATGTTTAGACGGTAACGCACTTCAAACATTTATGACCATTAGAGAATAATGACAAGAATTTTTCGTTGTGTCCCTGTAAAAAAAAAAAAAAAAAAAAAAAAAACTATAAGTTCTAAATTAACCAAAACCAATAGGGTTTATGCTATATGATAACACAGGTCGACATATAAAATTTTTATTTTATAATTTTGACTGATCTTTATGTTTTTTGGTGTGCTGAAACCGAAAATGAAGTCAGTTTTTCTCTATCACGTATAGATTTTTGTCAATACAGGGTGCCTACCTATATAATTTCTTCCATTACTCTTCCACCAATATAATTATATGGTAAGTTTTATAGTATGTCTTCATGATTAATTAATTATGGATACCTATTGTTGTAATATCGCAGCACTAGTGCTACGTAAAACCATACCAACCAATCAACCTATTGTTATGATGGTATATGTAAGAAATTGAGTCGGTAAGTACCCTGTATTGGTGAAAATCTATACGTGACAGAGAAAAATGGGCTGCTTTTTCAGTTTCAGCACATCAAAAAACATAAAGTTCAGCTAAAATCATCAAACCAAATTTTGTCAACTTCAATTTTGTAGGCCAGTGTAGCCTATATCATATGTACTAACTTTCAGTTCATTCAAACAAAGCGTTTTGGCGCTATCGAGTTTACTCTCCATCTCTCTCTCACACACACATACACACACGCATATATTATCCTAAAACACAGTAAAAATGAACTCAGTAGACCTCAAAATGTATAAAAACACCAAAATCTCAAAGTCGAATTTTCGACGTGATTACAATACTTTCCTTACATATGTATGTTCGGAAAGTAAAGAAATGAAAAAAAAACAGACTTTTATAAAATTAAATACTTTTTCTGGTGATTCAAATAAAAAATTTTCAATCTTATCCGTGGAGGATCGAAAATCGGAAGGAATGTCTCCGGACACTCATAGGAGTATGTCCTAGACTGTGACTAATTGCCATAGCATAGCGCTAGTGGAACGTAAAACTTACTCCCTCAATCAAAGAAATACAAAATTACATTTGTAAGCCGCCTTAATATTATATATATATATATATATATAATAAAATCCAGATAATATTTTATGTTTCGTGCTCTAATAAAGTGCTAATAAAGCTCTAATGTAGAACATTTCGGAAATATATCTTAAAGAGTTCCAGAACTATGACAAGACCATAAGCCAACTTAAACATTTTTCTAAGGTCTCCATATAAAATCTCCGATAGAAAATACAATGCAACAGATCGTACCTCAAGTGTCAAATAAAAATTGTGGGGTGGGGGACAATGCAAAATTATTCAAAAATAAACTTTTTAAACATATCTCTTGTAGTTTTTATTGGTATAATGCTGAAAATTTGCATACTTTATAATTAGTGAAGGGTGCCCATTTTAGTAGTTCAAATTTTTATAAGCAGTATAGAAATTTAAATTTTGTAATTATTGAATGAACATACTGATTGTCCTAAAGTGTGTTATTGATTCCATAAAATACTTGATACTTAATTTTTGCCATTATTGTAATTTGTTACTCATGTTTAAAATCAATATTTAAAGAAATAAAACCAATATGAATTTTTAAACAATTTCTATATATATACTAATATAATTAATGCACGCACGTTGATGCAAACACATACAAATTGTATAGCCTCTTTTATCGTTGCCTATTAGGAAAACCCAAAATTAAAGTCATATTACTTTACAAGGACCTTGAAATTAGTCATACAATAGTTCTTTGTTTAATTCGAGTTATTTGTATATAATAAATTTAAAATATACTCAAGTGAAAGATATACTAATATCTAATGAATATTAATGTTATAGAAGGATATATCGGAGTAGATATTAAATTACTGATTTGTCTAGGGAAATTAAAAGTGGATAATTTTACTAAAAGTAGTATATATTTATTTGGGAAATATTAAATATTTATAAGCCTAAAATAATAAATTTTATAAAATATTACCATCATTAATTTACATTTTATGGGCTATTAATTTGCGAAAATAGCTTCAAATAAATTTTATAAAACTTTTTAAAAAATGAATTCAAAAAATGCTTTTGCACATGCTAGAAATGATACTACTTTCATCCAGTGCCCCGGAGAAAAGAAAAAGAAGCCTTAGAGGAAAAGTTACAGCGGAAGGATTTTTATAGCCTTCATACCACCTAAACACTACAGGCCATAGAAGACAAAGCCTTGTATACAGTAACGTATCTAGTTTCGTTTGTTTGTTATATGTACGCAAACTGGTAGTAACATGCATATTATTTTGAAATGGAAACCATCTAATATTACTTTAAATAGAATATGTTAATTTCGAGACATGTTTAAAATATTTGCGGAAAATCAGATCACGAACAGACAAGCTGATAGACAATTAAATTTTAGTTGCAGACATCTTTTAACAAAATAAAATTTTATGTGACATACCAGACTGTAAAATTATTCTAAATAAATAACTGAAAAAGTATTTTATCATTTTCTTTTTTCGTTGATTAACGAGGAATCTAGAAAAAGATTCGTGCCGGGCCGGGCTCGGGCTTAAAATTTCCTCCAGGCCCGGCCAGGCCCGAGTACACACAAAAATGTTGAGCCCGAGCCCGGCCCGGCCCGAGCCTACAAAAAATTTTTAAGCCCGAGCCCGGCCCGGCCCGGCCCGAGAGCAAATTGAAAATTTCGGCCCGAACCCGGCCAGTGCAGACCTCTAGCTTCATATTTGGTTGACCTTTCAAAGACCATTATTCCTGTGAGAGTCGTCAACGTAATAGATAAAGTAAGGATAGTGAAGAAAGATGAGGTGTTATCAACCTGCACTCAAATGACATGCATTTGCCAGCAAACCTAATCAGCCAAGGTTAAATCTTCTGAGATTTTAGAAATGGAATTACTCAAGAATGTAGAATTGGGAATTAAACAGAGACGTGCTGCGGAGAAGCTAATCAATGAATTTAGAAACCTGTTTTCTCGAACACCTGAAGACACCGGGAGAACGAACATCACCCAGCACAGGATCGATACAGGAAACCATCCTCCAAGCAAACACCATCTAAGAAGATTACCATTTGCTGATCAGGATGAGGTGGTTTAGCTACTAAATGAGGTGCAGTGTAATGACGTCATCGAACAAGTCCTTGGGCATCTCCCATACTTTTAGTGTGGTAGGAGAATGGCTCCAACAAATTCTGCTTTACTGACATCACGAAGGGATGGCATAACGGGGATCGAACCCGGGTACTGTAGGACTGAAACAGAATGCTCTGTGTCCAAGCCACTGGCAGACGTATTTAGATCTTTTTAAGTTGTTTATTGCACAGTCCTTAAATGAGCATTTTTACAATTATTTTATTATGAAAGATGAATTCACATGATTTAGTTTAGAATTTATAGCTCTCAGGATGTCAAAATTGATTATTTTCAAAAAGTTATTCTTTAGTCTTTAATTTTAGGGTTATTTTTGTTTTATTGTTTTAAGGTAAAAGCAACAGACCTATCGTCACTCGTAAACTTCCTAATCAAATATCTTTAGAACAAATGATTAAATGTATATGGTGTTCACACAAAAAATTTATAATTTTGAAAGTACTTTTCAAAAAATTATAATTTATGTGCATCGTTTTTGCTTTTTAAATCACCAGTTTTTATTAAAAAATAGCTGACAATATTTTAGTATATTCACTTTCGACCATTCACTCACTGTAATTTGTCAATTAGTATTCGAAGTTGTTACTCGCAGTTTGACTTCCGATCAGTTCATTGTAGGGCCAAAAGTGATTGTCGTAAACATTTTGGTGAGATCTTGCAAATTCGGCATCGAGAAATTCCCCTTCGAAAACATTATGACGAAAACTTTACTTCGTTGTAAGGCCCATGATCTAAAGTCTGTACATCACGAATTCAGGGAAGGAATCAAAGTTAAATTATGGAAACCAGTTCGATAAAAAGGACTCTATCCCAAGCTACAGTCTAATCGGAACGGTCCCTCTATAGTTTTTAAAAGACTGATGTCATTGTTAGAATTACTAAGATTTCCATCAAAACCGAAGGTAGAATATTATGATAGGCTAGCTTCAGAAAATGATATTACTAAATTTGTATAGGTGTAATGTAAATATTTGTACATAATGAACCTATTTATAAATATTGTAAATTGTTTAATTACTGAATTTTACAATCTGTAATGTTATTTTATTGTTGCATGCAATTTATATAATCTAATTGTATAATTAGTTTAGTTTTCACCTCCTGACCAAGGGCTGTATTACCCAGGATGTGCAGTCCTTGGAAGAGTGCAATTTTATGAATTTTTAAATAATAGTCGTTATTTTTGTATAATTTCATCTAAAGAGGCTTAGTCAGTTATAAAATGTTAATTTTCTGCATTTCTACATTTTTTTCAGCATTAAAATAGCCGATTTTCCTTTAAAAAACTATTAAAATTTTCACCAGGACAGATTGCCTTGGCGACAAATTTGGTAACTTAATCGCCTCTTGGCGACTTTTTTGTCGACTTTGGCGAACGAAATCCTTATCATCGATATATCAATTTTTTAAGCTCTAAATGTAATAATTCGTGAAATACTGGAAAATTCTGAAAATATTCGAGATATAAAGAGATCGCATCCTGACCGTAATATTCAGTTTTACGGTAAGTCATTGCCGTGTAATTTTGCTTGACCAGGCCTCAGATATTAATTAAAGCTTATATGTTGTATGTTATGCTTATGATATAGTTTATACTGTAATTTTTAAGTTGTCAACTATTATTTAAGCTGTGTTTTCTAGCGGAACTGAAGTTTATATTTGATTTATAGACCTGTAATCTTCTGAAATATTCTGTAAATAAACTTTTATGCCTTTGTAAGATCTGCCATTCTTTCACGAACTTTAAGTAGGCAATAATATTGATTCTTCTTAAAAAATAAAAAAATATTTTATTTTTCTTCTTATATCGCTTTAATTTCGATTACATGTGAAGGTTGAGTGTTGCCTGTCATGTTATATTTTGTTATTTACTCAATTTAATAACTAGTATGCTATAGCCCTCATAAAACTTTCTTTAATATTCTTATTCTACATAATTGCTCTACCTATCGATTAAAATTCCCAAAAATTTAATAAACGTGTTTGCTCAGATGAAAATTTTACATATGCATTTTAGTGCAATTTTATTCAATAAATGCTATAGATATAGTAATCTGGTAAATCGCAGATAGTGAGTAAGAGCCATACAAACTATCGGCCAATGTACACACAAATTAAAGCAATGTTGTTTTTCTTAATGACCGTATCGTATATAATGTTTGGTTCATTCATATTCACTAACAGGGAAGAGGTGCACTAACACGGAAGAGGTGCCGCTCACCGCTCTAGGAGCAGTGTCGAGCGATTCCAGCTATGCTAGGCCCCTCTTCCGGAGTTTATTTAAACTCTAAAATAATAATAATAATAATAATAATACTAAGGGCGCTAGAGACAGGTCTCCCACGCGACAAGGTGCGGCATGCTCTATGCTGGTAGATAAAGTGACAAGTGGCTTAAAGATATTTGGTAGCAAGGTATTGTTGAGAGTTCATGAGAAAAAATTGGTGCTGGGAAAGTCTTTATAAATTTTTGTGCTGTGAAAGTCTTTATGAAACCCTTCTCGAGAATTGGCAACGTTGTTGTTAATTTAAGCAGGAAAACTAAGTGTTATATGCGCCGGGCTGTGCCCCACGCGACAAGTGGCACCATAAAAACTATTAAGCTGGAGTCAATTAACTGGGAGGTTCTTTTATGTTGATTTTTAGAAACAAGACAATAGGATGCAGTTGTTGATGGGACATTTCAACACAACATAAAATGTGTTGAAATGTCCCACAGCACAAGATTGATGAAAATATGATTTTGTGAAGGTTCGATGATATATAGAGCAAGCAGATGTGAGATTAATCTGTGAGATTAGTCATATTCACTATAAAATTATAAGATACAGCCTGCCCATAAGCAAAAAAAAATTGTAGCTTAGCAGTGCCACATGTCGGCCAATAGGAACCCTCTTAAGGCCGATATAAATCATCTTAAGTAATGGGCATCTCACATATTAAGTTTTATGCAGTTATACGTTGTAGAATCTAAGATAAATTAGACAAGCTTTAGCATAGCAGCGCCACCTGCTAAGCGATATACACCTATAATTAGCACCAATTCATATCAAGTTTCAACCAAATATGAAGTATTCTGGAATTCCGTATATTATTTCATGAGATACAGCTCTCAAAACTTTTGGAACACACAGATAGAAACTTTCTAAAAATGGTTAAATCGTGTTCAGAGCACCTCAAAACGTGTAAATCCATTGGAAATTGGACGTGAAAATTTTTATGAATCTAATACTTCCTTTTTGTATATAGACTAAATTAAATTAGGATTTCTTTCTAATAAAGAATTTAGGATTCCTTTGAACCGAAAATATAAAATTTCACTAGAAAAGTTATTCGAGCAATACGATATGCGAAGATATATTTGAAAATTATATTCTCACCACTCATTCCCCACATAAGAGAACAAGATTTTTAACTTACAAAGTCAGACGGGTCAATATTAGCTAATTGTTTCAGTAAGTTAATAAATATTCATAATAGAATTTATAAACTAATGGATTCTTTTGTAGTTCGACCCGAACGGGAAAAATTATACTTAAACGGGAACTATACATATTTATGACCTAATTAACAAAATAATTCATCAATCTTCGTATTACTGCAATGTCATAAAATAATTGATCATCACTGATGTTTAAAAGAATCTTTAATATATAATATTTTTTCTTATAAGAAATCTGGATAGAAGAAAGATACAGGCTTCAATTTCATACAGATTTAGTATACTTTTATATTTCATAAAGCCTATAAATTGATATAAAGATAAGCACACATATTTCAACAGACACATAAAAAAAAAAAAAAAAGAAGAAGAAGAAAATTTTCTTTGATTTTTATGTTTAGAAAACTAATACTTATAGTGCATAATCATTAATTTTTTTAAACTTTTATAAACAATTCTACTATCGTAAATAATAGTATTGTATTCGGTTGGAAACTGACTAGCACATCTCCTAAACAACATAAACTGGAACTGCAAAACTTCACAATAAGAACAGATAAGATGTACAGACGGTTTTGACAACTTTTATCAAAATTGGAAAACGAAAATTTGACTGTAAGTTCGTTTCTCAAAAACGCCTCTAACAAGTTTCTTCAAATTTCATACATATACCCCTATTCTATACTGACCAAAAGTGCCCATTTTATGGGGAAAAATGGGGACTTCCTTTTTTTTAAAGCATTTTTCTAAGTTTTAAAAAATTGTAGAAAATAAATTATTAACCAGTAATACTTTATTTTTAGTCCTTATTTATTAGGAATGAAAAAATACATCCATAATTGGATAATTGTAGCAATTTTTAACGCTTCTCTATTATAAAGGTACTTTGATGTGGTCAGCTTACCCCTTTCAGATAACTTTTCGCATGTATTATTAGATTAAGGGAGAGTGAGGATAAATGGGACGCAGGATGAATGGGACAGTAGCAAAATTTTTAAGTTTTGCATGCACCAGAAACTTGACAATTTTTCTGATATATGGCAGTACTGAGGTCATTCATCAAGTGTAGTTTCAGAGTTGTGCTATCTATAGAAGGGCAGAAAAATTAAAATGTCTTTTTCTGCTGCCAAAGTAACTTTTACTGATTCAATTAGGTAGTAGTTAAGAAATTAACTATTTGTTTAAAGTTAATATAACTCTTATATGATGAAAAGGCATAATCTTTTACTGTGTTTGTGATATTCAGGAAGAATATTGGCAATTGTTCATTAAACATATTTCCTGTTTTTAGAAGGTTTTTAATTGAAATTGACTTGGTCATCGTGTCTTCGTGTCACGCTAGTAAACAAGGCGCCTTCATTTTAAAGTAAGTATAAGCTATTTCGTTTGTCGTTCTGTGGCTCAGTTGGTAAGAGCGTCCCGTTAGTAGCACGGTGGTCATGAGTTCGGTCCCCGGAAGGTCCAGCGTGCTAATTTTTGCAGATAATTAGTAGAAAAGGTGTCAACTGATACAAGAAAATTTTTTGTTGCTTACACTAAGAATTTTTTGAGGAGTTTTTTTTAAGAAGCATTTTTATTATTATTATTATTATTTATTTAGATATTGGGAAAACACAAAACATTTTAGATATTAAAAAAGCACAAAATAAAATGTTTTAAGTAAAAAATACATAAAAAAATATTTTTAGAAGCTTTATATGTATATTATATATTACTATTATATGAAATTGGATTTGTCATCGCCTTTTTGTCAAGTTAAAAAACCAAGACGCTTCCATTATATATATATATATATTTTTTTTAAAAAATTGTAAGCAACTCATTGTATCTCTTAATAAATCAGCTGGTTACAGCGTCATGTTGATAGTGCGAGAGTCGTGTGTTCGATCCTTGTCGGGCCGAGGTGTTATTTTTTGCAAATAATTAATAGAAAAAGTGTCAATTGATAAAAGAAAATATTTCGTTGTGTACACAGTATCCTAATAATGTTTGAAGATTTCATTTAAATAGCTTTTTATCTAGTAACTAAAAAGCACAAAATAAAAACTTAAATAAAAATAAAGAAATAAACATTTTTTTAGAAGCTTTTTATTGAAATTGTATTTTGTTATCGCGTTTTCATGTCACGCTAATAAATAAGGCACCTCAACTTTAAAGTAAATATCAGCAGTCTTTATAGTCACTCGTTGGCTCAGTTGGTTAGAGCGTCAAGTTGCTAATACGATGGTGGTGAGTTCCATCTCCGAAGGATCGATATGCTAAATTTTACAGATGAAATGTGTAATAGAAAATATGCCAATTGATAAAAGACATTTTTTTATTGCCTACACAGTATTCTAAGAATTTTTGAAGAGTTTTTTTTAAAGAAGCCTTTTTTTAGATACTAAAAAACACAAAATATAAAGATATATATATATATATATATATATATATATATATTCTTTTAGAAGCTTTTTATTGAAATTGGATTTTTATCATCGTGTCTTTGTGTCATTCTGAAAAAGAAGGCGCCTCCACTTTAACGTAAATTTAAACAACCTTTTTCGTCGCTTGTTAGCGTATTTAGTTAGAGCGTCATGGTGATAACGCGATGCTCGTGGGTTCGATCCTCGCAAGTCGATGTGTTACTTTTTTGCAGATAATTAATAAAAACTATGTCAATTGATAAAAGAAACTCATTCGTTGCCTACACAGTGTCCTAAGAAATTTTCATAGTTTATTAAAGAAACTTCTTTTTGAGTTACTAAACGTACAAAATAAAAATTTCAGTAAAAATAAAAATAAATAATTAAATAAAAATATAAGTAAGAAAATAAATAAATAAAAATAACACTGAAAGTTTTTTATTATTGTGAAGCCCTAAAACGCCTAAAATTAAAATTTATTCTTGCAGAGACATGCTATAAAATCATAAAAGTTTCAACAACAAGAAAATTTTAAAGAAAAATATAGATATTTCACTTTTGCAAAACATGAAAAATTTTAAATTTTCCAAATATTTTAAAAAGCGTTCGAGAACAATATTTCTTTTGTAAAAGTATTTGTTAGATTTTTCTAGAATGTTCTATGATTTTTCTTGACAGTTCTTAGACTTTTGTTTAGAGCGTCATGCTGATAACGCGATGGTCCCGGATTCAGTCCTCGAAAGACGATATTGTACTTTTTTTGCAGATAAATAATAGAAAAAAAAATGTTAATTGATAAACGAAAATCTTCTGTTGTCTACAAAATATCCTAAGAAATTTTAATTAGTTTTCTTAAGAAGCTTTTTCCTTTTTTGTAACTAAAAAGCACAAAATAAAATTTAAGTAAAAAATCATTTTTTAAAGTAAGAAGCTTTTTATTGTGAAGCCCTAAAAAGCATAAAATAAAATGTATTCTGGCAAAGACATGCTTCAAAGAAATGAAAGTTGCAACACTAAGAAAATTTTAGAGAAAAATATAGGTACTTTCCTTTTGCAAGAGATGAAAATTTTTTAATGTTCAAAATATTTTAAAAAGCTTTCGAGACATTTGAGATTTCTGGCCTAATGAATGATTTTACAAAAACTAATAACTATGAATATTGGTCTCGAAAGCTTTTTAAAATATTTTGAACAATAAAATATTTTCATCTCTTGCAAAAGGAAAGTACCTATATTTTTCTCTAAAATTTTCTTAGTGTTGAAACTTTCATTTCTTTGAAGCATGTCTTTGCCAGAATACATTTTATTTTATGCTTTTTAGGGCTTCACAATAAAAAGTTTCTTACTTTAAAAAATGATTTTTTACTTAAATTTTATATATGATCATGTGGTGGTGGAGATGAATGGGGCATTCCCCACTAAGTGCTAATTTAAAATTGTACACAAGAATTATATTAAAACAAATCGTAAATAGATTTTCAATATTTTTATAACCTGTAGTTCAGTAGTTATAACAGGGAATTATAAAAATAGCATGTATTTAGAGAAAAATAGATTGAAATTAATTGTTCCGATTTTTGTTTATAATAGTTATGATTAAAAAAATTATAAGTTAGAATATTCAATGCAACTTAAGTCAATAATATCAATAATTAGAAAAATAAATAAATTAACTAATAATAATTTGATTAAAATCACAATTTCAATCAAGCTAATTAAATAAATCCTGGTGATTATTAATGTAATACAGAATAGAATGCTTATTTTTCCCAATCAGTCGGAAACAAAAATTTATCTGGATAATTTGTACTCTATTATAATGATTTATACCTTTCTAGTGTCTTATTTATTTATTTATTTTTAGATTAAATCTTATTAGATTAAATTACCAAAGTCTAGAGCACTAGGAACTGTGCGAACCAAAGGACTTTTGCCTTTCGATGTTAATTTGAGTCAATACATCAGTTTTTGTTAATTTCAGTAAATCCATAGTGTGTAATAAAATCACATAAACCAATCTAACTTTAAAAATTTATTTACTTTCCATTTTGTTTACTTTTCTTTGTTAACTTCAGTCCTGTCCCATTCATTCCCGCATGTGGGGATGAATGGGACAATGCACATGCATGTAAAAAAAAAATTATTATTAATTAAAGATGATAACTTTTTATTAAAGTTAGTATGTTTATTTGTAACTGATTACTGAAGTGTGCTTATGAGTAATGTTATAAATTCTGAATTACATATGGTGAACGTTATTAATAAAAACATGAAAAATGTCCCATTCATCCCCACTCTCCCCTACTACAGTAAAATTCAAAAGTATCCTGATTAAGTAGTTCAGTTTAAGATCTTGGAAATAGAAGTTTCAAAAATGGCTCTGCCAAATTTCTTTAAGTTCACTATATAAACTCCGGCAAAAAAGTGGTATAACTAAAAAAAAAAAAAAGAAAAAATAATAATAAAGGCAACGAGGCATTAGAAAAGGCGAAATTTATGTGCGAAAGTTTCCTGCAAGCGATACTATTCTTGCAAGGTAAGCTGTTTACAGTTAATGAAATTTGCAAGCTCTGTGTTTCCAGTTCAATAGCATACATATAAAGGATATTTTACAATAAAATTTTTACTTTCTTCTATATGTAATAGAGAGAAAGTATTGGATTCGTAAAAATTTTCGACCTCGGGTTTTTGATGGATTTACACGTTTTGAGAGCTGTAGAACACGATTTGACACTTTTTAGAAAATGTCTGTCTGTCTGTCTGTCTGTCTGTCTGTCTGTCTGTCAGTCTGTCTGTGTGTGTGTGTGTGTGTGTGACAAAATTTTGTGGCAACTGTATCTCAGGAACTACTGCACAGAATTTCATACAAATTAGTATGTAGTTGCACCTTGACATAAATTAGCGCCTATCAACTTTTGGTAAAAATTTTCTTACAGGTTGCGTTGCCATCCCGCTTTTTCTAAATTTTTAACATGGTGATATAGGACAAAATTTTGTATAAATGTGCATAAAGAGAATTATTTTTTAGTAATCATTATGAAATTTACAAGAATTATTTATAATAGAGGTAGTCAACTGGGGAAAAAATTTTGCATGCGTAGGAGCCTCGTGAACCCCCCTGGGGGGGGAAGTCCCCCCTCGAGGGTAGTAAATTTTCAAGATGGGTATCTTTCGAAAGGTCTCGTCAATACCTTTAAAACGAATGGTTGAACTATATATCTGTGATAATTTAAAACAAAGTTATCGATTTTTTTTACTTTTAACAAAAAGTAACTTAGAAAAAAAATCGTATTTTTTTTTTAATTATTATTATTATTTTAAACGAAATTTAACCAGACTTGGTATTTAGTTGGCCCCTGACATAAACTGGGGCTGATTAGATTTGGAGATCAATCACTCAACAGGTGGTGCTGTGATCGTATTTTTTTCTAAATTTTTAACATGGCAGTATAGGACAAAATTTCGTATAAATGTACATAATGGGAGTTATTCTTAACCTGTGATTGTGAAATTAATATGAATTATTGATAATAGTAGTAGTTAATTAGGAAAAAAATCTCGGTCATCGCTTCCCCCCCTCAGGGGAAAGTACCCCCCGGGGGGCGGGGTAAATTTTCAAGATGGATATCTTTCGAAAGGTCTCGTCAATATCTTTAAAACGAATGGTTGAACTATAAATATGTGATAATTTAAAACAAAGTTATCGATTTTTTTTTTTTTTTTTAACGAAAAAAAACTTTGAAAAAAAAATCGTATTTTTTTTTTTTTTATTATTGTTACTGCGTGAAATTGTATAGGAAAATATAGAAGAAAGTCTTGTGGTGGCCACAGCATACTAGTTCTAAATTGTGATTGTAAAATTAATATGAATTATTGATAATAGTAGTATGTAACTAGGAAAAAAATTTTGTGCATGGGGGGCATCGGTTCCCACCCCTGGAGGGGAAGTACCCCCCCGGGAAAGTAAATTTTCAAGATGGGTATCTTTCGAAAGGTCTCGTTGATAATAGTAATAGTTAACTGGGAAAAAATTTTTGTGCATGTGGGGGCATCAGTTCCCCCTCGGAAGTACCCACCCGGGGGGGCAAAGTTTCAAGATGAGTATCTTTCGAAAGGTCTCGTCAATACCTTTAAAACGAATGGTTGAACCATAAATCTGTGATAATTTAAAATAAAGTTATCGATTTTTTTTTACTTTTAACGAAAAAAAACTTAGAAAAAAAATAGTATTATTATTTTTTTTTTAAACGAAATTTTACGAAACTTGGCATTTAGTTGGTCCCCGACATAAACTGGTGCTGATTATATTTGGGGATCAATAGCTCAACAGGTGGCGCTGTGATAGCATTTTATCTAAATTTTTAACATGGCAGTATAGGACAAAAATTCGTATAAATGTGCATAATAAGAGTTATTTTAAACTTGTGATTGTAAAATTAATATGAATTATTGATAATAGTAGTATGTAACTAGGAAAAAAATTTTGTGCATGGGGGGGGGGCATCGCTTCCCCCCCCCTAGAGGGGAAATACCCCCCAGGGGGGGGGGGTAAATTTTCACAATGTGTATCTTTCGAAATATCTCGTTGATAATAGTAGTAGTTAACTAGGAAAAAATTTTTGTGCATGTGGGGGCATCGGTTCCATCCCACTGGGGGGAGGGGGAATACCCCCGGGGGGGCAAAGTTGCAAGATGGGTATCTTTCGAAAGGTCTCGTCAATACCTTTAAAACGAATGGTTGAACCATAAATCTGTGATAATTTAAAACAAAGTTATCGATTTTTTTTACTTTTAACGAAAAAAAACTTAGAAAAACTTTTTTTTTTTTTTAGGACA